>JAPMOR010121554.1:96101-122434 GCA_026543865.1 Argiope aurantia | reverse complement strand
ATTTAATTACAAAAGCATGCAACTAACCTAAAAATAATTTAAATCATTGAAAACAGGTTAAAAAAACTACTTAAAAAACGATGTACTTAAAACTATAAGCATATACAAAAAATATATAACATAAATACAATTTAATTACAAAAGCATGCAACTAACCTAAAAATAATTTAAATCATCCGTTGTCATGTCAACAATCAGAACACAATAAGCATGCGTGAATTTTCAACGCCAGTTACGGTAACGCAAATGCCTGATTTTTTCTACGCCAGTTGGGGTAACGCTTTAATTTCCTTTATTCTGTGTTATTTTAATTCAAAAGTACTTCAGAATGAATCTGAAAGATGGATTAATTAACAATGTTTAATTGTAAATGCATAAAACATTAAGAAAATAAACAGAATCGTTTGAAATAATCGACCGAAAAATGTTAACCCTAGCCTCATTACTGTTGGAAAAAAAACTTAAGCTTTGCTCATTTGGCGGTGGGGAAAATGGAAGATTTTTTTGGCGGGAAAGTTAGTTTTTAATTAATAATTAAAATTTTAATTAAAAATTCAAGAAAAAGGGGACCCCAGGTGCACATTCCCGACATCTAAGGTATACATGTACCAAATTTGGTAGCTGTAGGTCAAATGACCTGGCCTGTAGAGTGCCAAAACACACACACACACACATTGAGCTTTATTTATAAGTATAGATTAATTCACTTTTTGGTCTTTCCTAGCACTTAATTCTTTCATTTAACAAAATAGAACTAAGTTGGCTCACAATTATTATTAATATACATTTAATAATATGGAAAAATCTGTCGCTGAAGGTTATTAGTTTTTAATTTCGCAATAGCAATATAAACATAAACAATTATTTGTATTTACCAATCTGAAATATTTTTCTTTCTTTTTCACTATACAACAAAGCGCAAGAATTTCTATCCGCTTCGGTTCTTCAATTGTTAAAAACACAAATGCTATTTTTCTGTACAATTTGCGATTAGAGATACACCACAGATCTGTTTAATACAATTGAAACTCTCTTATTTTTTTGTAAAAATGATCAAATAATTATCCCAAAAAACATAAGTCCAAGAAGTGTGAATGTCTTCTTACCCAATTCGTCTCTCTCACTTGGGGAGGGGCACCTCAGAAATAGGATGAGAAGCTTCCGGTATGATGGTTGATTCTCTCCGCCCTGGTGTATATAAAAGCAGTTGGAAGGGGGAGGAGTGGCTACTTCCCATCGATGGCGGGACGTATTTTCCTAGGGAAGGGTTGTGCCGTGCTCGGTGAGGGTTCTTCATATTCAACTACAGTTTCCTCCAGTGTTACTGTCGCGGTATTCTGGTCGTTCAGTTTTATCCGTATGCCTACGGTTGGGTCGAAGTAGTCAAACAATGATAATGTTACCCCTTTTGTCTAAGATCATTAGTTTTTTTTTTTTTTTTTTTTTGCCTTATCCTTCCCTTTTAGAGGTTTAAAGACTTCTTTTCTTTTACTTTAAATCGGAGAGATCATTTGCCCGTCGGTTTTATGACAGTAAAGTGTAAATGGAAAAGAAAGGGGGGGGGGGGGGGGAAAGGAAAGAAAGAAAAAAAATCCATTCGAAGACAAGATGGATATCTTATCTCGGTCTTCTAGTAGAAGTAAAAACCAAATGCGAAAACAGGAATCGCCTCGAGACAACTAAGCTGCCAGGAAAGCAGCAAAGAAAGCGACAGGTGTTCCCAAAAGCAAAACCGAACACCGGTAGCCAGCTCTTCACATTAAGATCAAACAATAGAATTCCAAATAGTTGAGAGTAAAGTTTAGCTATATTAAAGTTCCATTTTAAAGCAACACTAGGGCTATGTTGAGACAGACCTCGTAATTTTGAACCGCGGTCAGATGACGTGAACAGCACACCCTGCACAACACATTTTGCACTCTCTCCCCAAATTTCCACATCACGACATCGTGAGGATGTTTGGCCCCACGGATTTAACGTGCACCAAACCCTCTTGTATGACGGTTCTTCGGTGGAATCGAGTCTCGAATCTGAAACCCTCTGGTTCCGAAGCCGAGACCTTATGACCAGGTCACCGTGGCCCTTATTGAAAGTAAATAAATGTTAAAAAGACGAATATATGAGAAACAGAAAATGATATCTATAGTTTATGTTAACTATATATTGACTAGTTCTTTAGCAATAGAGTCTCAGATGTCAGAGTTCCTGAACAAGTAAAAATTTCAATAAGTTTTCAGTTTCATTTAAATCTAACCAGTAGTCCATTTTTTGCATTAATTATTCCAAAGGTCATCATTTTTGATAATGCTTGGGAATCATGCTCGTTACTTTCCTACAAGAATATTTAGCACCTTTGATAAAAATTCTGGTTTGATGAACCGAAACATTTCTCATGTAAATTCAAAATGGAACATCGACACTGCTAAACTAAATCTATGGAAAATTTTCGATTAACCTGGAAACAATACAATTTTTTTTTTGTAATAACAAGAACGAAGCAGTGAAATATCAATAATGCCTTATTTTTATGATGGAATATTATGAAATAAAAATTTCTAATGCCACTTTTCGCCCAAAATGAGGGTTTGTTTACTATTTCATAATTTTCTGAGACATTCTATTTAATGCATGTGTACATCTAAGACAGTATGACTAGCCGTTAGTACTAAGATAAATGTTGCAAAGGATTTATTAAGTGTCTTGATAGTAAAATAAACATTTGAAAATAATTAAGGAAGTCGATAAATTCCCAAACAAATAAAACCATCTAGAGTAAGTTGTACGGAGACTGCTTCCACTGGAGCATATAAAGTAGACATTCTCATAAAATTTTATGAGGTTGCATTTGTGACATAAAATATGCTACTGATTTTCTCACACAACTCCAAAGCAGATTTATTGTCCCCATTTAATCCCACGTAAATGAGGATGCTAGAATTTTAATCTTTTCTTGAAATCTTCGCCAAACTAAATATGCCAACTGACTAGTTCCTTGTTCCTGACAGTGAATCCAAATTGGCTTCAATGAGGGAAATGTGACAAACAAAAAATAATTTCATTGTTTCGGGTTCTGAAAACTGCACTACAGCTGTTGAAAAATATGTACAGTGTGTCCAAATTCAATAGAAGCCTGCCACGCCCTGAGGGCTTAAATCGGAACCTTTTTGGAGTTAAACCAGAAGAGGTCAAAGCTTCGTTTTCTGTAAAACTCGCCGAGCAAGATTTGGAACACTTGTTTTATATTCTATCAGCGTCCAGCGGATGGCAAAGTAATCAAAACAATAGATAAAAAGATGTCAAAGTTCATTTCAGTTCTCTGGGCTTCGGATGACACAGTTCAAAACTGAAAGAACGGCGTTCTGAAGAATTATTCTGTACTCTTTTTGTTCGTTAAACCACTAGGAAAACTTAATCCATCTCTAAGAAACTTTCAGTCTGTTTCTCTTAGCCTTTTTTCTCAAACAGATGAATAAACTGATTTTCCTGCTAATGCACGAAAAAGAGAAAATGTTCATCACTTCTTTGGTGCTATATTTAAATGAGATTTCTTTCTAACATGCTTTCTTTTTGTTGATGACCAACTGTTTAGAAGATAAAATTCTCATTTAGAAAACGAGTTTGCGAAAGGGCTTGAGGTTTATAACTTTGAGCATTAAACTGGGTTTCTTTGTGATTTTTTTATCTTGAAGATAAACTTTATCAATGTTGTTTGGTGCTTGATTTTTTTTTATCAAGGATTTAATGGTATGAAAGTATGGATGCGAGACGTGAAAACTCTGACGGAAATAATATCATATACCATCACGGAAATAATATATGAAATATAATACAGTGAAATTTGATTAATTCAAAACTGATGAGACTACAGTAAAATTTCGATTTATTCTAAACTTTGAATTCAGAAAAACTATTGAACGACTACTACATTATAAATAAATAAATAATAAGCAACATTGACATATGCAGTCATAATTAAAATTCAAATTTTAATAATAAATGAAGGATTGCAATAAACAGTATATAACGCTTTGATTGAAGTTATATTATAAACTTTCAAAATAAACTGTACAATTCTCATTTAGCAAGTGCAGTTTTTTTAGAATAATTCTTTTTTGATTGAACGAACTGTTAAATAAAATAAAACAGAAAGAGTGTACAAAGCAGGACGTATTTAACTGATAATAAAATGACTGAAACAAAATCAGAGTTTCTGAATTCTTATTTTGACTTCGAGTTAGCCAAAATAAATTCGAATAATGATGACATTTTGACATTATGTTGATGGAAAATTCAAAAAAAGAACGAATTATTTACGAATTCGAGTTAAAAATATTGATTTTTTTCAAAATGCATTATAATTTGTAGCATAAAAAATTTGCAAAAAAAAAAAATACTATTCATTATATGCTTGTATGATACATATTACTGCATCGAAAAACTATGATAGGTCGAGAGACATGTCTTGGGAAATTACGGAAAATGGACGAAAGTAACATTATTTATATACTAAAAAATCGAACTATTTTTATTAATTAGTAAATTTAATTTAATTTTCGATATATATTTAATAAATTCACTTTATCCTTATCTTTAAAATAAATTCTTTTCAATGCCGAATAACTTAGAAAAAATAAGTGCACTTCTAACTTTACCTAAAGCATTTCGGTTTTAACTTCATCTGTCAAACGAAGCTTTCCAAAAAAGCCTTTAAAAAAACAACTGCTGAATAAATTGTTTATTTATTGAATAATTGTTGTCCATTTCAGAAGCATAAAACCAGAAAGCGAATTTCTCGCTTTTTAATTATTTCCAGCGCACTAATGAACACGTCACCTTAGCACATAATAATTTTGAGGGTTAAAAGTACGGAACTTTCTAAAATATTCATAATATAATAATTTCTAAAATATATAAAATTCTTAAAATATTCAGCTAATGCCTTTAACTCTTAAAAACCAAATACAGATAAAAGATTAGATTTTTACAAATGACTTCAATCTATTTCGCAATGTTTCTATACTTCTAAAATAATTTATTTCTTTTCACATACAAGGTATTTCAAAATTTAAGAAAGACATGTTATCAGATGATCGATCAAAATTAGATAAATACTAATCATTAAACAATATATAATCAGAACTCACTCGGTGAAACGCTAGAGGGCGCTTTCCAACAATCTGTCCATTTTGCCTAACTAGAGTAATTTTGATTCGATTTGCCCTGACGAACAATATGTTATAGGCAGAATAAAAATTTAGGCAAACTTCATAGATGGGCCATTCAGATCGAAGAGGATGGAAATGTTGTAGGTAAAAATTTCAATTCCCTCATAATTCTCCTATTGTCGAAACTAGAAAAATAATTCCAATTTGGGGAATGATTGCCTTGTATAAAAGTAAAAAACTGTTGATTGACAGTTTTGAGATGGCTGCAACGCTTTGGAATTTACTTGTGGAAAAATGATTTTTTTTTTGCTGTTGTTTCTAATCGCACTTGTCATAGACAAACCCACTGTCTTTAGAAGTCAGAGATTTAAGCCAAGTGTGCGCCTCTTGTTTTTTCAGTAGCGCCATCTGGGGCCAAGAGTACGACTTAGCTACATACACGTCACAACCATTTTTACGGGACGGACTTCATTCATGCATTTCATCCACAGATCGTAATTTAGACCTGAATTGGAGAATGATCACCCCTGATTCAGTACCCCCAGTGGTATTACTCTCGACATGGTGGACTTTGTGACCACGACAGATTAGATTTATATGTGCACCAGTCACCACATACATGGAGAGTCTTCTACCGGAGGGACTTGAACTCACAACCTAAGGGATGCGAGCCCAACGCCCTACCAACCAGGCTATCCCGGCCCAATGATTTTTTCTTGTTAGTTGCATTTGCTACTATTCTATTTCATCTTTTTAGTTCAAATATTCATAAAAACTAGAGATGTAATTGAAGGTCAGAAACGAAATTTTTATTCCCTTTAATTCCGAATAAAACCAGAGGGAGTGTTCTCCCCGAAACTTTCTCATTTAGTCTCCAATAAAAATCTTATTCCCCCTTACTCTGAATAAAATTGTGGACTTTAGGTAAGGCCACGATTAATTGCATGGTCTTGATGAACTATAGTCACTTGTGCTTGAACAGCCATACAGATAGATTTCCTGTGAGTGGATTTTGTTCAAAATTTCAATCTGCAAATCTTTGGTTCATATTCCAAATTTCAGTTGTCTAGTTCAAATCTCTTTTGAATTCTCATGCTCATAGTCAGTCAAACATTATGCCAAAAATGCCAGACTCAATGAGTTCTGAAATGTGGGGATTTTTCAAAATCTCGAGTTCGAATTTTTTTGACGATTGCAATACTTTCTCTGTACTTTGCGTACGAGAAAGCAAAAAAGTATAAAAAGAAAGAAACAGTTTAGCTGATCTACATCAGATATTTTTATTTATCGCAAAAATCTTGCTTATAAAACATAAAGCGATACGTTTGCTATACGCAAAATAAATTTTTAAAAATTTCTGTTGATTTATCGGATTATGAAAATAGATTTTTTTTTAGAGTTCTCTAATGAATGACGAATTTATGAGCGTGGTCGATATGTTCACTAAAGTGGAACGGAAAAATAAATTTTTGAATTTTAATTTGTAATAGCGCCTTTTGGTATAGATGAGATAAATAAAAATTATAAAAAATATTAAAGTATATCTTGAAGTGCCGAAAAGACGATAAAATTTCATAAAAACGCACTTTTTACAACTTTTTATGGAAGGAGTTACCCCCATCCGGTCTAATCATTCTGAATATACTGAAATGACAATCTTCATGACAACATTGAGGCGGGAACTACATCAATGCCTGCAATACAGCCCTTCCTTTGGAGATACATCATTTTAGGAGAGGTAACTTGATCCCTGCTATTACCTTATCCACCAGGAAAATGAGAAGCAACGATTATAACGGAAGCTTCTCATCTCCATATTTACAGTGCCGTCCAGTAAAGGTTAACGTGTGGTAAAGAATGAGAAGGCCTATGCATTATTATGCAATCAAATATCCCAAGCATTAAACAAAACATTTCCAGTATCATCCATAGTTACTTTATAACTTTTTTTTAAAATTCATATTATCAATTTGTCATATCATAACATATTATCAATAGAAAGCATATTTTATATCGTCTAGTTTAAAAAGATCTTTACAAGTATTTCTCTTTTTCCATTATTGCTAAATTTTTTTTAACCATTTACTTTAGTCGTTATAATTTGCAAGCAAATAAATGTCTTGAAATATTTAGATATGAGTAGCTGTCAATAATTCTTTAATATTGATGATATTAATATTAATTCTTTAATATTTGAGTTATGGTTGAACAAAACTTCACTTATATAACTATTTTAAACTAAAATAGCTTGTGTGGATTCTTTTCCTGTAAGTTAGTATTTATTTCCCTGTTCATTCATTCATTTAGTTGAGTAGCATCCCGAATTGAAATTGTAAAAAAGTTGTTAGAGGAGCGACATCGTAGATTTTTTTTATAAGTATTTGAGATAATAGGTGTAAAATGGAAGGGGTGTGGCTCACAACAGGTATCATTTTTGTGACCCAGCAAACATAATTGTGTGGGATATGGCGATGGGAGTGGTATAACCTATAAAGCACTGCACATAGATGTGTTTCGGTGCATCTTAAATTTTGCCTTTTCAAAATAATTTTTATTTATAAAATTATTAAGCAATAAAAATAATCTGATTTTTGTTTTGATGTAGATAGGATAAATAAATAAATGATATATAATTTTTTGAAAGCTTAAGTTTATTTTAAATAAATCAAGTTTTAAAATAAATGCTTTAAGTTATTTTGTTTTATTTATTTATTGTCTTTCTTACCCTCGTGTATAATTATTTATATACGGTTGAATTATAAAAAATAATAAAAGTATAAAATTAAAATTATACATGTAGGGATTTTACCTTACTTTTATATTTCTATACGAAAAAAATTATAGCGCGATATTTTAATTATTGTTTTATTTATTATTAATTATTCTTTATTTTTTTATTTATATTTAAATTTTAATTCGCGATTTTTTTTAATCGGAAAAACGTTTAAAATCTCAGCAGAAATAAATTTAGCAGCTCTTTACCTTAGCAACAGCTTAACGCATGCATAGTGAAATGATTACGGTTTGTTACTGGGAATGGGCAACAGCAGAAATCGGAATCTCAGGAACTCTATAAGAATTTTTTTGTTTTGTTTTGTTTATAAAATGAAACATGCCGTTTTATATTAAAGATTTACATCTCTTAGAGGAACAATGTAAGACTATTGATGAATTTAAATACCGGGTGTATGGTAGTAAACTAATGATTATGTTTATATAATGAAAAAATTTTGGGTGGTGGAGGAGGAACGCTGCAATTTCACAGTGCCTAAGTACAAACCATTTCTGACAGCATGCAACAAAA
Organism: Argiope aurantia; assembly: GCA_026543865.1. NCBI lineage: Eukaryota > Metazoa > Arthropoda > Arachnida > Araneae > Araneidae > Argiope > Argiope aurantia. The sequence continues at coordinate 113,965 of JAPMOR010121554.1, read as the reverse complement.
TTTGTAATACGATTTTCTTAACTTACGTTTTAAAATTTAGAATGATAAATAATCATTAATAATAAACTACGACATTTGCCAATGATCTGTTAGTAACCGCGTCCGAAGTTGATGCGTCCGTTATCTTTCATTTGCTGTAAAATTTAAAATAAAAAATTACTTGCTTAATATTTAATTCAGTTTAGTTACATTAATATCCTATTTTAAAGCAACACTGGGGAGTTTTGTGCTGGACCTCGTAATTTTGAAACGCGATCAGACAGACAGGACGACATTTAAGCTGGCAGCCCCTCTTTTAACTTCCTCATGAAGCTAGCGGGAGGAAATTTGCCCCAAACGGATGTAAAGTGCATTAGACCCGCTTACACGATGGTTTTTCGGAGGAATGGAGTTTCGAACCTGAAACCTTCCGGTTCCGAAGTCGAGACTTTACCACCAGGCCATCGCAGATTTGATTGACTTCTAATAAGGCTTTTAGTGTACAGCCCGATATAACAAAGAAATATCCATTAGGAATAACACAAATGAATTATATTAATTATAAAGAGTTAATGAGAAAAAAGTTGATTTTTTTTTTTAGTGATAAAAAAATAAAGTGATTTTTATTAAAATAACACAGGAAAATAAGATAATTCTAGACATTGCACGAAAGATAGTAGCAAGGATGAGAAGCCTAGAAAATATAACTTTATCATTGATCCTATTTTTGTTTATTCATCATGTTCTTGAAACAAATCCAAGTTTCTATAAAAGTTGATATTTTTTCGTAATCTACTTAAAACGAGTTTCTTTAATTTGAGAAAGTTTGGGTTTGATATCTTTAGATTAGAACAACACCTAGTCAAAACTTTATCTCCGAACTTTCTCAGTTCACAAAGGTTGAATGTTTAATCCAAATCAGACCCACATACAAGGTAGATTTCCGTTGGGCCTGATTTCCAGTCGAAGTCTGGGTCACAGTCTAGACAGAGGTAATATCGAAGGGATCAAGGTTCTTACTATTTATTAACCCACTAAGATTCAAATCCCTGCAAATCAAAATCCAAATCCAAAACTCTGAATCAATTGAATCGAAGTATGTGGTACATTAAATCTTGATTTTACTCTGATAGTAGAATCAATGGTCTTTGATTAAAGGTTTAATCATAGACCATTTTAAATAAACACAATTTACTTCTAATCGATAATTTTAATTCTTGCTATAAAATTAGGTCATCACTGAAATAAATTTTGAACTGAAATGATAATCAAATATTAAATTAATTCATTTTATTTAAAACATACACAAACATATTTATTCTAAAAGTATTCAAAAGATACTTTTGTAGAGGCACATTATGAGCTATATCCCGAAGATATGAGATCATAGTTCTATTCCACATGATCGATCACAACAATATACTAACTTTTTTCTGTCTGTCTATAACCTACGTTTCGATTATTGTTCACTGCAAAGAACGCAGAAGAAGGGATTTTAAACAAAATATTAAACATTATTTTAAGGCGAAACTTAATTAAAATTTTTTGAGCGACAGGGTCACGATCTTAGGTCATGCCAGAATTTTGGACAGCCGGCTGCCGACCTTTTCGGAATAATGCCTGGATGCCTTCCAGATGGTAACCTCCGGACTTCGAATCTTCTCTTATACGGTTAATTTAATTAGCATCAAACTAAACATGAATGATAACGAATTTTTCAAGCAGACTTTTTAAAGAACTATTTACTTCTATCTCAAGAATTTTGAGCTTACCCTTAAATTTTTTTTTGTTCTATTCTATTTTTTTCTGAACAGATGTTGATTCAATAAAACATCTTTCAAGTGTACACATCAGTCATTTGCATTCTTTCATTGGTACTTTGAGGTTAGAGGAAATAGGCAGTATTCATGTTCTTTAAAGGAACAGCTCAAATAAAAGTTGAAATGCCTGGGTGAGTCGGAAAAAATGTCAGTTTTTAAATTGCTTTGTAAATCGGCAATGTAAATAATTTAACTCTTTCATCATAATAAATCATATTATTATATCATTCCCTGATAATATTTAATTTTAGATCCTTCATTATTAACCACTATAAGAATCTTTATAATAATAATTCTTAAGATTATTAATATTCAGAATACATAATAACTAGATTGATCGTAACTTTAAAAGATTATATTTTTATTCAGTAGCATTGATCTAACATTTGCTAATGCTTTTCTTGGAATAAAAAGGGTTCAAAAAATAAATTGAACTTTGTTCCATTGATAATAGATGTTTTAATACGTGACTTATATCCTTTAATATTTGTGTCCTGTATTGCCCTATTTTCATCATCTGAAATCTGTAAAATATTGTATTTTCCTCTAAAGAACCAATAAGTAATTTTCTTCGAAATGTATTCAACAAGAATGGATGATCAGTTTTTTTTGAGGGGGATTGGTTGCTTGGTTGTGGAAAAGTTCATTAAAAATGGAGATATAAATTATTCTTAATTACATTTATTGACAGATAGGTCACATAATCTCAAAGTAATATAATATATAAAGTAAATTTTTTGAAGAATATATGTTTTAAGTTAATCTCACTATAGAAATAATTTAATCGCTTAATTTTTCATAGTTAATAGAATATTTGTGCCCATGGCCTCGAAATCCAAAGGTTGATTTTCGTTTTTTTACAGGTCCAGAAGCATTAAATGAAGTTTTCGGAATCGTTTCCAAAAAAAGTATGTCATTGTCTGTAATGTCTGAATTCTCTCAGTAATCTGTCTTTCAAGTGTCATTTAATGTGAAAAAAAAGAGTAAAATTTCATGTAAAAAATTAAAAATTCAAAGATGTTTTTCTAGCTGAAGTATTTTATTAAAGATTTCGTAAATTTTGTAACTTTTTGTTTCCTTCCCTTCGTATTTATCATACAAATGATATTCTTTTAGTGCTTAGTTATAAAGGATGTCCCAAAATTAACGCAACTGAATTTGCCACCATATGTACAATAAAGTGTTAGCAACCCTATTAAAAAGCCATTTGACAGCTGATAGTTTAGAGTTAGTAAAAAGGGAGCGTTACTCGATAAACAATGTGTTTTCATGGTTGAACAATATTTCAAAAATAATGAAAATCTGACGGCCATAGTTCAAAAATTTGAGAATTGGCCCTCTAGATCGTGTGATTTAACACCATTGGATTTCGTTTCATGGGGTTGTTTGAAGTCAAAGGTCTATGCTAAAGGGCCCACAAGCACACGTGCATTGAAGGAGGAACTTCAACGCTGCATCAAAGAAGTTCAGACACATTTATGCAAAATGGTCATGGAAAATTTCGACGAAAGAGTGAGTATGTGCAGCAAAGCTGGGGAGGCCGTTTGCCCTATGTGTTATTCCATACATAACCCTATCCTGTATACTTTAATGTTCTATAAAAAATATAACAATTTAAAGAAAAAAAATCGTGTTTTTTTTTTTTTTTTTTTTTAAATTTAATACAAATCTTGCGCTACCACATTGTTCTGTCGTGTTACGCTCTACATTTTACTAACTCTAAACTATCAGCTGTCATATGGTTTTTTTTAATGGGATTGCTAACACTTAACTGCACAAATTGTGGCAAATTCAAATCTTGCTTTAATTTTTGGACACGCTTTACAATATTTTGCCATTAACAAAGGAAATTAATAAATATGTTTTTTTTTTTTTTTTTTTTTTTTTTTTTTTTTTGCATTTACATGGAACTATAGTAATTTATTGATAAGAGAATGCGTGGATGGCTATGGTAATGATATGAAACTAAAATTGCATATTTAAGTATTTTCAAGTATTTTTTTCTTTACTTTGGAGGGGATATGTGACTGGAATTTATTGAATGATTTTGATAAAATTTGTTTTGTTACTCTTACTATGTTTCATTCTTAATAACTAATGCTATAATAAACAGATAGAGATACATTTTTCAATTTTAAAAACAATTCATTTTGGATACTTCTTCAGAGTTAAGAGTTCCATGTAGATGTTGAAGTTATTAATTAATTTTATAGATTTTTCGATCGTTTTTTCTTTCATCAATTTATAGCCTTTCCTCGACAAAGAGATATTAAATATTTTTTTAAAGATAATTCTATGAGCCCAAATCTGCGATCAAAGATATGTGCTAAAGGGAAAATCTGACATCCTCTTGTTGTTAACGTAATCTTGGAATACATAACTATCACTTAAGGTAGAAGTCTGCTTTAACTCAATATAAAGTGGTAGGCTACTTTCTAGGAGGAACTTATAGGAGAAATTAATTCTCATTTGTGTTTCAGTCGTCAGAAAGCCAAGGAATAATTCAAAATAGAACAATTTCATTTAAAGAAAAATGGTTAAATCATGAGACTGTAATACAAAAATTAAAAATGGTTGACAATTTTCATTAGTAACTAGCTTACAATTCTAATGAATTTAGAAGAATTAAGAAATAATAAGTCTGAAAAATTAGTAATTATTTTTGGATTTTTGAAATATTATATAAAATAATTAAATATATATAAAATAATAACTTTTATGCATAGTGACTCAAAATAAATAAAAGCAGTTTATGGACTACTTATAAATAAAATAAAAAATTTAAAAAATATTAATGGAATTTTCTTTTGAAAATTCTTTAATTCTTAATGTATTAGTGTTATTTAATCATTTTTTGTTCAAAGTACAGCAATCCTGTATTGTATAATTTGCTTCTGATAGTGTGCTTTTTAAAAAATGTTCCCCCTTTTCATGACACAATTGAATTTATTTAACGATCTGCATCTCATTGACTTAAATATATTACTATAATTAAATTTAACTCAATTCCCTTGATAAATTTAAATAATTGCAACGAGTGAGTCGTCACAATTAATAATTTAAAACTTCTTTGATAATGTTTACATTTTAAATCATTATTTAATTTTCTAGTGCAAAGGTATAAATAAAAGACACTTGGCTGAATATTTCGCTCCATTTCACTCACTTTCTCCGTTTCCGAAAAGTATAAATCGTAACGCTTTCATGGATGCTCAGAAGATGGTATACGTGTTCACGTGTTATATCTCATTAACAGTTCGAATCTTTTTTTTTTGGGGGGGGGAGGAGGGGTGATTATTTTCCGGAGGATGTTCTCAAATTTATTCTGAAACTGGAGCAGAACAAAATTTCTTGCTATCATTCACGATCACAGGAGAAAAACTATTAGTCACAAAAAAACTAAGCGAAGCAGGAAATCGGCCGCCTTTTCTGAAAACATTCTCTTCTTCCTTTTTGCTGACAGAAATACCTAGAAGAATTTGACGGAAAAATATTTGCATGAAAATTTCCTTTCATTTGAAGCACAATTGCTTCCTCTTTTTAATATTAAATTCTGTGTTAACAAGAGAGGCACACCTTATATGTTGCCACAAAGTTGCGGCATAATTATGTGTGTTATGTAAATGAGGAAGACTCCGAGACTTTGAAAAGATTAAACTAAATAAAGGTGAATCAACAACAATAAAAAAAAGGCATATTGTGTGAAAAAGAAAAGCGCAATTTATTACTATTTAGCACACTTCTAAATGGTGTGAAGAAAAAGAAAAGGAAGGGGTATTTTGACTATAGAAGAATTGCACTTAATAGAATAATTATTAGTTTCAAGCAGTTGTGATTCTCAGTATTATTCAATGTTTCTTTGAATAATATTGAAAAGCTGTTTAATAATCCAATAATATTTTAACGTAAGTTTTGTATTCAATACTTCGATAATCAGATACAATTTTAAAAGTGTTTTTTTAATTTGTCTATTAAAATTACAATTTTAAAAGTGTTTTTTTAAATTTGTCTATTAAATTTTCTTGCCGATTTTTGTGATATCTGCATCATGCAGGCGATTAAATCATTGAATGTTTTTTTCCTGAGTCGTGGTTGTTTTTAAAGAAGCGCGTCCCTTTATTACCGAGTTTTGGTGCTGCTTGATAATCGAGTAATATTTTAATGAAAATGTTGATTTAGTACCTCGAGATATTAGATAGAATTTTAAAAGTGTTTTTGTATTTGTATATTAAAATTTCTTGTAGATTTTTGTGATAACTGCATCATGCATGCGATTAAATCATTGAATACTTTTTCCTGAAGAATGGTTTTTTTACAGAGGCCCGTCCCTTTGTTATCGAGTTTTAGAATCGATTAAGTAGTTAGAAAATTAATCATCAAGCTTCTATATATATTATGTTTCCCCGTGTTAAAAGTTGAGAAATAAAATATGGTTGATCTGATGTAAAGAAGATTTTTTTTTTCTTTTGAAGAAAATTAGTGGATTTGTTTGGTGGATAGTAAAATTCGTTTTAGAAAATGCTGACAGATGCTTCGCCTTTAATATTTTTTCTACTTTTATGTATATTTTATTTTTGTACTTTTTTCTCCCTCATCGTTTATTTTTTGATGCGATATTTTTATTTCGTTTAAAAACCAGCTTTTTAACTTATATAAAGCAGTATGTATTTTTTTCTACTTAATATTAATTATGTTAGTTTTTTCTTTTGTAATAGTAAAAAATTCTACTTCGAGATTTTTACGATTCCTCACTTTTTATATCCCATTTTGTTCGAAAAATATAGTTTAGGAACTTGTTTTTGTCCTGTCTGTATATATATGAGTACAGTAACTGAGAAGTATAGTTAGCTAAGCGAATGAAACTTGGCATGAAGTCAGTGGCGGAGTTTCGACTAGGTAACTGTTTCGGACCCCAGAATTGAAAGGAAAGGTACCAGTCGATCAATTAAAATGTTTTTGTTAGTCTTATTGTGAAACAAATTCATAAAAAAAGCAAGATAAATTTTATCAATTATAAATATAGAATTAAATTAACACTTAATTAACTGCCAAATAAAACTGGTCAAATTCTTATTTATTTCATTAAATTCACTTACTCATCAACATATTTTTAAAGTTCGAATGTATAAAATATATTGGGATCAATGTGGATGGTACGTATTCATGAGTGAGTAACTGCTCTGTTTTAGTCAAGGTAGATGACGCCAAGTAAAAAACGGCATCTGTTAACCAAAACACACACATACACACACACACACACAAAAAAAAAAAATCGGCAATTGTTATGATTAATCAAACACGTTTCCATGGAAAGCGGATTTCAGTGTTTTCGGAGTCGAAAGTTATCATTCATGAGATCGAATTTTTTTCTTTTTTTGTAATAGTTTTAAGTCGTCTAATATTTCTAAATAGTAATTTTCTAAAATATTTCTAAATAGTAATTTTCTAAAATATTTCTAAATAGTAATTTTCTAAAATCTCAAGCGCCGTTTTTTGTATACATTTATTCTTTTTTTTTTCGATGAATTTGATTTCGATTTATTTTATTGATGTGTGATTCGATTAATCAAACTTATTTTATTTTATCTCGATGATTATATTCGGCAAATTATTTTATGAAGCTCAAGTTTTTTCGTTCCTAAACTGTGTTGTCTGATTAATAGATGATGTAACGATATAGATATTGTTTCAAATCAATGTCAGTTGGGAGCATGATCTCCATCAACTGTGTAATTACATTATGAATTTCATTAAGTGATCATACATTATGATTTCATTAAGTGAAAATTTCATTGAATAAAGAAATTTAAATTTAAAAAAATTACCTGAAAATAAACTAATTGATTAACTTCTAAGTGTTATGAGAACTTCTGCAAATGTCATTGTTTCTTATAGCACTTGTCATAATCAGCGATTTTAAGCCGAGAGAGCGTCTCTTGTTTCAGTAGCGCCATCTAGGGCCAAAAGAACATCTTAGCTATTCATGCGTCACATTCGCTTGCACAACTCCTTTTTACAGGGAGACACATTGACACACCTCACAGATAGAATACAGATGAAAAACAACCATGCCCGAACCCGGGATGCCCAGATCACGGGGAAAACGCGCTACCCCTATGCCTGGACGCCGGCACAAGTAGCATTAAAAATGGCGAATAATCACCTTTTATACAAGCCATAATTGCAAAAAAAATTTGAATAACATACATTTGAATACATAAGAAAACAGTGCTGTTCGTTCTCGGATTCGAAAACTCTCCGCACTTTTGCGCATGCGTCAGGTTTTGTTTATTTAGTCAAAATAAGGGTGAAAAGAAAGATAAAAGGAGGATATATTTACATTTAATAATAAGGTGAACTCGGATTATTTGCTTACTTGGGAGGCGAAAAATTGCAGATAATTTGTAATATTATGGCTAAAAGTATTAATACATAATAAAATATTTTAAAACAATTTTTATTTTCTGTAAGGGGCCTAAACTTTAAATGATAATGAATAAATGGAAGATTCATGTTCTTAAAATTTGGCAATTCACTATTTTACAAAATAATAATAGTTTTTTTTATGTGAAAACACACTTTTTTATTATTGAATCTTTCGATAATATTTTAAGATTAATAAAGGTAGATAATCTCGGTCACATTTTGATATTATATAAAATATTTTTCATGCCACTCCTGAAAGCTTTTTTTGCCACGTGAATTAACCATATAAGCATTAAATACACAATTTTGAATTAAAATAAAGTAGTGCAATAAGTAACGACACGACATTCACATTTACGTGGAAAAAATAATTAAAAAGGATCTAATGGAGTGGATATAAAGGTCAAAGAATTCAGGAAATGCGCTCATCTTTTTGTTTCTCATCCCTTAACAAGATAGGATTGTAAAATTCGTAGTAACATCTGAAGGTAACAATGACAGAGAATATGAAATTTTCTAAGGCCTATTCACAGCTTAAGCGAGTTAAACATTAATACTCCTTAAAGAATCTAATATTAAACTTACTTAAGAGAATTTGGAATCTACTGAACTTTGAAGGTGTAGATTATATTATAAGAAATATACCATAGCATTTGACAGAAATAATAAAAAAAATTGATATTTTTACAGTCCAAACTCGTTTTCTGATTACCCTAGATTTGTAAGTTGTAAGTAAACATCGAATCTTTCTAAGCAATAAATAAATAATAATAATAAAATAATAATAAAAAAAATAAAATAAGGAGGTGGAGAAAAAAAAAGGAGAATATATGTTGTATTCGAATTCAAAAGAATGTACTATTATGTAAATTATTTAGAATAAATGTTTTTTGCTGATTTTATTTCAATGAATTGAAAAGCTACACAAGAATTGTAGAACATTGGAAAAAGTACTAAACACAAGGACAAAATAAAAATCTTTATAATGAAAGACAATTCTTTGGGTAAAATTGATTTGGTAAAGCCGAGTAAAGCCTTTGGGTAAAGCCGAGTACACCAAATTTGAGGATTTTTTTTTGTATAAATTACTAAATATAGATGACCAAATTCGAGAAACGAGTGACTTACTTGTACTAACAGATCAAAATGATTTATCGAAAGGGTTTTGTGAAGAAAGCATTAATTCCAAACAGCGCACATGCATTTGAACTAAAAGAGAAAGACAACAATATTTCTAGGAAATTCTTAAAGCTAATTATTTAAAAATAGTTCGCCTTTTCTCAATCTACTAAAGCATCTGGCGAAAAATCTTATAGTATCTTTAAAAGAAAAAAGAATTAATTACCTTAGAAACATTTCAATGGAAGACTTTGAAATGCCGCATTCTTTTTTCTGAATTTGTTTAAGGTTGATTCGATGATAGATTAAAGATTTTTGTGATAGTATGCTGTGGAGTCATTTTAAATATCATGTGTACTACTTGAATATGAATATTTTAGAAGAGTTAAAGGATCGCATATCATATACATGGTATAATAATCGATAGTAGCATTTTCAAAATAAACATGGTAACAAATTCAGAGGAAACATACTGACCATGTTTTCTAATAATTTATAAAATAAAATAACGAAAAATGTAAAAAAAAAAAGATTTAAATTGCAATCTTTAGGTGAATTGCAAATATTTAAAAATCGAGTTATCTATAAAACTACGTGAAATGCTAATGCTACGTGCTAAAATTTTATTTCTGTGTTAAAAATGTCTAATTAAATTTTTACCAGTAACGTAACACGTTCTTTTATTTAGTTTCTATGCCTTTCTTGCTGCTCAAATTCAGATCAAACAATCTCTTATTAATCTTCATAATCTAAAACTCTCTTATTTCCTGATCCATATACCACTTTATTTTTTATTTCTTGTTGAGTAAATAAATTTTACTTTTACAGATGTTTTCGTAAAAAGATAAATACAATTTTTACATAGGATTTAAAATTTTAACTATGCAAAAGTCAGGTCGAAAGAGTTAATAGCCTAAAGAAAACTATTAATCAAAAAGCAAGAAGCAGAAATGTTTATTGGCAACATTATGTAACAAGGACCAGTTGTGTTTCATTTCTTTTTGCCTGAGGATTGAAAGAAATTTGAAAACAATAGTTTAAATGATGAGGAATCTCTCTTTACCTTCCAATTCGCCAAGAGGAATTTTTGTGGTTATTACAGGAAAGAATAACAATTAATTGGCACTAAAATTTTAATGATTGAGCATCTGTGGACTGAGAAAGGTTTATTTGATCCACAATGAAGGATGTTTTTATGAAATGAGATGTTTGGATGAACTGTTTTCATCAGTGTGCACCTTTTCGGGACACTTCCTTAAACGACGTACTAAAAAGTTTTATTACATTTTGATTACTTTTTTTAGATTGATTTATCCATATTAGTTAGATTTATTGTGCAATTTTAAACTACAATTTTCTTTATAAGATCTTTTTACTTTCTAGTTTTTTTTTAAATTTTTTTTGTAGAATTTAATAAAACGTCGAGTATAATTAATCTTAGCAAGTAAGAGTGTTTTCAGTAAAATTTTTAATATGTCTGAATTACTCCATTTTGTTAAATGATATTCATGAAGAAAAAAATATTGTTTCAGTAAATATTTAATATAAAATAAACTAAGGAAAATTTTTCTTGTTTTAAAAAAAGATTAACTTTAACTGTTAAAGATTAACTTTAACTAAAAAACTTAAAAAAAACTTTAACTAACTTTAACTAAAATTAACTAACTGTTCCGAACCATTTTCTAAGATACACGGATTAATCTGCATGACCGGACCGCCGCGACAGCAACATTAGAGAGAACTAGGTCCTAAGGGACATTACCAGCTACGGTACAACCATTCCTGTGGGAAGCACGTCCCGTCATCAATAGGAGGTCGTGGACTCCATACCATTTATGTACCCACCAAAGTGGCGAAAATCAATCACTATACCGGAAGTTTCTCATCCTTATCTCTGAGGTGTCCCCCGGTGGGATTAAAAAAAGATTTAAAAAGAATGTAGCTCTTTTCAAAATGATCAAAGATCCGTTTTTCAAAATGACCAATCCGTTTGTCTTTTGGCATTCTTGTCTTGGGAATATATTCAAAATTTTATACACAGTTCCATATTATTGCATTATATAAGTATAATCTTTAATAAATATTAGGTTTATCCAACTTATACTGAAATATTTTGAAATCTATAGAAGATTATTTTTCGAAATGAATATTTCTAATCAAATGATTAATTTTTTTCATTAAATATCCGACTAAAATCTGTAAAAGATCCTTGCATTTAGTTATGGATACTTCTAATCAAATGGTTAACTTTTTTTTCAAAAAATATTCGACTAAAATCCGTAAAAGATCCTTGTATTTAGTTATTACAGTCTTTGATTAACCTCCTTCAAAATAGTTATCTTGGATTGCTACACAATTCTTTCAAAGTTTTTGTTACCATCGGATTAGTTTAGTTTTGTTAACGTAAAGTTTTAAAGCAACACTAGGGTTATTTTAAGACGGAACTCGTAATTTTGAACCGTGGTCAGATTACGAGGACGACATTTGAGCTGGCACCCCCTCTCCCAACTTCTACCAGCCACCACCGGAGGACATTTTGCCCCGATCGATTTAACGTTCACAAGACCAGCTTACATGACGGTTCTTGTGGAATCGGATCTCGAACCTCCTCTGGTTCTGAAGCCGAGACCTTATCACCAGGCCATCGCAGCCGGGTTACTCTCGGAAGCAGTGTTGGAACACCTTGTTTGAAATGACGCAATGACCATTTCTCGCCCTTTGATATCTCCGCCATTTTGTAATCTAATCCTTTTCTGAGACATTTTCAATTTGAAGAAATGCAAGAAGACACGCCTAGTCAGTATCGAAAGAGAAGGAAACTTGATGGAACACATATTTTTTTTTAGAAAAAAAGAAAAAAACCCGCACTTTTGTTTAGAAATATACTACATTTGTAATGATTGATTTGTCCCGATCAAGCTCATTATTTGATAAGCTGCTTCATAACAATACCTAATAATTTCATATTCGTTAGAATAGGGAGTTTTCGCGATTTAGAGTAATGAAATTCTCCATAAACAACAAGTCCACCTGGTTAATTTTTTCTTGTCAAGATTAAAATTTCATTTTTTTTTATGAAAATATATTGCTTTTAGCAAACCTACTTTGTTTCATCAGCAGATTTGTGATTTATATTCAGATCAGTTAGCAAATCACAAGTAAAAGGCCTAATATGCAGGAGAAGATTTGGTAATTTAGAAGAGAGTTAAGTTGTATTCATTAATTATTTGCTCTGATAACTTGGTTCAGGGAATTTCAATCGAAGAATAATTTATTATAGATTTAAGTTTGTTAACTATAGATTGACCTACATTAAAATTAATTATTAGTTTGAGGATAATGAGCAGAAATTAGCAAATGTTTTATCTAAGAATTTTTTTGATGTGGAGGTATGTTTTAAGATTGGAATTGGGATGATTCAGAAGATTTAAGATATTTATGTCAAATTCGAAATTTTTATCTTTTTAGAGAAAAAATGTACACATCGCATTTGTCGCATAGTAGATTACAATATGTAAGATTTTTTGTAATATTTAAATGCTTCAACAGTTTTAATAGAATGACTTTTTTGATTTCAGGTATAAAAACTTGCATTTATCGGATATTGCATTTGTTATATTTTTTAAAAGGGTTAATATATGTGAGGTACTTGTTGCAATAAATCAAAACATTTTTATTTGGTTTTCTAATTAATTTGGTCAAAAACATAGTGATTTACAAATTCAATAAGAGGATGATATTAAACCAATGATATTGAACGGTGATTAAATGAATCATGATTTAAACACCCGAATGATCAAATTGTTCATAAGTTTAATTTGACAATTTAAACCTTATTAAAAACAGCTCAATTATTTTATGTCATTCCTATTTTTGATTTATAATATTTTTGAATTTCCGGTATTTAAATTTATAAAATCGTTGTCTTTTTGGATTTTGAATGGATGGCTGGATAACATATCTCTTTCATTATTAGTAGAACCTTTTAGACATTTAATTTCGTAATTAAAAATAGATAATTTTAGTGACAAGAAAAATAATCCATCCCTTGGAACTTCTATGTAGACAACCTGATTTAAGCTCAGAAATATAAGACTGATTCTGTTGTTACTTATTGCACGTGACGGTGTGGTCAGCGATTTTAAGCCGAGTTTTTAACGACTCTTGTTTCAATAGCGCCATTTAGGGCCAAGAGTACGTCTGAGCTACTCATGCGTCACAGCCCTTTTCACGGGGCGGACTTCATTCATACATTTTATTCACTCATCTACAGATCGTAATTTAGATCTTAATCAGAGAACGATCACCTCTGATCCAGTACCCCCAGTGGTATTGTCTCGACTTGGAGGACTTTGTGGCTACAACAGATTTATACGTGCAACCAGCCACCAGATACACAGAGAGTCTTCGGTCGGTGGGGTTCGAACTCACAACTCAAGGAATGCGAATCCAACGTCCTACTAACAGGCTATACCGGCATAAGACTGGTGCCTGGTAAGGACTGGTACAAGAATTAGATGTAAGATGTTCAGACTGGATTAAAAGAAGCGTTTCTCATAACTGTGGGAACTGGACGATATAAAACTGTGCTCATTAGATATATATCTGCACTATCTGTATACCACAGATTACAAAAGGCGTCTTGTTGACGTGGTGCACTGGCAATAATGATTAGAGAATTTCGGATTGAAGCTCAGTCCTACTTACTGATGAACTGATTTATTCTCGGGGAGTGAATTCAATCTAAAACACACAAAAAGCCTCAAAATATACGTGGAAAATGTTGGCACAAATGTACTGGGATCATGAAATGGACATTTTAATCCCATACTAACCTACACATTTTTCATTATGAATGTTGAGATATACAAATGTCACAAGCTGGCTACTCCGACCCGTCTTGAAGTGCACGGAAAAAATCTGAATGACCGAATCAACGCTGCCGCATTACCGGGAACTGAGGTTAAGTCCTAATGGCCTTCACCGGCCACGGTACAACCACTCAAGTGGGAGGTAAATCCCGTCATCGTTAGAGGGTAGCCGATCCCACACCGAAATACTTGATTATCGTTGTCATTTGGAAGCTGACAATAGGTTTTTTTAATGAACAATAATACCTCACATGACAAATTTCGCTTTTTTTTTTAAAATTTACAGATCGACAAACCGCCAACTATTTAACCGATTTACTTCAAAATTTGATAAGCGTACTATACTTCCAATTTTAAATCTGTGAACCAAATTTTATTTACTTAACTTATTACATTTTCGAATTATCGCAATTATATTTGTGCAAAAGTACATACCGACAGATAGTTAATTCCTAGATGGACTTGATACCAATTTTAATATGGGTCTACGTTTTAGAGGCTTAATCTGTGGATCAAATTTTATCCGTCAAACCCTTTATATTTTGCAGTTATCATGTTCATTTGTCCTCGGACAGCCGAATCGACAGACTTCTTGAAAATGAAGTTTGCTTGAAATTGATAGAAATTTGTAAATTTGGTGCAAAGTCTATAGATCAAATCTTTTCATGTTTAAAGACAAGCAAACAAGCAAAATGCTTGTTTTGGATTCATGGAGATCTAACACATGGATATTCGCCCAAATTTCGAATTTGAATTTTTTTAAAAACCGTTTCTACTTTCTCTTTGCATACTTCGTACACGAAAGAGTAAAGAAACTTTTACACTCAGTGATTTTTAATGGAAGCAAATAAGGCGTTAATTTTTTATATCTAATAATTTTAACAAAAAGAATTTCATGCTCATTAAATTATTTTATGGCATATTTTCCAGCAAATTCATATAAATATTTTTAAAAAAATCCGTCGCAGCTTTTATCTGATTTAAAAAGAACTGATTTATTTACGTACTCTACTTGAGAAAAACAAAAACTGCCTCATTCGCATAATCGTAACCTCGTTTCTTTAACAAAGAAGACATAAACCTTAACTTCCCCCAGAACCTTCATTCTAAGTTCACATGTCGTTGACTTAAGGAAATATATGACTTAACACAACTCATCCAAGTCGTTAAATCACATATTATTACTCAGTTTTCTTCAACAGCAGTTTTCTTACTGCTAAGGCTGTATTATAAAGTGAGAAAAACTTGAATCAGCCTAAAAGCAATATCTCTTTCTCCTTTACTCGGCAAGATGATTATATGTGGTTCGAAAACCAGTTGAAAGTATTTTCCTTCATCTATTGTTTACTTTTTAAATTTTTTGTTTATAGAGATTTTTTTAAATTATAAGTTTAATTTGTATTTTTAATTTTCTGGTTTTCGGAATGAAATAAAGAAAGAAATAAAGAAAAGAGAAAAAAAACCCCCACAGTTTTCGTTAATTTATTTAGTAAAGAATAAAAAGGCACTTACTTCCTTATTATAATAGCCCCCGAGCTTATTTGATGACTTTAAGATTATAGCCAAGATTTCAGCGATTTTTAATTTTCGCAAACTAATCTCTACTAATTAATTAATTATTATTATTAGGAAATTGTATGGTTCCTGTGGGTGTATTGGCAAAAATTTGCAATTCTAAAAGTTTTTTTTTTGAAAATTTTATTTAGAATTTTATTTAATTAAAAATTAAGTTTTTTAATTAAGTTAAATTAAGTCAATTTAATTAAAAGTTAGGTTTAATTAATTAAGAATATTTTTTTTCGGGATGAGCTATAAAATTATTTATGCAGAAAAATGATTTGAGCACCATTTTAAAGTTCAAGCAATTATCTTTTTAATAATACCATCTTGGTTGTAAAATTCTTTCTTAAAATTTAATTGACTTTTAAAGATATTTTTAGTCATATGTCAATATATATTATTATTGTTTTAATGGAAACTAGTGTTTGCTACTATTAATATCTCATGGTGTGTGTTTTTTTCTGTTGACAATCTAGCTATGAAGATTTGTGTTATTTTTTGACAACGACTAGATTTTTCCGCCTAAAGTTGTGTTATTTATTACTAATGTATTTCAAAAATAAAAATGATGAATTTTTTTAAAAAAAATTCATTAATTTTTAAATATTTTTTTATATTATCGCTGTTTATGTTTGATGCTTTATTTTCTTATTGAAGTACACATTTTTTTAAATCAGAGAAATTTATCTTGAATCCTCTGATATGTTACCTAAATCATGAAACACATTCTATTGTATGTTTCAGAATTCTTCTATGTTTAATGATTCTTCTTTTTCACTCTTATATTATTTTACGAAAATGCTTCGATTCAGCAAGAATCTTACTAGATTAGTTGTTTAATCGCTTCCCTTTCTAAATTTCAATTTGAAATGAATTGAATACAAAATTAGAGAGGCATATAACACAATGAACATTATTGTATAATGCTTCTAAAATATTTCGAGTTTATATACTTATTAAAATTTAAAATTTAAAAATATTATATTGAAAAGGCTATTAAGATTATGTTATCCATAAAACATTCTATTTAAATTTTATATAAACAATAATTCCAGCTGGTCGCCAGAGGTGGATTGTAAATAATAATATTATAGGTTTGCACATGTTTTAGAAAAAAATCACCGCCATCTTGGCAATATATCTCGATTGCTTGGCGAGTGATCCCTCTGATGAGGAAGAATTGAATGAAAGTGCAGTCAATATGATATTTTGAGTTATTTTTAATACATATTTTTATTTTCTCCTGTGCATAGATAAAATACCACAATTGTCAAAAATAACGTTTGAAATTTTTAATAAATTTCAGAGTTCTAGAATTTTAAATTTTTTTTTAGATTTATATATATGTGATTGTTTGTCCTTGTTTTTATGAAGGTGATAACCGAAAAAAGCAACAAATCATATGTATAAAATTCCGGTATGCATAGTTGTTTCGAAAAATTGTAAATATGTATCAACGTTTGCACCAAATCTTTCGACAGGAAGAAGTACTTTTTCAAAATATTATTATGAAAATACGAGAAGTACTATAGCACAAATTAGTAATTAAGTAGAATTTTTAACTTGAAGAAAATGACAACACAAAGAAATAAAGAACTTATCCAACATGAGATATTCAACATTTATCAAATTACGGAATATTCCAGAATCTTAAAGAAAGTTTTAGAACTTCTAGAGTATAAATAAACAATATACAACATTTTAAAGTAAAATGGCTGCTTTTAGATTAAAATGTTAAGGAGGAAATAGAATCTACAGACAAGACTAACATTCGATGCTCTACCAACTGGACTGCCACTAAGGACTATAGTAGTATGAGAACTAGCATAATCTAAATTTCTGTACTGTATAATAAAACGTCATAAAATTGCCAAAGTAAAAAAAAAAATGTTTTTGATCTTCTGTAAACGGAAAAATTTATTTAAATAAATTCATTGACAGATAATTCAAAAATTTACTTGTTATTAAAAATGCTGTGTTTATAATGAGGGAGATATTCAAAATCACTGATTACAGAATCAACTGAACTAGCCTTGTACTTCACGTTCTTATCTGATTAGAGATATCGTTTATTACTTTCTCGTAAAGA
>JAPMOR010121554.1:71719-90205 GCA_026543865.1 Argiope aurantia | reverse complement strand
TTTTTTCTCTCTCCCGCACACACACGTTCGCACTCCCTCTCTCTCCCTCACAGTCTCTGTCTGTCCGTCTCTCTCTCACACACATTAATCACGTATGGCACTAAGAGAAAGAAAATGAACAATGAATCCTTCAATGATTTTATGACTTTTACGTGCAGGGCATATGTTTACGAATTACAAAGCAATCAATAAACAGTTCTTCGACAGCAAGTTGTGTACATGATAAGAGCAAGACTTGGAAAAACATTTAAAAAGCTCTTTACAATCGTGTGATTTGGCGCATTTTTATTAATTGTGCTTTCCAAATTGTGTTTCGTAAAGATGAATTGCTGTTCAATGCAAAATAAAAATATATGAAGAAAATCAGGCCAAAGTTATATTTCTTCTCATATAAATAATGTAACTGTACCGAAACAAATAAGAAAGGGTTTCATCAGTCTTTGAAATATTCATTTTTAACTCATTTGCTTAATTCAACTAATTCGAATATAAAGGGTTATGATACTGTATTATGGTCACCACACAAAAACAAAAAAAATTAATTGTTTCTTAAGCTTGATGAACATTTAAAGGAGATTAATACAAAAAATATTTCAAATATTAACGGAACAGTTTTGAAAACAGCCTCAAGAACGTATGTTATGTTTTCATGAGATGGTGTAGTTAAAAAATATTGATTTACAGAGTAGTAATTTTCTATTACACACTTAAATGTTACTGCTTCTTTTTATAATATTATTTAAATGATGTTGCATTTTTTTATAACAAGATACGTCTAAACTATTAGCTTGTTAATAACCTTTATTTAATTATGAGAAATTATAAAGCTTCTGATTTTATATATGATATATAGTATATATGCTATACATAACAAATAGAAACCGGTTGGTGCAGAAATATAGAAGCATTGCAATTAATTTATCGTTTTCTGCAATGAAAATCTTTGTTAGATGTTAGTTAAATTAAAGTTTAATTTTCTACTAGATGCATTTTTTAACGATAAACGAAATATAGTACTTAAAAAACGAATAAAAATACTTTAAGGACCATTTTTATGTGTAAAACATTAAATACTATCATAAATGAGGTTCTAATAATACAATGCTCTGCAACAATGTATATTTTTAAAATAAAAGAATTCTACTAAATTTATTCGAAAATTAATCCCTCGCTTTCAGTATTTCAAATAAATGTAATTATTTCAACATCTGACTAATTTTTTAATTTCGTTATTTTTTATAATTTTTCCTAAATTAGAATCAAAATTAATATTTATTCTGTTTACTGGAGTAGAAAATCTCTGATTGTAGATTCAGAGCTACTGAATATATAAATACATTTAATATGAACATTGTACAAGTTTCTATGTGCCCATTGATACTGATTTGGGGAATAAGTTTATAGGAGAATAATGTTAAGTAATTTTTATTTTAATAATGCTCCTCTTATACTATTAATAAAAATTCATATTTTTATATGAATTAAATATATAATAAAAAAGGTAGAGAATGTTTATATAACTTTTGTTAGATAAATTTAAATGTTTTATAAAATACTGTAATTTGCATTAAAAAATATAGTAAAGACAAACTTAACTTTTTAATATTTTTTTTAACATTAGTTACAAAAAATATTAGTTCATACCTTTTTCAAAGTAATGAAGAATATTATTGCAGATTAATTGTTACATATCCTTCACGACAGATTCTTTCAGTTAATTTATTACCGCTTGTTTATCATATTTTTTACATATCTTTCTGTACATTTGACATATTATTAAGCAAAATTCATGCTTTATCTCTTGCTATAACATATGATTTCAGTTGTTCAAAAACTACTGCTTGGGCAATGACGGTCACTATAGCTTTCAGCATGAAACCTCTGTCGAAAGTAAACACATTGCAGGCAGTCAGGACACAAACATCTCTCTTCAACAAGAAACTAATGTGTTTACTGTTTCTTAATTTTCCTTCACTGAGCAACTGTTCGGACGCTTTATTTGAAAGAGTTGATTTAACATGTTGTATTTCTAAAGGAATATTTGCCGCGTAGATCGAGAGAATGCTAAACACGCCACAGATGATAGTCACGTGGAACAAACTTTCAATCATCAATACAGACATCCAATTATCGATACTCATCATTTCAATTACTATTACAGATACCCAACTGAAATTTCTCAATATAAGAATAAATGCAGGACCAGAGAATAAATCTTCGAAAATTTCAATTCCTTTGAGAATTACGAGGTAATTTTTGATAAAGTTTTTGATAGTCAAAGAACACGTGAGATCTAGATTTTTCTGGAATATACTATGGCATTGCCTTAACTGTTGCAAAAGCAAGTAGCAAATAGAAATGTAAGTTATTGTTGTGGTAAAAGGAAATACTATTTCCTGAATTAGTCGAAGGATTTCTATTGAAGGAATCTTGTTCATTCTATTCCATCTTAGTTTGACTGTAATAGACATAACGAAATAAACCATTATCAAACAAAGGGCAATGTTAGTTAGAAATGACAGACGACTTGTCGTTGCCAGGCTGTTTGTGTTAATATTAGATAAATGAATCAGCAATCTTTTCAGAGTTCTTATGCGTATAAACAACATCACCCATAGAAGACAACATAGGAAAGAATTTAACATATCGATAACAGATACATAATCTAGCTCTTGGTTAGTGATGGTAGAGTGCCAGAGATAAACAAGATTACAGTGGAGAAAAAAGGGAAAGCTATATTTTATCATCAAGTATAGAAATTTCTTCAATTCTTTCCTATATTTTGTAGGAAACACAGATACTCCCATCAGATGCAATACGTACCATAATTTTCCAAAAACTTTCACTGACTCTTCAATTTGGAAATCGTGATACATTGCATTTGGAATTTCCATTTTATGCAATCAAAATTGCATTGGGATTGCTATTGACAATGAAATCTTCGAAATTGTTAAATTTATTGTTATAAAATTCTCTATTCTTAAAATAAATATATAGCAAGAGAATGGACTTATTTTGTTGTAACATATATACAGTTTATTCTTTGATTCTCTTCTTTTGATGAAAATATAGTTAGAAGGATTAAATTCTATGCAAATCAGTATAGTTTCTTTTCTCACACCATTAGTTTTCTATTGAAGTGTTTCAGTGAAGTTTTTGAACTAACTATTAACCTCAAGCTTTTAATCCTTAATGGAGATTACCTCTTAGTCTTTAATGCTAGCCTCTTTAGTAACTGTACAATATCTAGTCAAAATCAAATGAATTCAATTTTTCGTTATGAAAGTTTGTAGCGTGATATCTTTAGAAAAGCTTTATTGTTAATTTCCATAATAAAACAAAATTTTTTATAAATTAAAAAGAGAAAAATTTCAACTTGAATAATAGTTTTTTATCACATAGAAGCAGCACATAAAAGCAGTTTACTTTCAAGGCCTTTACATTACGTTGAAAACTTTTGTTTGAAAATACATCGATTCGTTTTGTATGCAATATTCATCTATTTTCAGATAAAAAGCTCCATTTTAAAGCATTCAGCTCATCAGAACCTCAGGACTCAATAAAATTTATATTTCACGCCCACAACCATCATCAATCATGTTAAAATTAATGTATCTAAGTTAATGGAGATCCTGAATAGAGTTTTATTGATAATCTTAAAAGAAGTTATTTTATAAAAAATACCTTTTGATTTTGAATCACGTTTTCATATTCATGAATAAAAATGAACTATAAAGAAATTCAATACATGAAAGTTTGGAAGAAACAATATTTGACTAGTGATATTTGGTTGATAATATTTTTGGACTTTGGAAATTAGTGACTTTGGAAAAGTATACCAAAAAATAAATTCCTAATGCCTTTAATATTTTAATATAATTATTTCATATCTTGTTATCTTTTTGATGTTTGATGCTTAACATTTAGTTCATTACAATTTGCCCAAATTTTGTTGCAGTCGGATTGTTTGATTTAAATTCATCACTTTTTGCACAAATATAATTTGGAGGTTGGGAATGTGCACTTCAAAGAGATTTTTAATTAATTAAAATGAAGCGTTAGTTAAAGTTCTGCAAAGTACACAAATTCTTTTATGAATACTTAAAAAATAATATGTGATAATACTTTTTATTGTTGCATTGAAATTCAAACCCTTTTCATTGTTTATACAATATTTAATAATTAATTTTTTTATAAAATATTTAATTATGCAATCGCGTGCATTCCTTTTATTTAAAAAAAGGTATTGAGGTCATGCTTATTTTTTGGAACAAAATATGTTTTTGTTAAATTTTAGAGGTTTGTTTAAATTTTGAAGTTGTTACAGTCTTCTAAAAAATATTGGCAACTATGAAATTTTCCTGTTTAGAGATTTTGCTACTCTTTTCTATTCTATGTAATTGATGTATAAAATGTATTCTTACTCTATCATTAATATTTTGCTCCGCTTTAATTTAGACAAAATTTAAGAATAAAACTTTTCTGTGATCTTTGGGCATATATAAAGCATATATAATAACATGCACAAAATCCAAAGCTGAAAGATTCTATTTATTTTTCTTAAATTTTTATAATAATTTTTTTTATCTGAAGTAAAACATTGCTGTATTAATTGAATTTTAATAATTCCTGCTTAAAGGTTGGTAAGATCAAGAATTTAAAGTCTGTGACTAAATAGGCAGAGGGTAACGGTAACCATCAAGGATTTCTTTACTAGATTATAAATCTTTTAATCACAGAAAAAGGAAATTTAGAAAAATGTAAAGACAAGTTCCCAAAAGAAAGATTTGTTACTCCCTGTAGGACATTGAAAAAAAAATCTAATTTGTTCAGCCGATCAAAGAGATTAACGTGAGAAGAACTTACAATTTCTGAATTTTCCTGCCTCGGCATTTACTACTGTTCTTACCGTAATGTACATAGGTAGAGATCTTTTATTCCTCAGCAATACCTATATTCTTAACGCAGAGCCTCAGAAAACAATCCATTTTGCTGGACTATCTAACAGACTAACCATTTAAATGGTTAGTAGATTGATAAATCGAAGGCCACAGGTCACCGCTTGTTAAAAAGATCACCAAGCACAGCTAACACTTGGAAATTTTGAATCTGTGAGAAACTCGAAACAGAGGCAACGCTTTTTTTAGGATGTTTCACTTTGAGCATGGAGAAAAAGAAGAGATAAAAAGAAAAGCTGGTAAAAGGGAGGGTAAGACGGAAATAAATAAAAAAAATTGTTTTAAACGCATTCTTATCAGTGTATTAAAAAACAAAAATATTGTTTTTAATCAAAATTTTGGAGATCGAAACAAAATTCGTAAATGCGTGAAGCACTGGCTGGAAAGCTTTAAATAAATTGAAATCATAACCACATATATAATGTATTTTAATTTTTATATAATGCTTTGGATTTTTTTTCTTATGATATTCATAAAAGCTTTATAGTTTTCTGACACTGTAACAGTCCCCTTGACTTTAACTTTTACTGGACTGCTAGTGCCACCTAGTGTGAAAGAACTGTGTGTCACCTAGAAACAAAGAAAAAGATCAATCATCTTAAGAAAGAATTCTGTCCTCTAGTATTTGTGCGTGTGAGTGCGTGCTCTGTGTGAAAATGTCTGTTATGTATTTCTTATAAGCATTCCTGTGATGCTATGTATCCGTGTGCTGTGAACCCAAAAATAAAAGGGTTTTAATTAACCTAGATGAGAGTATCTTCATCCAAATATTCAAAATGCATTTCACTTACGCATGCGACGTTACAACACTGTTTTCTGATTTTCGCATTTTTACAACTGTTGGTTTGACCTCCAAAGTTTTGACCAAAATACTATTTTTTCTTTGTAATACATCGAGAAAATATTTTTATTTTAAATAAATAAATAAATTTATTATTTTCCACTTTTTATTATTTATTTTTAATGATCAAAATGGCTCAAAGAAAAAGATCCAAACCTCATTCGGGAATGAAACGCCATAATAGGCTGGCGTTCTTTAACTTAAATTTAAGTTTTTAATGGATTACAAAAAATTTCATTGTGAATTTTTGTGAATTAGCATTTTTGTGAATTAACTTTTGTGAATTAACATTTTTGTCGAATTCAAAAGATAACGATCGTAATTTGCATACAATCTATATATTTAATATTTCACTAAAATAGTAATAATAAATAGTTCGTGAAGCAATAGTAATAATTCCACTTGTCCGCAATAGCTATTCCCGTGTTCTAAGAACAATATTTTTAAACTTTTATAATATTCTTAATTTCTTATTTTAGTTTTTTTCAAAATTAATGATTTATCATTGAGTAGTTTTAAGATCAAAATATGACGTTGATTAGGGAAATTTCTGATGGAAATATTCTAAAATTGAAATTTTAATCACATTTATAATACATTTTAACTTTCAATGAATATCCAAGAACTACTTTCATGTAATTATATTAACATTTAATTTCTTTACAGAATTTCTTAAATTTTTCTAAAAAAAAAAACATTTTTCTAAAAAAACCCCATTTTTCTTACTTTTTCCTATTCTGATAAAATGATGCTTTCATAATTCCTATTCTGATAAAATGAGGCTTTCATAATATATTTCATAATTCTTGATTTCATACATTTTGGAATCTAAAAGTTAACATTTTAAACTTAATTTACATGGTGCCACCTATGTGAAATTAATTTTTAGATAATATATTTAAAGTTAATTAAAACTTCTGAAATTTGCAAAAAGTTCTATTTTTATAAACTTTATGTGATAAAAATAATTGCACGTGATCAAAGAATTCTAATATATGAAGAAGTGAGTGAAAAATCGGCAGCAAAATTCCAATTTTAATTTCATAAAACATGCGAAGGGAAATGGAACCATTTTAAAAACGTCTGATCAATAAAGTACTTCTGGGCTGCGATTGTATCTATAAAGATGAAACCATGATGGTAATTTTTTGTGTGCCAATGCGTGAATGTGGCTCTGTTATATTTTGAGATTGGGATAAAATGATTCCTTTTCGATAATTTAGGAAACAAAATCCTTGAATAAAAT
Source organism: Argiope aurantia (assembly GCA_026543865.1). Classification (NCBI taxonomy): domain Eukaryota; kingdom Metazoa; phylum Arthropoda; class Arachnida; order Araneae; family Araneidae; genus Argiope; species Argiope aurantia. The sequence goes on along the minus strand of JAPMOR010121554.1, from coordinate 83,160 downwards.
TATATGGTATATTTAAAAATACGTGTTTGAATGTTTCGTGCATTTATTCGTTTAAAAGCCGTTTGTGTTACTGTTTATCATTTACATCTAACTGGAACGCAAAAATCATATAAACTAAAATAAAAATATGGTGTTTTTGATACAAAAAATTATTACAAAAGTAGATTAAAATAAAAGCATAAAATATATTTCCATTACAAAGGCTGAAAAGAAGAAACAATTTTATCTGGCACTGCGCTCCATTCAAAAGAACAGACGGAGAGCGAATTGGGCTCGTCTACAACAGATAGTAGGAGATACCTATTGTTGATCGAAGCATTAATGTGGTCACTAGATAGATATGGCAAGATAAAAATTCCGATGGTACCTGTTTTTTCTGTTATAGATCATTGACTTCTAGCATGTTTGAACTTGCCATATAACTAATCTATGCTACCGCAATGTTTACCTAATTATTCAGAATGAACCCATATAGACATTATGATAATGGTTTATAAATAAATCTTATTGATATAATCCAATTTTTAGCTTTTGTCAGGATTTCATTATCTAAGCCATGGTGAAGATCGGACGATAAACCGTGTAAAGAAGAAGAAAGAGAGAGCATCTCTTAGGTTGCGAGTTCGAACCCCGTTGGCCCAAGACTCTCGGTGTGAGACTCTCCGTAACTCGAGAGTAATACCACTGGGGTTACTGGAGCAGGGTTGACCGTTCTCTGATACAGTTCTAAATTACTATCTGTGGATGTCATGCATGAATTAAGTCCGCCCCGTAAAAGGGGTTGTGAAGTCTGTGTAGCTAAGTCGTATTCCTAGCCCCAGATGGTTCTGGTGAAAAATAAGAGACTCACCCTGGGCATAAAATCGCTGACTCCTAAAGTCAGTGGGCTTGTCTATGACAAGTGCCATTAGAAAATCAAGAGAGAGAGAGCGTAAAAAAGAATTTTCAAGTTTATGGCTCATTTATATTTCACAATATAAATATATTTTACAGCTGTTCAATAGTTTTAGAATATATTTTATTTTAGTAAGAATTTTTAATTTACATATAGTATTTTTCATATAGAATAGTATGTTTGAATAATAATTTTATAGTTTTATTATATGGTTTTAAAAAGAATTTGTAAGCCCCGGCGTTTTGATTCCGTAGGAAAATTAAAAGACCTCATAACTCCGAGGTTATAGTACAAGAATGACGGAGTTCGAGCGATTAGGAAATTATTTTAAGAGAGCAATTAATTAAAAATTTAATTGTTTTATTTTGAAACATTAATATTTTTCAGCGTTTCAGACTTCCTTGAATCCGAAAAATATGCTATGTCAGTTAAACATAAAATAAAATTATGCCTGTTAAACGAAAAAATTATTATGTCTGTCCAAAAAATACATTATTTGAGCCGATGTTCAAAAATGCTTTTATTTAGTCGGCTAAATTTTGGTGCATGTTTTTATATACCAAATTTGTAGATTTCTATCTAATTTTGATCGAAATCTATTCGATCCGGTTGTCAGATTATAAGTTAATGCGATTTCTATAAAATAAAGAAAGTAAAAGGATAAAATTTATTATACGGATTTAACATCAAACTATAGATAAGTATCGAATTTGGAATCAAATTTTTCAAGAAGTTGACTGTCTTTATATCTATACTTTCACATGCATATGAAACACGATAATTCAGAAATGCAGTGATTTAAATATGTGAAATTAACTATTTGATTTTGTGACTACAATTGTAGTTTTTAATCAATTGGGAAAAAGGCACCCAAAATATACATTCGGTTTCTTGTTTTTATATATTTAACCGTATTCCATTAAATAGTAGCCAAAAAACTTGTCAAAGATCTCATACTTATATATTATATATACTTATATATATATATATTAATGAATTCGTTCTCAATTATTGTTCGCCCATGGCATGTGGTTAACTAAACAAGAATACATTTATTAAAAACTTGAAAGTAAGTTTCGGAGAGACCATTTTCATAGACTAAAGGTCTTTTAGCAAGACACCTGATAAGAATGATGGAAGCATTTTCTTTATTGAAATAAAATCCAATTAAAATCAACAAGAATATTCTTCATTCTACTTTCTTGGAAAATGTTTGCATGTAGCTTCGTAGCATAGTACAGAGAATTTATTACTTCTTTCTGTCAAAAGATTGTACATTGTGAAATAACTGTGTAAGCATACACGACTAGACAAACAGACGTTTTTTAAAAATTACAATACAGCTATAAAAAAGCATTTAATTCATAGCTAAGCATTGACTTACAATTTAGGTGTAAGGATCATTTACTTAAATTTACCGATTTAGCTTTATGCGTTTTTAAGTTATTCCATTCATGAATGAACAGATAGATAAACTAACAAGCTGTATCCAGGTAGTTTGATTTCAAAATTTACAATCCGAGCAATAAATTTCATCTACAAGACTTGTTGCAATATAAAACTATCGGGTTCTGAGGTATACAGACGGACAGACAAAGCGCTTCTCTTGAAAGAATACACCAGCATATAATGCAGATTACATTTTAGTTTAAAATCCATATACCATGTTTTCTAGTTTGATGAATTTTTAATTTCACTTCTTTATAGGCAAACAGAACTAATTCCAAAAAGGATTTTTTTCCTATTCATGGAGATCTATAACAAAGAGATAAATCAAGACCTTGAGGCTAAATTTTCCGATGTTTACAATATATTCTTTTCTAATACTTCATATAATTGAGGAAAAAAAATCTGTTATAAGACGACTGACTGTTTATTAGAAAGTTATTACCATAGACGTATTTAATTTTATTGTTCTTCCTTTGTTATATTAAATAATGTGCCTTTAGCATCTTAATTTTATTATTTCCATGCTATTATTTTTGCAGGAATTTTATTTTTTTTATAACAAGTCATGTCGTTAAATATATAATTAACCTTCTTTCCGTTTGTGATTTACGCACTTCATCTTTTGATGATTAACTTATTGTTTTGGACCTTATTGGCTCATTACAAAACATTTGAAAATGTAGGGCATCATAAAATGGTTTATGAATTGAAAGACAGAAATAAAAATTTGCATATTTATGTCGTGACCGTATGAGTTGACTTAACAATACGGTTAAAAAAGTAAAATAAGATTGGAAAGGCTTGGTGATTGATTCTGGATTTCTGCTTAATACAATCTCTCCTAAAGTTAATGGGATAAGAAACAAAAATGAATGTTTTCTCAATGTCTGTTTAAAATATCAGTTTCATAGAAAAATAGGGCTTTTTTTTTCAGTATTTTGTACAGCTGTCTTCGGTGTCCAGCTGATTTACTGAACTGGGATTACAGATGGCGAAAATTTCAATTGAATTTCTCGGTAAAATATTTTAAAATTTTGATTTTCTCAGTAAAATATTTTTAAGCCGTAAATTTTAAACAGTCATGGAACTGGTGCTATTTAATTTAAGCCTTAATTATTTTAAGTTAGCAATTTGTATAACAGTTAAGTATTCTGCAATTTCTTTCATTTTACCTATAATTTTTGTTAAGAAATCGCCTAGAAATTTAATTTTAAGCGGAAAGTGATTAAATTACATTTAATATAATGCCTCCTGAATCAAGCACGCACGATAATTCAATATTTGTGTTTAATGTGCAGTACAGAATAAATTTCATTTTATATGGAATATATAAGAGAAAAATGTAACAAAAATTTCACCGGTTCAATAAAATAAATCCACTATATTACAATAAGAATGCAAAATATCAAAACAAAAGAGGATTAGTTTAATTTAGTTATATTAACGTCCCGTTGTGAAGCAACACTAGGGCTATTTTGGGACGTAATTTTAAACCGCTGTCAGACGACAAGGACTACACCTGAGCTGGCAGCCCCCTCTCCACACCACACCTCACCAGCGGGAGGATGTTTGATCTGACGGATTTAACGTGCAAAAGACCCCCTTACACGACGGTTATTCGGTGGAATCGGGTCACGAACTTGAAACCCTACGGCTCACAAGCCGAGACCTTACCACCAGGCCACCGCGGCCCAGACAAAAGAAGGAAATTTATTTTTATACATCCAATTATATTGCAGGAAAGATTAACTGAATTAATTTTTTTTCATTGTTTTCTTCTAAAGTTAAGTAGTAAGTGTAATGTAAAAGTAATCAATAGTTTTATTATATTTTAAACAGAAGCTAGGGCTTAAATTCAGTGAAGAAAAGCGAACGAAATCTTAATATCTTGATCATCAGCAATTGAAAAATCAACAACAACAACAAAAAAGCAGGAAGAAATACTTAGAACATCAATGAAAATTTTCACTCACATCTTCCTTTTTACAGCAGCGAGAATGTGGTTGCAAAATTGACTGAAATTTTTTTAAAAAAAATTAACTAAAATGAAACAAAAAATATTCAGAAGTTAAATTGTATCAGTGGAAAGATTTTAAAAATTATTTTAAAAATTTTAAGATGGTGAAAAAATGACTGTTAGGTTTAACATTTTCTTAAATTATGATTCGTTAAATTTTTAATTCGTTAAAATTCCAGAAAAAATTCGCTTTGAAGTACATAAGTATTAGCTATTATCATTAGATGTAATAAAAATTAAAAAAATGTTTAATCATTTTAATCTAAAATCTTGAACTAGAAAGCATGCAGATTTCAGAAAAGTAATTAAAACTATCAGAGCTTGCAAAAGCGACTTAATTAATGTTTTTTTTTTTATATGTAAGCGAGTCGAAGTGTGTGGTGTCACAATTATGAGATAAATGTTGCCAGATATGCAATTTAACAAAATGTGTGTATCTCATGCTAATATGAAATGATTTGATTTTATAAATAAAATGCTCACTTTTTGTATAAATCCCTTAAAATGCCCTTGTTATGAAGGCGAATTAGGAGATTTTCCTAGTTTGCGCACTTTATGAGCTCTTTCCCCTTTTTATAAAAAAATGACTATAATTTTACTTTACATATATTTTTAACTTAATGAAAGCGTCAAGAATTTATTTTATTTTTGTAACTTCATGAAAATGTAAGTGTTTTTATTTATTTTGTTCTCACAATTGTACTGCATTCGTGACTGTATACAATATAATCTTGTAGTCGTTCCTTATTTGTTATTAATGTAATGACAATGTGGAAGTATTGAAATGGAGAGGATCATAACCATTTATACATGATGAAACATTAATATTATCTCAGCAACTCTTAGCACTTAATATCATAATATATATATTTTTTTCAATTTATGTGGCTACTACTATTTTTAAATATTTTTCAGCTCTTTTCAGTCCAGCGGCATTAGACAGTTGTTTAGTTTATCTTATTGGAATTTTGTCACTGATGAAAGTTATTTTTGCATCTTTTCTCTATTATTATTAATAATAATAAAAAAAATACTTGTGTCTCGTGGTGCTTTATGAGTCAGACTGCTAGATACAGAATTTCCAAATTTGGAATATACATTATTCGTAATATAGAAATGTGCAATCCGCTTCAGAAATTTTTCTTCTTCAAAATTTAATTAGAATTTCAATTTAAGTAATTAAAAATCAAGTAAAATAATTTTTGCAATATTTTAAAATTAAAAGAATATCTTTTTGTCAAGATATTAATTTAATAATAGTTCAGTTTTTCCCCCCTGATTTCAACACATTAAATTTTTTTAATATTATTTTCAATAACATATTTCATTGCTATAACAAACTTAAACTAAATAAAAAAAAAGGCATTCAAATTATACATTCAATTGTGTATTAACTGCATGCCAGCAATTAATTGCCGAAGATCGAAAGTCAAATTCAGTAAGAACGCTATATTCATGCCAAAGATCGATGTTTCGTAGCTATTGTTAGTAAATAACATGCAATTAATACACAAAGGCCAATTTTTTTTATTATACTAAGAAACACACAGTTCTCATGATTGGGACTCTAAAAATAAAAATCTGAGCGTCACTGTCCCGCATAAACATTTATTAAAGAGAATGTGATAAAACTTTAGGGAGACAACTCACTTTAGTTTAGTATATTTTTCTTAAGCTTAAATCATTAACTTTGGTAAATGTCATGTTATGAATCAATTATTATTAACCAAACGTCATTTTTTTTCTGAATTTCCATTTATTGATTTTCCTTATGATTTGTTTTTTGCATATGAATATGAAAGAATGACTGATAATTCAAATGTATATTTGGATAAAGTAACTTTTTTTCTTAAATTCAATAAAAAGAATTTTGGGTTGTCATTAAATTCCCTTAGATACATCCATCTGTCTATAAACACAATAACTCAAAAAAGTTTTGAGCTATGCGGATGGAATTTGGTATATAGTCTCTACTCTAAATTTGTAAATTTCTTTCAAAGCCAATTAATTTTACTCCGTTTCTCCAACTGTCCGAAGATTAACTATCATAATATTAAACGAAGATAGCTAGCTGGATAAAATTTGATACAAAAATTTAACGTCTAAAGTGTAAATATGTATCAAGTTTGGAACCAACTTGTCAAGAGACTGATCGTCTATCAATCTATATGTAAACAAGCATATCGATTGACAGATGACACAAGTTAAATTCAGATAATTACGATAGTTAAATTGATATTGATTTAATTAATTGACTTACGCGATGATAAATTGATATTGTTAATTTTTTTGAATTTTAAATGATGTAACAATCAGTTTTACACAATAATTAATGTATAATAATTATTATTGTGTAATGATTTATTTTAAATTAAATAAAATTAAAAATAATTGCTCCGAGATGCCTATTCCTACTCCTCAATGCATATCTGTGCCTAATTTGGTAGATTTTTTGTGTATTTTCGAGCATTGGCATTCTTGCCGAACACCAAAAATCCACATACATTTTTCTTTATTAATAGAGATAGCATTTGCCAGTTAGACAAGAAGAAATTGAATAGAAATATAAGATTTTAAAATTTTTTATTTTGAAGCAAATTAGCAAATCTCATTTGCTAAAGAAAATAATTTTTTTATTTGCTCATTGTGGTATACAGTAATAACGATTGTGCAGAAATAATAAAAGATTATATTTTCTGTTTTAAAGGGTCAAAAACGTGAGTCATGGCGTAATAATCTAACGAACTGTGCCATAATGTTGCGACTCACGTAGGGAAGTATTATTAAAAATTACAAACGAATGTTATCAGATACTTTTGTAAATAAAAGTAATTTTATCCTCAAAAGTTTTTCAAAATAACTCAATATAGTTTTATCATAAAATGTTTCTAGAATCCTTTAATCGTAATTGGAACAAACCATAACCAAAAGCCAACAAAGTTCTAAGAGAAAAATAAGTTACTACACGACTTACTTCCATTTGCAGTTCGATGCTATCCTCCTGCCCGTTTGCTGTATGGATTCAAGTCACGGAAATATAGCGAAAAAGAAACAGAGTTGTTAAGCCATGAATGAAAGAGAGGTGAATTTTCTTTTTTTTTCTTCATAGAAGTTTAAAGGCCTTTTTAATAAATAAAAAATGTCAACAACCTTTGGATCAAAGAAGAGAAAATCTCATTCAGGTGTTTGCGCTCATAATTATTTGCATAGCATTAATGATTATTTACGTGAAAAAATTGGCTTGGATGTTAAAAGCTCGCGAATGGCCATTATATTCCTTTTTGTTGTAATTAATATTCTTGACCAACATATTGGTAGGTTGGCAAAATTTTTTTACGATAAAAGACTTTTATGTCATTTATAAAAAGGTGATTTTTGCAGTTGTTTATTTATTAATGCATACGAGATATTAAAAATATTTCTCCCGATTCAGATATTTATTTATTTATTGAATCATTATCATAACGCGAACTATTGAATATAATAAGTTAATTTTACATTGCAGCTATTCCATTTAATTAATCACTATTTCTGTATCTTTATCTCTACTAATAATAAAGGTGAATGTGTGTGTGTGTGTTTGTCTGACTGTGTATATGTGTATTGGTATTATACAGACCGGGCCACTTGATCAGGAGCTACTAAACTTCGCACACACTTGGAAAGTAGAAATATGGTCACAATTAGGTGTGATTTGTTGAAAAAATTTAATTAGAATTTTAATCATCAAAAATAAAACCAAATTTCAGCAGGTTTATTTTTTCGAAAATTTCCGAAAATATTATTGCTCAAAAATAAATCTTACCCCATTTATTGCCCAATTAAAAAAGGAAATTGTTTTTTTAATGATATCAGTTTAATAGTTATAAAAATTTTTCCTAAATTTTACCAATTAAAAACTTTTTTTTTGACTAATTCCTAGCAGTAGATATACATTGTTGCCCTACAATTCAAACTATTTTTATTGTTTCATAAAATATTTAATTAGATGATTTTCTTTCATTGCATGAAACTGAAAAAATAATTAAATAGAGATACTGTTTGATATATTTCTAGTTTATGAGACGAATAAAGTTAGTGAAATTCCAATACCATCAAATTTAAAGGCAGATGAACAGTACATGTTCACTTTTAATAGCGCTATGATGTCATGATCATTACTATTAGAAGTTTTCGTGAACATAATAAACAGAACAAATGTAAGGAATGAAAATAACATGGCTTTAATACCTCACAACGTGACGGAATGATATGCATAAAACAATATCTAAATGATTTAATTGAAATTGAATATAATCAACAATTCCGGCGAATCAGTTGATCGCCAAAGGCAACTAGAGTCTATTGAGGAAAACTTTTACAAATTAGAGCTTGTTTATATTCATTCACTTCTCAATAAAACTTCATTATTAATTACCTCACATTTAGAATTTATTAAGTAAATCTTTAAAAACGTAATTACTTTGGTAAAAGATGTGATTTTAATAGTATTAATTAGTTAATAAATATTTTGATTAATTGGAATTGCAAATTATTTTGCCAATGGATATGATTTTATGCACTAAAGTTTATGCTCTTACCCTATAGATTTTTATGATTTTTCTAAAAGTTATTAATCAAACTTTTCTAATATTAGTTACTGTATCTCTATTTCGAATACGTTTATCTGTTCTATATATAGAAAATAATAAGCAAATACAAATGCTGTTAATTATAATTTTCTGCATTTAACCAATTAAGTAGCTTTAAGATATTCAACGATAATTAATTACCATTATTAAATATTATATGCCTATGATCTAATACTTGATGTAATAACACACTTAGACGTTTTGATATAAATTACTTCAGAAAAAACGATGATTCCAGCAATTAAAAATTCAGACAATGCGCAAGTAAATAATTTCCAAGGAGTAAAATGGAACATGCGAATTGAAGAATTCCTGCTAGTATATAAATAAATATTTTAGAATATACGTTTGGTTGTGTTTATTAATTTTTTTGTAGAAATATTTTTGATTTTGTGCAGGTTTTATGACCCGCATTCATATTCGTTCTATTTCCCATCCTTCAATTGATCCTTTCATTCTATTCCTTGTTATTCTATCATTCATAATGAAACATTCAAACTCCACTATTTATATTTTGATCTTGGTGATATGGCAACAATGGTTAACAGAAATAACAACAATCCACAACAACAACAAAAAAAAGCAACAAGAATTTTAGGTATGATGAAACTAAAGAAAAGCCTAGAGTTTATAGTTTAGAAATGAAAAGCTAAAAAGAAGTATTTGTCAGTACATTTAAAAAAAATATGACTTTGAAATTGGTGAGATAAATTATATAACAATGCAAAAAAATGTCAAACTTAAGAAAGAAAGTGAAATCTTATTCAATGATATCAAGATAAAAATTCGTAAAACAGACATTCCTATATAGGCTGAGGGTATTGAAAAATCTCAAAAGTGCTAAAATACAAGATAAAATTACGCCAAACAATTAAAAAAGTTACAACAATTAAAAAAGGCAATGTTTAATAGTGAATAACAGCACTCACCCAAGTTTTTGCTTTTATTCTAAGTATTAAAAGTAAAGTTAAAAATGTTTCAGAAAACAACGAAACATTAACGTTTGCAAAAGCTCGCGAATGATATAAGTAATTAAATAGTAAAATAAGTTTAATATTTCGACAAAGAATAATGAAATAGATAAAAAAAAATGTGTTTTGAATAGTGGCCAAAACTGAGTAGAAATACTACGGTAATGAAATGAATGTCATTATTAAGCTCATTCTTATTAAGATGGTGTAAAAATATGTTTTGTGCGGTAGTTTGTTTAGAGGATTCCGGGGGGAAAAGTAAATTCAGTTCCTTCATTTCACTTCCTTTACAGAGCCTTAGAAGATTTTTAATATCACCCAAAGAAGTTAATCCTTCTATATGTGAATGAATATCTGCATCCGGTGTGATTGCATAAAGGGTGTGATTGCATAAAGCTCAAATAAATGAATGAATGAATTTTCAGTTTTATACATATATATTAACTGTATTGATAATTTAGACAGCTTTCATCACATTACTTATAGAATAAAAATTAGTTATAAATTTTATGAAATATGAATGAGATTAATATTATAAATTATGAAAACAAACGATTCTAATTTTTAAAAAATGCCAAATTTATTAATACAGTAGTAAATACAACTGAAAATTCAGAATTCTTTTTGTCCATCTTACAGGTCATAGTCAATCAGAAACTCAGTCATTTCACATTTTAAAAGGGACTGGTATCTGAAAATCGTATTGAAAGAAAATTAATAATGAAATAACCTCCTGTTTGGCTTAAAGATTTCTCACATCTTCTGAATTTAGATATATGAGAGTAATATGCTTAGTGCTGTTACTATGGCTACATATTTTTTCTTCTAACATTGGCCTAGCTTGCTTAAATGGTGTAAAGTTAGGAAGAGTTAATGAGTGACATGATGATATTAATGTTAGTTTCGATTTTTATTGCAAAAAGACTCTTCTATCCTGAAAAGAAAGCTAAGAAAATGCTACAACATAGCACCGACTTGAATTAGTTCTATAATTTTTATTGCAATAGAGATCGGAATTTGCATGTATTCCAAAGCTTTCCTTATTTTGATTTCATAAGTTTACTCTTATATGTAATTATGGAAATGAATGAATCTTTTATTTTTAAAACGACCAATTCTTGTATATATATTTCGTGTATCTCGGAAACGGCTTTAACGATTTGGATCAAATTTTGTATCAGATAAGGTTTTGCTTTTTAAGTTTATCTATACAGGTGTCTGTCTTGAGAAAATAGGATTTTACCCACACACAAATTTTTTTTATAACTAAATATTGACATGTGGTTATACATGCTCCCCGCCCCCAAAAGGCGTATCAGTGATGAGATATTGGTTAGGGCTTTGGACTGCAATGCCCTTTTCTCGAACCCGCTTTTGCACTTCAATTAGATTTCACTTATAATCATAATATAGAATTTTACACGCACACATAACACACACACACACACACACACACACACACACACACACACACACAC
>JAPMOR010121554.1:46365-67010 GCA_026543865.1 Argiope aurantia | reverse complement strand
TGTGTGTGTGTGTGTGTGTGTGTGTGTGTGTGTGTGTGTGTGTGTTTGTGTGTGTGTGTGTGTGTGTGTAATGTTATTTCGAATCCTATCGGCTAAATAATATGTAACATTATTTTGGTTGAAGTAGTAAAGATATTTTATATATTTAATTTCGTTTTATTCTCTTTCGAGTGACAATCATCATTATTTACAAGAAGGGGCAGCGCGACACGAAAGCAGAAGGCAAAAAGGGACGAACAAATGATCATTGGTCTTATATAAGATAGGATTTCCAGCCACGTGCAGACGGAATGACCTTTGACAAGGGCAACCTTACAAATGAAGTATCACTTTCCTTTAATACGTAGTACTGATGGCGCATTAGTTTTATAGAGGAATTAAATTAAACCGAAAGTGGAATCGTATCACGAAATAAGAGAATATTTTACTATAGTCTAAATTAAGAGTTTAAAATGTCATTACATGTCATTACCGAAACGGTCTCTTTCCGTGATGTTACAAGCGATTCCCAACGCCAGTTGATTTGGAGAGAGGTCGGGACACGGTTTCATCCCAGTAACATCACGGAAAGAGACCGTTTCGGTGGTCCTGGAGTTGTCGTCTGGGGAGGCATTATGATGAACGGACGGACTGAGCTCCACGTTTTCGACAGAGGTTCTGTAACTGGAGATCGCTATTTTCAGGAGGTGATCTTTCCCCATGTGCGTCTGTTCCGAGGTGCCATTGGATCAGACTTCGTTTTTATGGATGACAATGCACGTCCACACAGGACTCATGCTGTTGAGGAGCTCCTGGAAAGTTAAGATATCACTCGAATGGATTGGCCGGCGTGCTCTCCTGATTTAAATCCGATAGAACATGTGTGGGATGCTTTGGGGAGACGCCTTGCTGCACGATTACATCCTCCTGGGAACACCCGACAACTTAAACAGATGCTGATTGAGGAATGGGCACTCTTACCTCAAGAACTGTTGGACAATCTGGTGCTGAGTATGGGGAGACGGTGCGAAGCAACCATTGCAGTAAGGGGAGGGCATATCCCATACTAAGGAACATCTGCTTGCTGTTCTTCCTCTTGGACAGACAATCATGTGTAACGATACTATGAGTTCAATAAAGCCTTTTTTTTTGTTTGATTCCATACTGTATGCATTGTATTCATTTCTGCGCAACTATGCTTCCGTCATTCTTTCAGAACCAAATGCTGTATCTCATTTCTGAATTTCATGACTCTCAGATTATTTCTCGTGAAGTTATGGCAAAAAACATACCTGTTGCTTAAGTTTTGCACACCAGTGTAGATTTCAAATCCAACAAATTATAATATTATGAATAAATTTTAACTAATAGATATGAAAACATTTAAAAACTCAATATTTTAAACTAAAACTCATGATATTTTGAATAATAATATAAAAAGATTATTTGCAATTATATTATAATAGAAAAATGCAATTCAAAACAAAATAAAAAGTTCAAAATACAAATCTTGAATTTAATCCGTTGAGTCAGTTGATGAGGGCATTTTTTTAACACTAATAACTTTTTGATGAATCATGGCGCAGGTTGGAACTTTTTGACGATATAAGGAGCACACACATGAGGAAATTTTGAAAACTGATTAACTGAAACTTTTTGAAATTCAGGGGCATAAACACAAAAAGAAATGGAGAACAAACACGTCGGGGAGCTGGAACCTCAGGTGAAGTCACAGGTTAGGCACGGTACCTTCGACGATGCGGTAACATGACCGAATGCAGGGGATATCGCATCGGCTGCGTGGAACGACGTGGCCGTAGGAGAAAACTATCGATGTTGAAGAACTTTAGCTTAGCGAAAGACAACGCGGCCGAGACAGCACGGTATCATTTTCAGAGTAACGGCAAAGAAGCGGCCGAGGCAACATGAAACATCTTTGGAGCATGGCAAGTTACGGAGACATCACAGGAAACTATCCTTGTCGACTAAATAATACGTAATATTATTTCGAATCCGGTCGGTTAAATAATATGTAACATTATTTTGGTTGAAACAGAATGCAGCAGGTTCAACAAGCAGTGAAGAGACTTTGTATCTTTAATTTCATTTTATTCTCTTCCGAGTGGCAAGCATGATTATTTACAAGAAGGGGCAGTGCGACACAAAAGCAGAAGCAAAAAGGGACGAACAAATGATCACTAGTCTTATATAAGATAGGATTTCCAACCACGTGCAAACGGAATGACCTTTGACTAGGGCAAGTATCAAATGAAGTATCACTTTCATTTAATACGTAGGACTGATGACGCATTAGTTTTACAGAGGAATTAAATTAAATCGAAAGTGGAATCGGATCACGAAATAAGAGAATATTTTACTATAGTCTAAATTAAGAGTTTAAAATATCACTACACACGCACGCACACACACACACACACGCACGCACGCACACACACACACACACACACACACACACACCAGGTGCGGCATAATTTCGTGCAAACTTCAAAAAATTTTAATAAAAAAAAGTAATGCTCTAAAAAAATTGCGGTTTGCGGGAATATGTTCAGAGAGCCTTTGGAGTTTGTTATTTCCATTAAAAAAAGTGTATTGAGAAGATGACCGACAGATGGCGCTCACACATCATACCGAGACGGTTTTTGCAAATCAGGAAAACAGAACAAGTAACATTATAGCACATTTTATTTTAAAGCAAAAGAAGCTCAACATGACCGCCACCACAAGGTATTAAGCAAGTGAGGTTTGTAAGATATCGGCATCGATGCCACCAACGGCCAATTGAATGGCAACTTTCAGTTCCATCAAAGTGTCAGGAGAGCCCCGGTGACACGAGACTTCAAGTATCCCCACAACCAAAAGTCCGCTGGAGAAAGATCTGGTGATCGTGAGGGCCACTCATTCTTACATCCTCGGCTTATCACGCTGTCCTCAGTGAATGTGTCTAGGAGGAACGTCTTAACGGAACTAGCAACGTGGGACGGGGCACCATCCTGCATGAAGGTGACGGAAGATAATGCACGTCTTTGCTGCAAAGCAGGCATAACGTCGTCATGCAAAAGCCTAAGATAACGTTCTGCAGTGACGGAACGGGTTTTTTAACCGGATACAGGACAGCGCTCTTCAAAAAAGAAAGGGCCTAGAAAGAAGGACGCAGTCAAACCGCTCGAAACAGTCACATGCGGAGAATGTAGTGATTTGGTCGTGTACGCACGAGGGTTTGATGTCGCCCAGATACGACTGTTTTGCGTATTGAAGTCACCATGCAATGAAAAGTGGGATTCATCTGTTCTCATGATGCTCAATATCCATTCTGTGTCACGTTCCATTTGTGCGAGCACCCATGTTGCAAAGGCTTGTCTTTTCTCGCAATCTGCTGCAACAACTGGAGAAATGCCTTTATTTTGTACGGATGCAGTTTCGAGATTTCGTGCAAAATGCGTCGGATCAACATTTCCGGAATTCCTGATACTTTACTTGCTTCATGTGCACTGCAACTCCCCGGTGAAGTCTTTTCTCATGACCCTTTGGATAACAGGGACGCGGTCAGCGCTGACGCATGGTCTGCCACTTCGTAGACGATCCTCTAATCTTCCCGTTTCCTCAAAGCGGCGAACTGAATTTAATATCTCATTCAATGAAATTGAGTTTTTCTTCGCCTTAATTCCTTTCACCGTCCGTAACTGTTGCAATGCTTTAGTCACGGATTCACCTTTCTTATAGAACAGTTTAACCACTAATGCTTGATCCAGTAACGATAGCATGCTACTGGCGTCGAGTGACAGATCCATTACCAGCCTTTTGTTTTATAGTTATGTTGATTTGCATAAACCGTTTTGGTATGACGTGTGAGCGCCATCTACCGGTCATTTTTAAATATATATTTTAATGGGAATAACAAAATCCAAAGGCTTTCTGAGCATATTCCCGCAAACCGCAATTTTTTTCGAGCATTACTTTTTTTATTATGATTTTTTGCAGTTTGCACGAATTTATGCCGCACCCGGTATATACCCGGTGTTTTAAATAATAAATTTTCAAAATTTTATTGAATTTAGTCCAGATATTTTGAAATTGTGGAACACTATATGTATATATACGCAGCCAGAATGACTATTGCTTCTATTTAGATTTCATGTATTTAAAATGATGTTTAACTCTAATTATTTGAAACAAATAAATTAACTTTCGATAAAAATCTGCTTTTTCATCAATATATTGATATGTCTCATATTTCGAAGGCATTCGATATAAAAGAGGAGCAAAGTGCACTCTTGATTCTTTTCATTATACTTCGAAATTTCTCTCAAGATTCTCCATAATCTAAATATACAAGAAATTTGAGAAAGAAATATTACGATTCAATAGCTTAAAAGATTATATTAAAAATTATGGGACAAATTTTACTTAATACATTTGTATATGATCTGCAATGAAATCGCGTACTCATTGTGAAGACTGTAGTCGATAGCCAGGAAGCCAAGACTCTTAGCCGATATATTTATAAATATGGTACCAGTTTGGAATTTCGCTTCTTCAAAGGAGATAATGATGGTGTTTCAGTGGCCTCGGTTTTAAAAGTGATTGACGGGAGGGTGGGAATAGTAAAAGAAGGGCTTTATTGATGTAGTTAGTATGAGAGAAGGGGAGAGGATTCTTGAGCACCGTTACACAGGAAAAAGGACAGTAATGGTTGGGATGAAATATACATAATTAAAAAAACGTTATGCCTGTTATTAGCGTCATTGAGGCAGGATAGCTGGTTAGGCTATATAGAAAAAAATACTTTGTATCAGATTGATACAATACCACGCGATCGAAAACAAACAAGGCCAAGAAAATTATCATTTCAGTTCAAAAACTGATAACAAGTATTTGATAGTTTATATCAATTTTGTGTACTAGATATATTTGTATATCTGATACAAAATATCAGGTTAATGCTGTATCATCCAAACCTATATTATATAAACTATATCATAATAGTCATTCCTTTCTTCCAATCAAGTATCAGAATCAACCTGTTCCTAATATAACAAATCTGGGTATCAACCCAAACCTACAAGTTACACATTAGAAATAATTTTTGTAAAATTGTATCTAATAATAAATATTTTTTCTTCTATATAAGTTTTTGTTTGATCCATAAAACCTATTTTGGAAAATATCAACGCTTTGAGGGACCGCTGTGGCCTGGCAATACGAATTCGTCTTCGGATCTGGAGGGTTCCAGGTTCGAAACCCAATTCTACCGAAGAACTGTCGTGTAAGCGGGTTTGGTGCGGGTTAAATCCATCAGAGTCAAGTTGGTATGGTGTGGAAGTTTGGAGAGGGGCTCTCAGTTCAGATGTCGTCCTCTGAACATTGATCAAAATTACGAGATTCTTCCCAAAATAGCCCTAGTGCAGATTTAAAACTATACTATATCAATTCATTGAGAAGGAAGTGTTTAATTGAAGATTCGATTTGTTTAAAGTGGATTGCAATGTTTAAATGTTTGGTAACCTTAATATAATATATCCTCTTTTTTATTTAAGTCACTGGAAAAGTACATTTTTAGTTGTCATTCCTTTGAGTTTGTGAATACCATGTTCTAGAGTAAAAATGAGTCCTTTCTATAAATCTTAAAATTTTTCCATGTGTTTAAAATAGATTTGCGTAGAAGATAAAAGCCATTCGTGAGAGAGCAAACTTTTCAACGTCTTTCTATAATTTGTTCGCCATTCCTACAAGAAGTGAATAATTGTTATTTATGTCCATACGATGAGATTTAAAGTTCGTGACTTAACTCAAGTACTTCCGTTTGATGGAATATAATCATACATTACACTTGAACCACTTAGTTCAAATAACCACTGAAACATGTTCGTTTTGAAAACATTTTAAGAATTATTGAGAAATATTTTATCGAGCCCTTCATTTCCTTTCATTCAAGGGACAAATAGTTGCACACACAACACTGAGAAGAATTGGCTAATCGTATTATGGCATCTCAATTTACATAATTGGTCTTTCCGTTTTGTGATGTTTTTTTCCTGCGAAAATAACTTTTCTTAAGTGTGCGAATTAATTTGCGCGCAATTTTCTGGTTTGTGATCACTTCATCTGCCAAACTTCAAAATTTTCAACATGATAATGGTTTTCTGTCTGGGGCAGATAGATATTATTGCTATAACACGCAACTGGGCGGAATTTTTACTGATGGATCAATGCACACTAAGGTGAATGAACCATATTGCTTAGAAAATAACTGTCCACAGATAACTTATTTTTTTAAATAGCTTGCTTTTAAAATCATAGCGATTTTTTTCCATAATTGTATATGACAAAATAATTATTTGAAAATAAAATGTTTCCATGAAAGTAAACTTTAAAAATGAGGTTTGTTATTATGTCCGAAATATGGATAACTTATTACAAAATTCAAACAAACTGCTCTGAAAGTAAATGAAATCGAATTAAAATGCATGATGCGTTTCGTTCGTTCAACGATGAGGTAATATTCTTACACATTTTTGACTGAAGAAGGAATTTGACTTTTCTCGTTATTCTGTCGTTTGGAACAGAAGACATTAATCCTGATATTTTGGTAAACTGCGCAGTAATTTGTTAAAAAAACTCCTATAAAATTAAGTAAAGCAATTGTTTTGGATTTTGCAATGGAGCAATATTTATAATTTTAATTTAATTTGTTATCCTCACGCTTATTCTTAAATATTATTACTCGTAGAAAATAACCCTTCTTTAAAACATTTGCTATTTAATAGTGAAAATAAGCAAAAGGAAATTGAGAAATAATCTAGTGAATTCAAAACATAACGCCATCCTGTGCCCCCGGTGCCTATAACACTAAATTATCTAACCAGTTAAATGAGCACAAAATGGGGGGGAAAAAGATGTTAAAAGAAAGGAACAGACGTCGAAACCATCCAGGACCCCCAGAGAGAACCCCATCGGTGTCAAATCCTACACGACTGTATTCAATGTTTTGGCGAAGTAATAACTAAATGGAGGGGACAAAAATACCTAAACAAATGGTGACAATGGGTTGAACTTAGAGGAAAATGAGATTACTAACTGAAAAGGAAAAAAAAATTGATAAATTACATTGTGATTATCTGTATGACATGTATAAGCATATAACAAACATTATAGAGTCAGAAATCTGTAGCATCCGTCTGGGTTCCATGGTTTTGATTTCCTTCGTGATTCAGAAATTTATGTTGTCCGGCTTGCCAAAATTATGGAAGATATGATAATAGTGATAATAAAATATTTTTTTCTAAAAAAAAACATCTTTTGTTCAGCATGTAAAAGATGTAATGATGAAAAAAGTGATGAAATTTATTGGTGCTCTAATTGACAATTACGGCATTTTACTTGGCATTTTCATGCACAAACAATGCTTAGATTATCCGTTCGAGAAACGGCTTGTCAAAGGGACGTATCAGCGTTGTGATGTATAAAATATTCAGGCTTGCTGAATAGCATTAATAATTTTATTTTATTTTATGTCTTAAAATAGCATAAATTAATGTAATCTTTACAGCATACCATTATCTTACTTTTTAAATAAATATATTGTCCATTAAAACTTCTTAAAATATGAATGTAAATTTTTGGTTCGCATAGAATAATTTCGTGGTTACGAAAAATTCAGTAAGTCGTAGCTCTACAGTATTTCTTTTATAAAAAATTACGGGAAAAAAATTCGCACACCTTTTTCAATCAGTTTATAAAATTTATTTTCATTTATTAAATACTAGCTGCCTTTAGTCACAAACTGGTTCCCCGGGTAAACAAAAGTGTCCGGGATTTTTAAATTAAGTTATATCGCTTAGATTCAATTTCATGTCAAATTTACTGACATTAAAACCAAGTTGTTTTAATTGTCTTACATATTTTCTGTTAATTATTTACATAGAAACCATTAAAGATTATAACTTCATTAAAAATCCAATTATCCGAATCATTTCTCTTAACATTCGTGGTTTTTACGCCTCGTAAACTATTTACATGTTAAATAGTATCCTTCTTCCTTAGCTTTTAACAATGATAGAAATCCCGCGATTAAATATTAGATGAAACAATGGAAACAATTTGAATTTCAGGCCAACAATGTAAGCTGAAGTTGGAAATTCGATAAAAAATATTTCATTTGATTTTTCAATAATAGTTTTGAAAGTTATTGGGAAAAATCCTTGAAATTCAGCATCTTTTTATTTAAAAAAAAATTCTAAGTAACAATTTAAGAAAATTGCTCCCGTCCCATCACATACGCATTCCTATCTTGAAAGCATGTATGCGCCAAGTTTGGCAGTTTTATCTGATCTGTAATCTACCGACACACGCATACATGCACACACACACACACGCAAATACGCACGCGTGTATACACACACACATTGGATTTTTTCAAACATTCATATATTAAAACTAAAAATGCATTGTAAAATAGAAAATATTTTGATAAACAAATGCTACTTTTTATAGCATTATAATTTTTGTTCATAAATGCTCCATTTTTTCATAAAACGCACCAAATGCTTCGATTTACAATATGAAATATAAAAACATGACTTACTTTTCTTATAATAAAATAAACTATCAACTACATCATACAAATGTTTTTCAATTGTACATATAAAATCATAGGCAAAAACATCTGTGAAATAAAAAAAAATTATGAAATTAAAATAGAGCATATCAACTCAAATTGAAATGTAAAGACTTTTTTTTATTTATTCATTGTTTATATGGTTGTTATAATAATTTTCTTTTTAAACTAATTCTTTGTCTTGGACGTTGTTCGGAAGTATACGTCTACCCGCAAGATATCATCCTGATTTCAAATTAGGATTTCATATTTTTTAAAGTATTTTCATTTCCTTATTTCTATGAAGAATTTATATAAACACTTTTTTATTCAATTTATTAGATTTTAGTTAAATATTCTATCAATCTTTTTTTAATATTTCCTTAGGTAAATTTTTCTTCCTTTCTTTCCTTTTTTCTTGGTAAAAGATTTTGTCTGTCGGCGAATAATTCGCAGCAACTTGAAAAGAGTCTTCTAAAAATGCGAGAAAGCTGTAGCTAAAGTTATTATTTTACTCAGATTTATTTTGATAATAGCTTGTTAATTTCATATGCTTTCATTTTTTCACTTCTACGGAAATAAACATTGGGAGATACCTATCTAATCAATGTTTTACCGATTTTTAGTACGATTTTTTAATGATGTGGAAAAAAATTCAATTGTTTAATGTAACTTCTGAGAATTAGATTCAAATTTTTTTAATATTTTCGAAAAAAAAAGAAAAACGAATATATACAGTTTTTTAAATATTCATAGGGTTATCTAAGAAAGGCTTTAAAAACATACTAAAATCAGTTGTCATAGAAGCAGTCCAAAACACGATAAATAAAATAACAGTTTAAAAATGATGGAATGTGTAGATTTAATTATTTTTTAATTTTAAATCGCTTTCCAACTATTGATTATTTTAATTTGCATTTTCCAAAACATAGTCGAAATGCTACAACTAATGCGTGCACTTCGGCCAATGTAATTTTGTTTACCATCTCTGCTAACTGAGGTCAATTTGTAAATATCAAAATCTGTTCATTTATTGTTTCTTTCAGTTCATTATTGTTCTTATCTTCGGGTATGGTATTCTCCCAATGACTGTCTTATGTTTTCACAATATCTTTTGTTTTTACTTAGCTTTATGCTGTAATAAAGAGAACCAAGTATACATAAAGGTCCTTTTTTTGGCCAGTTAGAACTAAATTTGGCGTATTTAGCTCTACAAATTGGGAATCAAGATAGCAAATTTTATTTAACTAGTTTATTGCGTTTAGATATTTCGTATTTTAATACACACAAATATACAAACTGAACGACCTTCAATCCAATTAAAGTTTTTATTATAAACTTTGTAAACAATTACATTTCTGGTAAGTCAAATTTCATCTATCTTGCCCATTGCGTTTTTGAGTGTTTGCTTGTGGACAGAGTGCGTATTTCTGTTTGGTATTTGCTGTAAAAATTTTTATATCTATGTAAAAGTTAGGTTTAAGGACCACAGAACAAATTTCATCTTTTTTGCTCGTTACGTTTTTTGAGTTATTGTGTTCATTGATTGCGAGACAGATGCAATTACATAAATATTTTCTTTTAATGTGTATGGAGATTTGAAACATAGAGATTCATCTAAATTTCGAGTTCAAATTTTTCAAATATTACTTTATTTCCTCCTTCGAGAAAGTTAACAAATAGTAACGAAAAAAAGATATAAAAGTTTCTATAATTTAAATATACTTCGTTTAGTACTCAGATATGAAGAAGGCACTGTAACAAACTGAAACATCATTTCTAAAACATGCTATTTTGTAAATGGAAAATGATTTACAAAGAAATTGTTCAATTTACAAAGAATTTTCGTTACCGGAGGCGTGGGTCGCTACAAGTTGTTTTGAGATAAAATAATAGACGTGAAAAGAAACATTTTAACATTACATATTAAAATTCAAGAGACATTTTACTACAAAAATATTTTTTCGTTGACATATTTGTTAACTTAGTTCATCTAAACGACAAGATAACATTGAGCGTCAGATTTCACATGAGACATCTGTATTCTGCTATTGAAAGTACTATTTTGAGAATGATAAAAATATATATGGAAAGTACACTGAACACATATAAACTAAGTTACAAAATGAAAGAAGCAAAATTGTAAAAAAAGGTTTTTGAATTGCAAAGCAAAAAATGAATTGCAAATAAGCAAAAATTTAATTAAACGCTATAAACGAAATACAACTGCATTGCCTTTAAAATAAATTTATTGCATTAAATTTAAATTAAATTTTTATGCGTGTAACATTTAATTTTAGCCAATAACATAAAATTTCTTTTTCTTTAATTTTTATTTTCTTGACAAAAGCAACCTGAGGCTCCACTTGATGCTGAAAATTCGACATGCTTTTTTCTTTCTTTCATAAATCAATTATTTACGATCGGAATAGTATGTATACGAAACGGTGTTTTTTGTCCTATTAAATTCATGTAATTGCGCTCTAGTCTCCTGCAGTCTAAGTTACTTTAGTTCTCTAGTTTCCTTATCCCTTTTTAAAATCTTTTTCTGTCATACGTGAAATGACATGAGAGGAATATTTATTACCGAAAGAAATGAGAAATGTTACAGAGAGACAATTAACATCTAGAAACGCTGACCTTTGACTTATAGTAGTTGATTAAATACGTGAAATGATTTTCGAGCATGCAGGTGACTGAAAAGTTATATTATTATTGTAAATGGAAAGCGAAATCCTACGTAACACTTTAGTAATTTTCAACCTTAAGTTTATTTGCAATCTGTCACCAGTGTCATTTAAATCCCCTTATTGATCTCTTAGGCAGAAATTAAGACATCTGTAATTGAAATAAAAGGCTAACAGACCTATATTGTTCTAAATTGATAATTAACAATATTGCACACTTTAATTAAAATGTTCTGCCAATAAATTTGGTTGCTTGCTTTAGGTAAAACTTTTTTCAGGTATAGTAAATAGAAGATTATTATATTCAAACAGGATGCCTTTGAAATTTCCTTTTACACCGATATCATTAAAAAAATTTTTGAGCAATTCTTTCGCATTAATTTCTCAATTATTTAAATATCTTGTCTGCTGCCTTTACGATAAAAGATGCAAAAGCTAATAGATGGATGTACATATTACACGCTGATAAACAAAAGTGATAAGATATTCCTAATAACATGTCTGGACTCCATTTGCCCGGGGAATGGCAGCAACTCAACCTGGCATGGATATAACATGTCGTTGGAAATCCCATGCAGAAATATTGAGCCATGCTTCTTCTATAGATGTCCATGATTACGAAAGTGTTTCAGGTTCAGGATTTTGAGCACGAACTGATCTCTCGATTATGTCCAATAAATGTTCGATTGGATACATATCGGGGGATGAAAGTGGCCAAATCCTTCACTGGAATTATCCAGGATGTTCTTCAAACCAATCGCGAGCAGCTGTGACTCGATGATATGACGCATTGTCAACCATAAAAATTTCATCGTTGTTTAGGTGCATGAATGGCAGCAAGTGGTCCTTAAGTAGCTGAACATAACAATTTCCTGGCAATGATAGGTTCAGTTGGATCAAAGTACCCAATCCATTCTATGTAAAAACAATCCACACATAATGGAGCCACTACCAACTTGCATTGTGTCTTGTTGACAACATGGGTCTATGGCTTCTATGGCTTCCACACTCGAATTCTGCCATCATATCTTACCAACTGAAATCGTGACTCATCTGACAAAGCCATAATTTTCTTGTTGTCCAGGATCCAACCTATATGGTTCCGAGCCATGGAGAGGCGCTGCAATCAATGTCGTTCTATTAGTAAAGGCAACTGAATAGGTTTTCTACAGCCATAGCTCATTAAAGCCAAATTTCGCCATACTGTTCTAACAAACACATCCGTCGTACGTCCCGTTTTGGTTCCTGTGGTTATTTACGCAGTGTTGCTTGAGTTAACACTGATAATTCGCTGGTCTCGGTCATTAAGTCAGGTGGTCGGCCAATGCATTGTCCGTTGTGAATTAGGTATTCTCAGCATACACTTGAACACTGTGGATCTCGAAATGTTGAATTCCCCAACAATTTCCAAAATGGAATGTCCCATGCGTCTAGCTCTAATTACCATTTCGAGTTTTATAAATGGTGGAAATTTTCAGATAATCGTATTCCTATTTATGATATTGTATCACTTCTTGAAATCTGCATAATTATTGCTGTAGAGCAGTGTTTTTAAATTAGTGGGATATGATATCAAATGAGTTGAGATATCAAAAGATTATATATATATATATATATATATATATATATATATATATATATATATAAGTTATAAAAATTAAAATTTGTTCCCATTATATAGCAATAATAATGTACATACAGGAAAAGATAATGAGCACTGTGGCAACGTGTTTTGTTATAAATCTATTAATTAAAATAAGGAATAGTATTGAAAATATAGTTAAATATTTTTAAAAATTCATTTAAAGGTAGGGAAAACGTGTACGGAAATGAAATTGTTACTATTGACAATCTTATTTTCTGAAATTTAGAGTGGCGTATGATTTTTGAAATTATGAAATAAATATTATGAAAACATTATGAAAAATGATTTTTATGTAATAATATGTTCCGAAATTATAAATCAAATTATCATTAAAATTTTGATTAATTTTTAGTGAAAAATATGATTAAAGAAATCCTTTACTATTAGCCAAGAAGTTACCACCTGTCGAATTTAGTTGCTTTAGACCAACAAATCAACCCTTTAGAGCGTTTTAAACGTCTTTTTTTTAATCTTGTTTATCTCAATTTACAGATAACATGGCAATTTATAAATATTATCTCCTTAAAATAAGGCATAAATATTAGAAATATCTGAGGACTGGCAGAACTATTTAGTGTTGTCTGTCTTTGTGCCGTCTTGTTCAAAACAAACATATTTAAAGTATTCCTATTTAGAGCACAAAAGTGAGAGAAAGAGTGACTTTAAGAGCAGCACACTTTCATGGTATACATTTCGAAACATGGGGGAAAAATAATGCAAATCAATTCCTCCAACTAATGGAAGGGGAATATGATATTTTCTTATATAAATATAATGTAATTGTCGTCCTATTCAGTCATAATATTTCGTTTTAATTATAAGTGGATACAGTACCGCAGTGCAATACTTATTATTCAATTTTTTAAATATCCTAATGTCAATTTAATCAATACATGCTACGGAAAATAGAATTTAAAAAAAGAGACGGGGGGCATTTTTGTGATTTTTTAAAAATATTTTTATTAATTTATTTTTTGCGTCAGTTGTTCCCCATGCTCTTGAGTATAAACCTCCGTCATTGGGCATTTTAATTTTTTTTTTTTGTATAATGCTCTAAGCAAAAATGTCTCATTTATAAACCACTCTGTCGAGTGACATCAATGTGACAAGAAATGTTTTCACTAGATGCTGTGAAAATGTTTTTCACATTAATTTAAATGACTAAAATCGCACAGAAAGAAATAAAAAAAATCGTACTGCACCTGCTTCAATCACAAGCTTTTATGCATTTTAAGTTTCTAGAAAGGCTATAAAGAGAAGATATTATTCAGAGCGCGGTTTCAAAAAACATGATTAAACTTATGAGCACCTTTTGAATATTTATACACTCTAATTTGCTCACATTATGCTAATGCCTACGCATTTTGATACAAAGTAGTTTTCTGAAGTGTGACGGATAAATTATTTTTAAAAAAATGGTCAGCTTTACCTTATTTTGTTTAATTATTTCCTGCAACACAATTCTCCGTCACTTAGTAACTATTCGTGTACGACGTATATACAAATTATTGCTATCACCTAATCCGACCAAAAATTGTCTGAAAATTTTATTGAATAGTAATATTTCAGATTTCCTTAAATCCGAAAAAATAAATTATTTTTGCAACAATACTTGCTTCTTTGTTACTCTGTCTATGAGTTTGTGAACACAATTATTTTGAAAGGCAATTAACTAGATTAATGGAATTCATTAGGAAGTATTTACTACAAAATGTTGATCTGTAACATATTCTGGAAAATTGTGTCAGCAGTAGGGATATTTCATATAAATGCATGATGTTTTCTTTACTTATTTTATTAAATTAAATAAATAACTAACATAATTCCAAAGATTTTTTTACATACTCATCGTCATTCGCATTGAATTAAAATATTATATAAGTTGCACCTATTTAAACCTTTCTAGTCACATTTAAGAAAATTTTACACATTTACTGGCGGAATTTATTTCAATCATTTGCAAGAAAAATATTGCATATGTTTTTATTATCCTGTTCTTTTCATTTAATCATTATTATTCAGTTTAGTAGTTAAAACATTAAATATATTGATTCGTCTTTATGCATATGAATATTTCAATAAATGCCCAAAATATTCAAAGAATTGACTGTGATTTATTTTTCATTTATGTTTTTATATTGAGGCATGCGAAAAACTATTAGAATTTAATTTTTCTTCTATGCGTTTATTTTCGTATTTTAAATGGAGGACAAGTCTAGTTTCATCATATTCTAAACTTATGTTAAATAGTCGAATCTAGCCATATCATGTCACAGAATTTTTTTATATTTAAACTTGCAATTAAATCAAAATAGCAATTAACTCAAAAGACAAAAATAATTTGAACGTGCTGAATTGCAATATTTCGAATGTTTTTTTTTATTTCTTACTTAGAATAAATATATAATATTTGAAATAACAATAAATATTGAAAATAGGAGACGTGTCAACTCCTAAGAGGTAAATAAAATCCGGATTAAGAATAACAAAGATGACAAAAGATGTTAGAGAAAATAAAACCACTGCTAGCTTTAATAATTTCTGACCACTGAATTGTAATAACATCATCCCTAAGAATAGTTTGCTTTAAACCAGCTATATCTGTAAACACCAAATTCTCAGAGAGACAAATAATTCTACCAAAGATTTCAGAAGCAAACTGTTCAACGAAAATTTTTCATTAGATGTGTTAAAAAAAACATAACGACGTTTTATTTATATTACTTGACGACAAGTTCCCACCATATTTTATTTTAATAGTAACAAAATTTCTCAATAATAGAACGCTCCATAAAACCACCAAAAATTTCATTCTGAAACTGGCACTATTAAAGTAAGTTTTTGCATTACTTCTTGATATCAGTTGAATCAGTTAATCGATTATTATTAATAATAATCGCTAAATATAATAGAACGGTTAATCATTATTATCGATTAATAGTAATGAATTAATCCTATAATCGTAACATATTCACTGCTGATGTCTCCAGAGAAATGTCATTATGTATAGACTGTTTAAGGATAACATGGCATTTTCTAGTGTAGGATAACATCATCAGTTATATTTTCAGATTGCTGTAGCGCTTCAACAAAGTCCAGGAGAAATGCACAGAGTTTAGAAAGGAGAAATCTCTCGTTATACCTTTCAAAAAAGATATTTTAACAACCAATCTAAATACTATCTTCTTCGACGATGATTTTTCAGAGAAAATACATAAAATGCCTCGGTTACTTTTTGACAACATATCCTTTCCAACATATGCTTATGGGCAGATAAATTTTGAAGTGAAGTTCTTTTAACTTTCTCCCACCGTACAGCAGTTTCCGTTCTTATTGAGAAATAAAATCCTGCAAGTAATAATCTTGCTTTAATGTATGATATTCTAAATATTGCAGAAAAAATGCTTAGAAAAGAAATTTTTACCCCATAAAATAAAATTATTCTTTTCATGACAAATACACTATAGTATATGTGAAATATTGGGAAGACATGATTATTTAATTAGCGGAAATGGTCTAAAGAAGACTTACACCATATTTTCTAATAAAGATGTTATTCCTTTCTTCCTCCGCATAAAACTGTCGACTTAGAATAAGACCATACACGCCACAAATGTTCAGATGTCTATTTTAAAGACCCATACATGAGTTTGTTTGTTTAAAATAAAGAAAAATCGATACTTGTGCATTAACCGCA
This sequence comes from Argiope aurantia, assembly GCA_026543865.1. Taxonomy (NCBI): domain Eukaryota; kingdom Metazoa; phylum Arthropoda; class Arachnida; order Araneae; family Araneidae; genus Argiope; species Argiope aurantia. Next base: position 50,388 of record JAPMOR010121554.1, on the reverse strand, counting down.
TGACACAGTAAACAATAGTACGAAAAGGATTTAATTATGGCAATTAATGGCTGGCATACACTTAATACAGCAAATCGAGTGCTACGTTTTGAAAACCTTTTCCCTAGACCACTGAGAACCAAAATTTAACACAGAACTAAACTGCAGTCCTAAAACCACATAACAAATTTAATTTATTTCAGTCATTACGTTTTAGGATTACTGCATTTACATGCATGTGAAATTCCAAACTGACAAATTTGGTTCAAATTTTGACTAAGAGTTACAATTTGGACTCAAAACTTGCGAAACAAATTTGATTTATCTTAGTTGTTACACTTTTCAGTTATCATTTTTTATGCATTTTTTTTATATCCGACAGAAGATGAAGCCGGATTTCGTTCAAAATTCGATGCGGATCTGCCTTTTAAACCCTAAACTTATGTACCTAATTTTATCAATCCATCTCCTTACATTTTGTAGTGCGTCGAGTTGTATTCGAATAGCTGTAGAGACAGACTTCTTACAAATGGACTTTTCCAAATCTGAAAGAAATCTACATATTTGATGTTAACACCGCATACCAAATTTCATCCAGCTAGCTGAAAACGCTTTTGAGTTATCGTGTTCATAGACAGATGGAGAATATAATGTCGAAAATGTGTTTTTAGAACTCATGGAGGTCTGAAACGTGGAGATTCCAAAAATATTGAGTTTGAGTATTTTTTCTATGTACATCTCATATATGGAGAAATAAAAATTCCTAAAACTGAATATTACAATCAGAATTCAGCTTTTAAAAAATATCTATTTCTGGAGACATTATGCACAAATATATATCGAAGTATATTTAAACTGTTATGTAAATTTGCATAGCGACACTAAATATCCGAACATGCAAAAGAGAGAGAAAAAAATCGTGCAATGTTAAGTTATTTATTATTTTTTAAAAATATAAAGACACCAAATCTTATCATGCATAACATGAAAAAATGAATATGCATTCGTCTATACAGTGCGTAATCTAACGGGAAAAACAAGCGACTGACATGCAAAAAATATTGAAATTAAATTTTCTAAGTAGAAAAATTGCCAATGGATCAAATAATTTTACGTTACTACACTTTCTCTGTCAGAGAAAGAGCTGTAAAAAAGATGAGTGTTGTTTAAAAAAGATGCAAGATTAGCATGCATAAATTTATATATAGTCTTTAAACTCCTTATTTGGCGCTTTAGAATTTTACGGCTACTAATCAAGATTATTATCATAATAATAGTTAAAAGTGACTATTGTGTTCCATTCTATTTGGTATCCTCATTCACTAAATCGTTCATTCTTTAATTCCATTTTAAAGCTTCTATCGCTCTAATTCAGTCTCATAGCCACTTCTTATTATATGTTTTTTTTTTTCATTTTTCAAAACTCAATATATTAGCACGCAACTCTTTATTGGCAATTCTATGTTTAAGCGGAAATAATTTTCTTGATTTGATTTGTAGGCACCTCTTCTTTTTCTTTTCGTTCGAAGTTTATGTGTCACTTTACTATTGTTTGTCCGTCGAGAAAGTTTCACAAAGAAAGCCGGGCATTGTCCGATATACTACCAAGAGAACTGAAACTGGACCGACAAACAAACAAGAATTCATCTTTATTCTCATATAGTTCACTCTTTTTCAGTTAGCATTGATTAAAAATGAAAATGTGCGATCGAAACAACAAGTTCAAGAAAAACGAGTAATTTTGCCGTATTGTCGTCAATTACAAACAAATTGCTAGTCGGCGATCCGAGATTAAAACGGGGGAATTTGCTTTGAAAAGTTGTATCTTCTTAATCAACTCCAGGAAGTAAAATCCGCCCATCACGCAGTTAAATAGAACTATGGGACTTCAACTGACGTTTAAATTATAACTTTCATTTTTTATTCAATCGTGTCATGGGGTTACCGACTAGTAATGCTTTTTCCCCTTTAGCCAGCTTGTCATTTCTGCGTTTCTGCTCGAGGTAATTTGAAGAGTCACTAACCCGGGTCAGCTGACCTTCAAGTCGATGAGGTTGAACAAGACATCTAGAAGAAAAATTATCGGGAGCAAGACATCCAATGGTTTTACCGATAAAAAAAAATTGTTCGCATCATTGACCTTTTACCTCAATATTACGTTTTCTAGGATATCTATCACTTTACTTTTTTTTTGACTTAATGTCAAGACTTCATCATGGTAATCTATCGAATTCATCATCGAATGACTAAAGCATCTTGAAATGACTATTTTAAGTCTAATATTTAAATAAAGATATAATTGGATTAGTTAGACAAGGAAAAAAAAAAGAAAAAAGAAGGCATCCAAAAGTTTTCTTTCTTTTTTTTTTTTTAAATTTGTATCATTGAGCTTTTACTTCAATGTTGCACTTAACAAAATATATATTTTTTAAATTTTTCTGTTTACCTTTACCGTTTATCAAGACAATATTTAAAGTTCTGCATCAAATGATCTGAAAAATTTAAACTGGCTATCTAAATCGGAAGTGCCAATTAAAAATATAACTGGAAAACGTTAACAGATAAATGTGGCGTTTTTCTTGTTCTTACTTACCTGCACAGAAGAAAACTTTCAAATAGAGTAAATTTTTTCAGATCCAACCACCTCAAAAACATTGTGATTTTTTTCTTTCTTTTTTTTATAATTATGTCACTTTTTGCTTTTAATATTGAAGTTACTCTTAGTATATGTAGGAAAAAAGAACAATAACAAAAAAAAAAGAGCTTTGGATGAAAGGAAAAAAAATTCTTCTTACGTAATTCCTGGAAATTGGCTTCATATTGTTAACTTGCTACACTTGTCAACTTATTGATTCCTTAGATTTATGTATTCTAAATCGAACTGGAAGTTCAATTATAAATAGTGTGTTTTTAAATCATAGCGTTTACATTCATGCAAAAATACAGACTGACAATCAAACTCTGGTCAGATTTATTTCAAAATTTAATCTAATTGAATCTAAATCTAATCTAATCTATTCTTTAGATGCTATATCTGTATACAAAATTTATCAATTAGTTATTGTGTTCATACGCTATGACTAAAAAGACTTTCTGTGAAATGGATTTCGCTTAAAATTTGATAGAAATATTCAAATTTGGTGTGAAGACATTATGAAAAATATAAATCTTCATCTCAATCAAAGTTCGTTTGAATTATTTTATTCATTGACACACAAAGAGACATAGGTATAGATAGAAGGAAAATAATAAATGTACTTTTCGGATTCAAGGCACTTAAAACATGGAGAGTCTTCAAAATCTCGAATTTAATTTTTTTTAAATGATTACTATATTTTCTCTTTGTGTGCAAGATCGTAACTATATTTAACATTCACATTGAGGTGTGAATAGTTAGATGAATTTCCCTTTTTGAAGACTCACAAGATACATTTTGAAATCGGTGTTGTTTTTTAATGTTTGGTTCTTTTTAGTTGCCAGATGAATCTTTTCTTAAAACTTTATGTTGCACAAACGTAAGAATGTTTGACATATGATGGTAGAATTAGCGCACACATGGTTTACAGGCAATAGATCTTCGGCGGATTTGGATATCAAACCTATGATCCTCTAATTTTAAGCTGATATCCGACCTCTACACTCAGCTGTATTCAATACGGAAGGAAGAGAAAACAAGAATAAAATGTACAATAAATTTTAAAAATAGTATTTTTTCTTCTCTAATTTGACAAGAAAGAACAGCGATTCTATATACATGAACTGTTTAAAAAAAGCAGTTGGCATTAAAATAGCAGTTGCAAATATTTTACAAATCTTTCTGTTTTCCAAAAAATTCAAGGGGTGTCAATAATTATAAAAAGAATATTTTTGACAATCAGTATTCTACTTTAAGATTCTTACCGTTTTCTAATCTTACACTTTTGTCGATGGAACTGATTTATTTTGAAGGACGTTTTCGAAAGCATTTACACTGACCAAATTACTTGAAAATGCTTTGAAAATGAGATAAGGTCACAAAAAAAAACTGCATGACTCCTAATTTTT
>JAPMOR010121554.1:0-45965 GCA_026543865.1 Argiope aurantia | reverse complement strand
TAAATCTTTTTAATATTAGGAAAGTAATGGTGTAGTTTTTCATGTCAAACCAATCAGACAATGTATGAATATCATTTTTTTCAAAAAATAGATAAATAAAAATTAAGACAATTAAAATAGCCTTCTACGTATGTTTTCTTGATGCTCCATCCAATTTTCAACAAATCAAGTAAAAAATTATAAATGCAAAAAGCCCTGTCAGGTTCTTTTGAGGATAATTTCTTCAACTTGAAACCTGCGTACTATTGTAATATTCGTACAAATACCATCGTAACAGTAAATTTAGAAAAAAACAAAAAACAGTATATATATATATATAACTAGGAAACTGTTACATTCACACCATATCGAATAATATTTGTTCAAATAATTTTCCTTATCTGAACATTCTTCTATACATTATATATTTGAAGATAAATGAACGTAGGAAGCGGCATATTTTTTTCCCATCAAATCAATCAAATACTTCATAGAATATTCATAGAGTTAAAACAACAAAACAGAACGGTCAAAGGAGCATCTCATGTCTGTCCTCTTGACAATGAATCTAGTTTACAGGCACACCAAATGCAAACTAAGCAAAAAGAAAATTGATTGAGCTCTTTTGAGAAAGGTATTTTCATTTTAAAATGAACATAGTTATTTTATGTTAAAACTTTATCCTGAAAGTTTTTTTTTTGACATCCTTTCTTCTCAGGTTATCTTAGATCTTAATATTATTTAAATATTCTTTCTTTTTAAATAATAAGTAAGGTTAAACTTCATTTTCTTGTTAATTGTGTCATCTAACTGCATCTAAATACAATAGAATATTTAAATGATATTAAATAAATACCCTAATATGTGGTGAAACTAAAATTAGTGAATATGTGATAAAACTAAATAATACTGCTTCTCTTGTACACCTCGCATGAAAAGATTTTCATTTTTTTTTTCATCGACGCATTTTAAATTTGATAAAAAAAATTCAAATGAAAATTATTTTTGAAAATAAGTAATAAGTTTCTTGAATTTAGTACATTAACATGGAAATTTTAGAACAGTTTCGAATAACAAATTCTTAAAAAAAAAATCAAATTCTTCTTTAAGCTTGTACTTTTTCTGAATTCAGAAAATAATCGTTTGCAGTTTAAATGCTAATTAGATATATGATCGTAAAAATTTGAATGTAAGTTTATGAAATATGCTGAATACTATATGTGATTAAAATTTGAGAACGGTTTTTAAATGTCAATGTAATAAACACATTTTATAGCTATTTAGTTGTATAGCAAGGAGTTTTAACGTAGGAGAGATTGAGTGGAAAACTAATAGAGGCTCCTTTGAAAATCAAGTAGAGGACGTTATTGATAAGTTTCCCGTAAAAAGTTATTCTAAAAAGTGAAATTGGAGGAACATTTTCTGAATACCTTTTTAAATTAGATATATGACATTTTGATACATAATGATATTCCTATAGCTAAGAATATGTTCAATAACTCTAATGGTTACAGACATGGGGATAATGCAATTAGAAAATGAACAGAGATATAAATCGATGCATCAGAAATAAATTTTACAACCGATTATTCTCTATCCTATTCTATTCGATAATATTAAGGTGAAAGTTTTAGCTTATCAACTTTTTTAAATTTTTTTTGCAAGGAAAGAAATATTAGGACAATAGACAATTATACAACAAGCAAGTATGGCAATTTCTTCTGGGTTCTGTAATTGCCATCTATTTTTGAACATTGTCTTTCGAACTTCTTGATCCGAGTTCTAAGAACTCTCAACAATAGGAAAGAACATCGTTTTATTTATTTTTTTGAGACAAGTTCTATTTTATTAGGGGGTGCATTTGATTGTATTGTGTCATATAATAATATATGATATGGTTAGAATAATTTTGGCGATTTTGTTATCATCACTTCTATAAAATAATATTTTTCCTGAACTGTATCTTATCCGCATTTTTGTCCATTATATGCAAATAACAAAAATAAAAAGATGTTTAATGATACTTTCTCTTTTTTTATGTATATTTATCCCTCTTTCATGGGCTATGTGTAGCTATATCATTGTCTGATAGGACTGCAACAAAACTGAATTATACATTATGATCTGTCGTATATTTTTCAGATGAAATGGAAGTAAGTTGCGAAGATTAAAATATGCAAGTGAATTACTTCCGGTAGAAGTTTTCAAAGGATTCATATTGACTTACATTTTGTTGACTTCTTGTATAGTTAGTTATTTAATTTAATCATTCATAAAATATTTTACTAAATGTTTATAAAATATTAAAACATATTTTAAATTTACAATTTAAATGTATTTGTAACTTAATTTAACATCACAACTTACTTTCTATAGTATTTTTTTTTCATTTATTATCGCCGAAGAATTATCGTCTTTTTCTTCTTCCTACATTTTGCTCGTTAAAATTATCTTTTTCATCTATTCATCATTAATATTAAATTTTCATTAACATGTTATTCCAATTCTTCAGCTAATGCTTTTTAATAAAACTTTTTTATATGAACAAAATAGGTATTTTCTCATTTATTTTGTCTCCGAAGAATAGACATTATCTTTTCATTACTTAGAAGTTATATCTATATCTATATATATATAACTTTTAAATAAATTATTTAGAATCTGAGTTCTAAAGCAAACGACTTTTAATAGTTATTATTGCTTTGATGAGTTTAACGTTTTATTTTTTAAATATTAGACTTGAATTTGAATTTTAAATAGATGAAAAATCATATTCTTATTGCAATAAAATTCAATATAAGTAATGTATCACATCAATAAATGTAACATACCTTGAAATTCAATTTTTTTTTCATTTTGTTGATTTGTAATAAGGGTCAATAATGGAGGATTTCAAAACCGTTCCATTACAGATTTCTGTTCTGTTTGTTTCTTGTGTATTTAGCTTTTTTAATTCAGTCATTCAAAAGCACATTAAAAATATTTATTAAATATTAAAACGCACCTGTAACTTAAACGTCTATATCGTAATTTGTGTTCTACAGTATTTTTACTTAAAATTTCGAAACATCTAGTTATTGACATTCCTCTATGAGCATTATTTTTTAAATAATAATAAATGAATTTCAATCATGCTTTTGTCAGTCGCAAATAAAATAGCCTTACAATTTATAAATTTTTTTTGAAAGAGTCCTCACTAATTCTATTGTTACATATCTAATATTAATTTTGATTTCAGGAAATTGAATTAAGGCGAAGGTCTGGAATGACGAATGCTTATTGGATGATTAAATATAAGTCAAAAACATTATAATATGATGAATAATTTTTAACTCTGAAAACAATACATCTTATTTACACATTTCTCCTAAATAATATAAATTAATATTTAGAATAGATATAAAGTTTGGAAACTAGAATAACGAGAGGAAATAGAAAACCTGGAAATTAGAATAAACATAAGGATAGGAGATGGAAGATGCCATTGATACTTATTGAATTACAGCGGGACTTTTAAAACTTTTTTTAAGCACGATATTTCTATAGAAATATATACTTTTCGCAAGGTTGTCTTTTTTTTATTGAACATTTATAAATCCCCCGTGCACCACAAAGTATCACACGGGGCTTACAGAAGTAAGTATGTAACACATCACAAAAAGAAAAAGAAGAAAATTTACCAGTTATGAAGGATTACAGATGTCAACAATAAATTTGCAGAAATTTTCGAAAGCTCTACTAGTGGAAATAGCTTTTTCACTACTCTGATAAAGAAAAATGTGATAGGTGACATGAAAATTATTACAATATCACATGGGACAGAGCAAACAGTTCAAGAATATTTGAAAAATAAACTTAAATTATTGTCTATTTTTCCAAGCATTTCAAAAAGTAATGCCAGAGTTGAGAAAAATGTTAAAAATCAGATGTATTTCGTAAATCTTTTTTTATAGCATTTTTACTTTATTTTCAGATATTCAAATTTTGCTTTAATTATTATTCTTGTTATTTAATCATTTCGAAAAAAAAAGATTATGATTCCAAAAAAATTAATTTTTAATAAAGGAATTAAAAATTTATAAATTTATTATTAATTTAAGAAAAATTACAAAAAATTAAATTTATTTAATTTTTAATAATTTTTCTTAAATTTTTTTATGGAGTTCCTTCTTTATTTTTAATATTCTTGTTACTATCATCCTTTTAATTTGACTATTTTCAATGAAACTTTATAGATAGCTTGGACTAAAGAGTCCTACGAAACAGCAAAAGAAAAAAGACATTTCCTTATCTTTCTACAGCATTTTTATTTCCAGATCATAATTGATTAAGTAGGAAACATACTTTTAAAAATCAGAAAAATTCGGCCATCTCAAAATTCGATCCCACCTTAAAAAGTTCAGATTAATTCTGGAATTATCCATTATGCAATTATAAATTATAGTAAGTTAGTATCCATTGAGGCATGAACATCACTTCGTTGAATTTTGTCATGTCTCTCTCAATATAAAAAAAAACAAAAAACAGGGGCATTATCTTCCGCAGTGATTGGTAATGCGGGATGATGAAACAGAAATTGAAGAACCGTGCACTTTACTTCCTTCTAACTTTTAAGTGGGTGGGATAGAATTTCATACTTTCTGGCCCTTTCTGCTTTTGTGCAATCTCAAGAGCCATATAATTAAACAGAAAAAAGATTTATATCTATTTCATAATAACCCGAAAAACTTACGAATGATATCTATATGTTAGGAGACAGGCAGGGAAATTAGGGATATCTATCATATTTTTTTACAACACATGTAACATTTTCTATATATTATATTTAAAATATTTGCTTAATTTATGAAATTCGGCATTTCCTACATTTCATCATAAAATATCTTTTTAATTCAATAGAAGACTAAAAGTGGTAAATGATATAAGTGAAAAAAAAATAATCAAACATCGTTTTTAACGTTAAAGTGTCAAAATAAGCGATAATGTGGCAAACATGAAATGTGTTTTTAATGTTCTTAATACAAAAGAGCGTGCAAGGAGCTCGTTAATGTGAATGTTTTTATAGCACTAAATTGTTTACCTCTTTTAATTTTGTTTTCTTTCTTTTCGTTAATTTTTCGTTTAAGGCATAGTTTGAGACCATCTCAAGTGTTGTCCTCGTCATCTGACTGAGGTTCAAAATTAAGAAGTAAGTCACAAAATAGTCCTAATTTTGCTTTAAAATGGGAAAGTTATTATAACTGAGCTGAACTGAATCAAAATTAGCAAGCAACAATAAGATCAGGACTTGGTGATTTATAGTTGTCACAGTTTCTAAATTTTGATCCTGTTTTTATTGATCTGTAAACGAATGAATTAATTTAGAGTGAATAAAGTTTGAAACTTATTTCATTCGTCGTAATCTGTATAGAAGTAGATTGAAAGTCTAAGTTATTCCAATAAGCGATAGATTTACTTACTATCCTTTTAATTTACATAGCATGGAGACTTTAAAATAAGGAAATCTTGTCAGATAAGAGTTTATGGGCGGGTGTATGTAACTTTATCCAAAACCTTATTTTATCGTAGTACAATATTATACATATTTGATGGGTTTCACTTATCTGCAATTCTGAGAATGATTATCTGTTATTTTATCAGTTTTATAGTACTTTATTTCCGATGAAATAATATTTGCTTTTATATGAACATATTATTGCTCTCATAATTGTTACCACGTTACATAATTATAATTGACTTCCAAAAGTTGATGCCTACATTGTATAAACTTATTATTGAAATATTTCATACGAAACATTTTGTTTTCTCTATCAAAATGTTGAGCAATACTTTTTAAGACTAGTGAAAAAGATTAATCTCCATGAAGATTGACAATCTTATAAGTTCTGTCATGCCTTAAAATTCCATTTATTTAGTTTTAGCAAACTTTGTGCGTGCTTTCTTTTTCCAAATGAGGTTATGAATGATCAGTCTTAGTTTGTCTCCCTGTCAAAGAACGCAGTGATAGAAAGACATTGTTTATCAGTTATTTTCAACAAAGAGAAGAAATTATTAGATGACAACTGAATAGAGAGGGAGTTGCAACATACAGGTTTGTAGTGCAGTGACTGAATGGGTTTAAATTGTTGTTTGAAAAGAAATATAACAAGATAAGAGTAATTTAAAGGTGTTCTATTTACAAGGTAGTAACAAATTAGTGCGAGATGGTTTGCTTAGTAGTTAAAAGGTGAAATTATTGGGTTAATGCCAGAAAATAATAAAGAATGTCACCTCGATTTATTTTTTAAATATATGATACTAATCACATACTTAATTTGCCAAACGATTTTCATCGCTTTATTTTAAATTGTTTTGGTAGAAATTATTTTGTTAGATGAATGCTGCCATAGAAGATTAGAGATTTCTAAATTATGATGCAAAACTTTGGAAAAAATATTCAGTGTACAAAAACATTTTCACATACTTATAAAATAGCATAACTGTGACAAATATTATGCTATTTAAAAAATAATTAGAAGTTATCTACAAAATTCAAGTTTAGAGGCAACAATTTAAAAATACCACTTATTTTGAGATTATATCTAAAGTAATATCAAATTAGAGGTGTAATGTCCTGGAAAGATTTTTGTATTAATTTCTTATTTAAATACAATTGCCTGGATTTATTTCTATATTTATCCAGGCGAATTATATCTAAATATGAAATATTCTGCAACATTGATACTGAGAAATTTCTGTTACATTTTTATAAGTTGTCTGAGGCATGTTTCAAACTGATTCGGCTGTTAGAGGAAATTATTTTTTTTTATTTCAAAAATATTCTACATGTCTCTAGCGTAAATAAACATTCCAGGAACTTCTACGATTTCTCAATAAAACTCATCTAACATATGATGAAGATCTTATGTAAACTAAATCTACATTCATAACTAAATCGGACGAATTCGTATCGTAATCACTATTTCTAAATATCAGACTCAATCACAAACAAACGTGATTTTTTTTCCCTGGCGACATTTTTTTTTTTTTTTCGAAAATGGAAATGATAGTGCATTTAAAAAACTTACAAAATAAGTTCCTCATTTGAAATAATAATATTTCCTTAAGTTTAAAACATTTTAGGAGCATTATTTTTTTAATATTTATAACTATAAAAAATTTAACTCGTTAAATTTTTACAGCTGTATAATCTGAAGAGTTTATAAAATTATAGTGTTTAAAATTCAGTTCAAAGAAAGGAAAACCTTTTTTAGAAGATTAATTTATAATCATAGATTTTTATCCCAATGAGGAAGTGACTCTAAAAAGTGTCATACATTTTATTATAAATCATGGAAGTTGACTGTGAAAATAATTTGTATTCAAAGCCGGACATTCATTTTGCTTTTTTATTAGATACTAGAATAAAGAGCTTTCATTTTTTTATGAGAAGAATAAAATGTTAAAATAATAGTTAGGCTCTTTAGATTAATAAAATTTATTTTTTCACAAAATAGCACCATAATTTTGTTTCCGGTTGAGGTTCAGTTATAATTTTTAAAGTCATTTGAAAAGAATGTAGTTTTAATAAGATTTCAGAAACTATATTGAAATAAGCAAAATTTTATATTGTGAACTTTTTATGATTTCTTTAAATGATAGGGTTGATGTTTCAAATGCATGAAAATAGAACACAATAATTAAATTAAATTAATTCTCGGTATTGTTTTAATTTTTTTTTATTAAGGAAAAAGAAGACTATCTTCGTTTTTGCTTAATTTTTAAAGGTTTAAAATTATTCTTCACAAATATATTTAAACTTGCAGTTTAACTTTGATCAGCAATTTATTTAAAAGTTTTTTTTATCTTCGTAATAGTAAAATATTTTGAAAATTCTAAAATATGATTCTTAAATTAATTCTTGTCATTTTAATACAGATTGACAAATTCTAGATTTTAACAGAACGGCTAAGTAGAATGCTACAATATTTTTTAAATTAAAATGAGTAAAAAAATAAATTAAAATGTTTTGAAATAAATACAAAAGATCTTTTAATTTTTGTTTAAAAAATGGATGAAACATGCAGTTCCTTTTGCTAAACTGAATTGACAAAATAATGATTGTCAATTAAACACTGCACAAAGAAGTAATTACATATCTTTGCACTATTCATTGTGCTGTCTAGCTTTACCCATATTCATATATAATAAAGAAGGTTCACAATGTTACTAAACATGCGATGTAATCAGTGTCCATCACGCTTAATCTCATTACAGTTTTTAATGGGCTAATACTGACCAGCGGTCACGCATTGCTCCGAGGGAGGGAGGAGAAGTTTTGAAATTCGTGATGATCAGAGTTGGGGATTACGAAGTAAAGCAAAGTATATCCCATGCACTATTTCCTAGACAAAAAATTGATGAACGAAATCACGCTTTGCTCAGTGGTAATTTTTCGCTACAGCGTTTTGACCTGATTGGACAGTAATAGTCAGAATCACGATGCCAATTTTTATAGTTACTGTTATTACTATGAATTTTTTATCCATTATGGAGGATTTTTTAATGTATTATTATTTTTTTACAGTTCACAGGTGTTATAAAATTTTAAGCATCCAGACAATGCGATGTTGAAAAAGATGAATTCCAAGAATTCTTTTCTTTTTTTTGTGTATGTAATAAAGATAAACGATTTTTCAATGCATAATGTTTGACAGATCAAAGGTGTTATAGATTTTTAAGCATACACATATTGATGAAGAAATGTTTGCAAACACTGATATAGAAATATAAATTTGTGAGTATAGAAATATCAGATAATAGGACATCTCACTTTTATATTTTACTTTATGGAGTGTAGATGATTTTTTTAGTATAATTCTTTATATAGAATTTCAGGAAGCTAAATAATGTAATGTTGGAAAAATTGGATATGGGAGATTTTGAAAGTTTTTTTTATTGTGTTATGGAGATTAGACGATTTTTTAATACATAATTTTTTACAGATCATAAGTGTTATTGATTTTAAAGCCCTCAAGTATTGTGATTATACAAATATTGGATACTGAGAGATTTTACGAATATATTTTGTTTTATGACATATAAATGATTTTTCAATGCATCATTTTTTAAATCATAGATTTAGATATGTTAGGCAACTAAGTATTTTGGTAATTGAAAAGTGAAATACTGAGAGATCTTGTGACTCTGTTTTGAATTATGGATTATTTCCGCATTTTTTGTGTATTATATTATTTCTTTATTCAGAGATGTTATAGAATTTTGAGTTTGCAAGTTATATGATGTTAAAAATTGGATGCCAAAATATTTTACGATTAGTTTAATATAAAAGCAATTTATATGGGAATATAAAAATAAGAATAAAAAAAATACAAGATTTTTTAATATTATTATGCTTAATCACTTCTGTCTCAAATTAAAGTTCAAACTTAATGGAGATGAAAGAAAATCAAGGTAATACATAACACAATGAATAGTATAATCTAAAACTTCCAAAAAGATGCGAAATATGATTATCAAAATTTGTTTAAAAATAATTTGTCGAAGAAGTCATTAAAATAGCCAATGGAAGTGCCATTATATGAATAATATTGAGATTCTAAATGAAGAGAAGCACATATCGGTATCGAATAAGAAAGTGTTTAATCTTTTCCATGAGATTTTAAAGCAATTACTATTCTACACTGATTAATGTCAACGTATGCATTTATTTTTCTTTTCTTCCTATATTTATTTTTCTTACAACGAGAAGTCATTATTTAACTATAAATTTTATGAAATGTGTCTCATCTAGGCGGATTATTGATAATGATATGTTTATCAATAAACTTAAAATAATATTAAAGTGAAAGACGGATTCTGAGCAAAGTAGGTAGAAATTCTGACTTACTTATTTTAATAGCAAACCTCTATCATAAATTAAATTTAAAATTCTCTGTTTTGTAATAAAATTAAAGATTAAAGTACAAAACCCTATTAATTTGATTATAGAATGAATTTGATCTAATCTTCCAAATAAAAGAGGATAATAAAATAGCACGTATCACAAGACATTATAGCAAATCTAAACTATCTCTTATCGTGTGCAGGCTATGGTGGATAAAATAAATATGCTACCAAACGAGATAAATCCTAATTAAAAAAAGTTCTGAGTGATTACACGCAAAATCAGAGCGTATTTTTGAAATAGCCGGGAAGCTTCTTTAAAATAACATTATTTTTATCAATATACTTGGATTTTAAATCAGTCTAAAAATGCCGAATCTTGGCGAAATGTGAAATTGAATTGCCGCCAAAAGCTTTAATATTGAATACCACAAATACCATTCTAGTTATTTGACCAATTATGTTGACCTGTCTGTCAAATTTACTAATAACTTGTCTAACTTGTCTATTGCATCAGCTTTCGCATGAACTTGCAATAAACCATATAGTATTTAGAGTTAGAAGAAATTTAGTCTTTTGTTTGAAATCAGCATTCGTCAAAAAAGAAAACTCACGAGGGACTATTTTCTCTCCTGATTTTAATTTTCTATCCAACTTAAGCCTACTGTTTTAGTTAGGGTCAAGAAAGAAAAATTTAAGACTAAATAAAAAAAGTAGTATTTTTATTAAGTTCTAAACACAATAGAAAAAAGATTAATTATCTTTTTTCTATTGTGTTCTATTCATATCCAAGAGAATTAATCCACGCGAATTTTTATTGATTCCATTTGTAAAACATCCTTTCATTTGTAGATTTTTCGACGAATATCTGCTTCAAAAAATGTCGATGTGTTTCATAGACAGACTAAATTTTTCTTTAACTAGAACGCTAATATGGTTTATTGTAGGCTAATTCGAAAGTTGATAGAATGGATCAAATGTTTTTGGTAAATTTAGTAGATTGTAGCTTGAATGGTAATTGCGGTATTCAATATTATAGACTTAGGCTACAATTTGATTTAGCATTTCGCAGGTTTCACATCGGTATCCCGATCAAAACGGTGTCGTTTTATAGGAATTTCTCCTCTTTCAAAATATGATGTTATTTTATGTGTAAGTTTGTTGAAATTTTTAAAATTAAATTTTCCTCGATTCATATCTTATTCATTTTATCCACTTTAACTTTGAAACAGTAAGAGAAAGGATAGGGTTGCTGTAGTATTTTATGGTTCAAATGTGTTTTATTTATTATCCTCGTTCGTTTGGAAAATTAGGACAAACTCATCCTGTATTGTGTATTATCAACAATGTATTAACAATGTAACATACAATACAACATCCTGTATTGTATGTTATGTATCAACAAAGATGTCCGGGAGTCTGAATACCGAACAATGCCAGGAATATATCGCAACAATTTGACTGAGCATTTTGTTCTAATAGAGAATGTAAGGTTTAAGATAAGGTGTAAGTATACATATTTTTAATTAAAATAAGTATTTTAAAATAACGAGGGTTAGGTTTAAAGTTTATTCAAAGTATTATATTAAGAGACTATTGATCGAGTCTGTAACTAACTATTGATTGCAAGAATGCTAAGAGTCCCATTTTAGAAGGAAAAGAAATAACTCTCGCAAAATTGTTAAAACAATGAGCATTATGGGAAGAAATGTGAATAAAATTAATTTGTTGTCGTATTATTAAATCATAGTCTTGAATCATAGTAGCAGCGAAAGTGGTAAGTTTAACAGATATTAGCAATTGCCATAAAACCTGTTTGATTATGTTGTGATAATCAGATTTTACGCTTGATTTGTTCGTCTAGTTCTTCGTTAACAAAGACAAAAGTACGCGTGACATTTTTATTAATTTTTTTTTACCACGCGTAACTCAGTTTGCCGAAACAAACTGAGTTACAGATAGTACGCCAGTCTAATAAATTTTTATCATATTTAAATAATCTAGATGAACATTTAATTTACTCATGTAAGATAAAACAAGGAAAATGATGACCGTATTCATTAAATGTTTCAACTCTTGTTTTTATGTCATTCAACTCCTCATGTTTTGAAATACAAACATTAAGGTGAATATTTAATGACCACTCGCTTTTTCTTTTCATTTCTTTGAGCGGAATTTTCTTTCATTCAAGCAATACTGTGTTTGAAAGTCATATCATTGAATAAATAAACTGTTTGAGAGAAAATTTAACCTAAATATGTAATATTTCATAAACATATTTTAAAAATATCTAGTGCTTTGTTGAAAGTAAAGTATTCTAAATTAGAGTTTTTTTTTGCAAAATCATGAATTTCACATTTTTTTTTTCACGGTATAATATTACGCGGTTTGTATCAAGAAGCAGCGTTTGCGATATTGGATAAGCATATTAATTGAACTAATTTTCAAAAATGTTTGATAAAAGAACGCGTACACGTAACTTTTGGCACTTTTGTAGAAAGTGTAACAAGCAGGAAGAGGATAACATCTTGGAATTATGTTAAAATAAATGAAATGGAATATTAAGTATGCTAATTTAAATATGTATGCATTACTTCCGCTACAGTCTTTCATCCTGAAATAAAATATTTAGTTATGCTTTTATAGAAGAAAAACTGAGATTTAGATATTTCAATTTCATTAAAGACTTTTTTATGGCGAAATTATTTTAAATTATGAAAAATTTTGTAGACACTTATCGATGCATAAAATTTGCTTTTTATAAAGACATTTTCTGCTTATTCTAATTTTTTTTTGTAATTTGCATGTAGTTCAATATTATTAATTGGAAAATAATATTTGGATTTTGCATTTCTTTTAATTTTCGATCAGCATTTATTATTTTTAATTTTATTTTTATTAAATAAAATTGTATTATTTTATTTTATTTTTAAAAATAAATTCTTTAAACAACGTAATATTGAATTTAATTTATGTATCTTTCCATTCACTATATCAAATATAATTTACGTCCTTTCACGAATATTTTTTATTCAATGTAAACATTTTACAAGCTTTTATTAATTTTATTTGCCAATTTCACTATTTTAGATTATCTAAAATTACTACCTCAATTTATTTTTCTATAGTTTTAATAATTTTTCATCAATCCAAAAATTTTACCTTTTAAATCTTGCGTTGAATCTTAAGATATTATAATGTCTCTCTCAGTCAGATGAGGTTTGATTACATTTTTGTTTAAAAAGCAGTACCAAAGTTTAGCTTCCAGTGAAATAACATGATTATTAAATCCTTTCTATGTGTTCTATTAATACCTTAAAATTATGATTGGAATGTTTAAAAAATTAATAATCATTACTTTTTAGACTATGATTTTTGAATGTAATTGGTTAATATTTTTGAGCCTTCTTAAAAATTTTCATTATCCATTACATTTTACTTTTATATAATTATTAATATGCATTAAAGACTAGTTTTATTTTATTTTATTTATAAAGAGGAAATTTTGTAGATTTCGTAAAATAGCTTTCGTGCATGCAATATTATTATTATTCATATGCATTACGGTTTAGAACGGTTTAGGTTTAGGTTTGCGGTTTAGTTACTGTTCGCTTTTATAGATAAAAAAGTTCATAGATTTTGTAAAACAGTTTTCGTGCATGTATTATTATTATTATTATATATATATGCATACAAGATTAGAATCTTTTATTTTTCCAGACAAAATAAATCATAGATTTCATAAAATATCTTTCGTGCATGCAATATTATTATAATTATTCATATGCATTCTGGTTTAGAATATTTTGTTTTTCCAGGTAAAATAGTTCATGGATTCACTACAATGAATTCTTTTTTTATAGAATTACCTTCTATGTGCATGCAAATTATTATAAATGTATTCCTCTATCTACAGAAAATAGAAACTTGAATGAACATAGATGATGAATCACATTTAAAAGAATTAAAAATATATATTTGAAAATAAATATCGTGAAAAGGTAACCCAATATATATTAAGATCCTGTTATTTATTAAATCGAAATTCTGACGATAAGTACGTAATTTAAAAACTTCCTCAAAGCAAATTGCTATTATAAAATAGAGCCAGCCATGAAAATAACATAATTAAGATAGACAGCTATCTTACATTCATTGTTATAAATGTAAGGAAAATATACATCATGGAATTATGGCTAGACAGCCTTTTCTACGAATTATATCTCAATAGCATTTCGAAGTAAGTCTACAAGAGTGAACATCTTTAACCTTTTATCTTTTAAATCAGTTATAGAATTCTAAATACACAAATTAGTTTATGTTCAAGTAATACAAAAATACTTAACATATTATTATGTTATTTTTATCCTTACTATTGTAAAACACATCTTCTCTCTTATTAAAACATTCTTTTTACTTAATTTGGCAACAACGTCCTTTAATTGTAAAAAAGTGGATCGAGTGTTCAAAGAATTATCAATCATTCATTTTTAAATGGAGTAATTGTTTTGGAATTAATAAGTAAAGCTATACAGAAGAAATGCATCTTTGCGATCATTCAAGAATATAAATAATGTTTAATCGCTGTGACAGTTTCCTTGCTAATACATCAAAATAATTTTGTTGCAAAACATCTTGTTTAATTTAATCATTTTAATTTGGGAAAGAAAATTATTTGTGCGTTGATGCGACTCAGTTTTAAAATGAGTTACATCTAAGTATAATTAAAGTATCTAACTAAAATGCCGATTTTAAACCACTTAAGATATATATTTTTTGTAGATTACATTTTTTTTTCTTTCCGTAACTGCTTACTATTTTTTTCAAAAAGATATTTGAAATTTTTTTTTACAACGATCATAATACGCTTTGTTTAAAGCAAAACCAAATCGAAAATAGTATTTTGAAACAGAAATTGGCCTTGAAATTGTAATACTTTTTTGCTTTTTTTATTTATAAAACTCCAAAAGACATTTGTGATGCTAATTTTGTGAAAAACTAAGAATGTATTGACATATTAGCAAAGGATTAGAATTTTTTAAATGTTCAAATGACAAATGCGCAAGGTGTAAACGGAAAATTAACCTGTCGAAAATTAATCTAACCTATATGTATTACAAAATTACTACAAAATTCGTGGCAAATAAGGCATCTTACAAGCTATGCAAAGTGCTATTATTGCAATGTTTTTCATTATACAATATCGTTATCCGAAAGATAATGATGTTTGTATCAAAGTATCAAAAAGCAAAGCTTTCGGCAGATCATTCAAAGATAAAATTACAAGATCTCCACAATATATAATAGACATTATGTAACCTATTTTGAAAAATTATGTGACAAACAATTACTGTGTAAGCATCTACATATGAAAATCCAAAATACAAATGAATATTTTAATAATATATATGGGAATATCGAAGAAACATTTCATATCGTTTCAATTAAGGTATCTAGTACACATTATTTAGCATAATTAGTGTTATAAAATTGTATTAACAATTTTAAACAGTTTAAGGTGCATAATTGGAAAAAGTTACTTGTTTAGTGGATTCCTCAACAAGTGAACTAATGATTCCAAAAGATATTCTCTTCCTAAAATCAACGATTTCTTTTACTTAATCAAATAATAAATGCTTTCAAAATAAGAAAAAAGGAAAATCGAATGAATCGGTGTGGAGAATTTTAAACTCCTGTGAGAGTCGAAACCATAGAATTGATGATCGAAACCATGTTTTTCAAATAAAAGAACCAACCATTTTTCAATTTTCCTATAACTCTGTTTTTCATAAAACTTCCCCGCCATTAACACGAGAACTCATAACTATTATAGATAACAGAGTGAATGTTACAGTATAGGTTTCAAATTATGTGGTATATGAAATGATTGTATGGCACTGGTAAACTGTAGTTAGGAAATATAAAAATCTTTGGCTCGAATCTCGCATTGTTACTATATTTATGGTGAGAACATAACATTTTAGACGCCTTTTTACCTCAATGATTGATGTCAAAATTCGATACAGAATTATAGGTGCAGTGATAATATACTGAATTCCATGATTTAAATCATTGTGTTTATATACATGCGATAATGCGGATTAAATTTGACAAGTAACTGTATTTTAGATGCTAAAGCAATGCACCAAATTCTATCTGCTTTTCTTTTTGCATTTTGTAGTTATGGTGCTTACTTGTAGGCAAACAGACATGTATTTATTAAATGAATTTCATTCAAAATTTGGCGGTAATTGTAGGTACCAATTTCAACCATCTAGCTCAAAGAGTTTTTGAGTTATTGTGTTCACAGAATATAGACTGACAGACATAATGACAAAAACGGATTTTTCGAACTCAGGGAGATCTGAAATGAGAAGATCTGCCAAAAACTCAAGTTCGATATATTTGACGCTTATAATATTTTTTCTATACTTCCTATACAAGAAAGTAAAATGAAATCAAAATTTAATAAATTAGCTAATTAGGTTCTTCAACGACCAAATCAGGGCTCAAATTCTTATGAAAAGACTAGAATGTAAAAAGAAGAAAATGCAAATATGAAGTAAATTAAAACAGTAGTTCTTTCTTTAAGTATCTAAAGCGAAAAATTCAAAATAGATAAGTACAAAATGAATAGAAGATACCACTGTTAAGATTCCATTCCACAGTGTGCGTGAGACTCTCGCTAAAAGCAATAAATTGAATCTAAATAACAACAGAATCGTAGAAAATGCACAGTAAGAAGAATACAAAAATAAATTAAAACATCGCATTTCGTGTGAGGTAGAATATATGACAAAAAAGGCGTATGACATTATATAGGAAATTCATTTATATGAGTACATAAGCGTAACACTTTAAGTGGGACACTAAAAAAATGAAAAGCCTCGTACCAATTATGAAATACCAGAATAATCTTGATTTAAATGTTCCAATTTAAGCTTGTCTTAAATCTTTTACAAATAAATCCAACTTTATGTCGAGTCTTGATTTTATATGACAGACCAGTTATAAGAAAAAGTTAATCTAAATTACAAAAAGATTAATATTATTGCGGCAATAGATTTTTTTTCTGCCTGATTTATTTCATTCTGGAAGAAAGATATATATCTTTGAAAAGGCCTCTTAATACCCTACCATATTTTAACATTCGTCCATATTTTAAAAAGAGGCCCTCATTTTTTTTTTTTTTTTTTTTTTTTTTGTTATTCGCTATAGGAATGAGGTGGCTCGAATCCTGCTAAGGGCCTCATCTGTGCAAGGCAACCCCGCCCGAACTAAATTATCTCATGGCGTTTACTGGCCCCGGCTTGAACAAAAGTCTTCGCACCCCAATGTGTTACTCTGCCAAATTAAGAAAAAAGGCGGTTCCTAAAAGTTCGCAATAAAGGAAGTTCTAATAATAATAATAATACAAAAAAAACAGGAGTTCACTCCCTTTGACTTTTCATATACTTACACATTTTAATGCATTTTGAACTTAAGAGAAACGTTTCACTCATAAACACTTTTTGTTTGGTGAACGGTATCCAACTTGTTTAATATGTTCACCATCATTCATATTTTAACAGATTGTCCTGTTTTTAATCACCATAGGTTACATTATTTCGGAGCTTATTAACATGGTAGGAGAACCCCCTCACCTGAACATTTTTAAATATTAAAAAGAAATTGGATTCTTGCATCTTATATAATTTCATTTTCTTTAAATTGACTAATTATAATTTTTTACTATTTTGTTACTTGATATTTATAGTATAGCAACTTCTCAACAGGTTATATTCAGTACAACAGCAATATAATTTTTACCATCTGTTTGACGCAGTGCGACCAAATCTGGCATTCGTGCCATAAACTTCAAACTCGAACTTGAGATTAATAGTATCATAAACTGAAAATATAAGTGCATGTATTTTCTGTCCGTAATTCTTTCCTTTAATCATTTGGAAGAATACAACATTGGAAATTTATGTGTAACTTCACTGTCAGGATCGCATGCTAAGTTCACCTAACCAATATAAATGAATAATCGATAAACAAGCGAAATAATGATGGTTTGATCTAAACTGTCACCAGATTTACGATTCTTTTCTAAAGATCAAATACATAATTTCATCCTCTCGGCTGTGTTAATCTTTTACGTAATAATATTCACGTGCATAAAAATGGATAGACAATTGAATACATAGATTATCAAAAATTGGTTTTTAGAACTCATGAAAATCGAAGACATGGAAGCTCATGAAAATCTCGAGGGCGAATGTTTCGATGTACAGAATTTTTTACGGTATCTTTTTATGTCTGGTATATAAAAAAAAGAAATATAATAGCCATTGAGATATCTTAAAAAAATAATTAATATAGTTCAAGCCTTTATTATCACAATAATTTAACATTTTATATCATTTCAATATTTTTTAATTAATTATTTTCTATACAAAACTAGGAAATATTAAAATCTATATCTTTTGTGAGAGGCGCACAAATATATGAGAACAACTTGTAAAAAAGATTAGAGTTTGAAAATGAACTGAAAATACTTTATTTAATCGAGATAGTTTAATAGGATTTATTGTATATAAATGTATGTAAGAAAAAAATATATTGTGATTATCCCATTCTGGACAAATAAACTCTTCTAAAGATAGAAAAAAAAGCAAATATAATTCTTAGAATGTATTTTGAGTTACTTTATCAGTTTTTACCAATAGAATGTCTACTGTCAAAAAGGATATACATTTATACATTTTTCACGAAGCTTATATAAGTTTAGATATAAGTTCTATGAAAAAATACGTTTTGATGGCAAACTGTTCTTCGAATTCTTAACTCCAATAACTTTTTTTTCAAAGAAGGTATATATGAAATTGATGAGAAAAACAGAATGAAACGAACCTCCCATCTAATACTGATCAGAAGAACAGACAAAAGTAGATTTTTTTGAGAGGGGGAGGGGGGCAGATAAATCGCATTTAACGAATCGAAATAGAACGAACATTCCTTTTTCAATAGTAGGTATATTAATGATAGAAATGAGAGAAGAAGGGATATCTATCATTGACGCTAGTCTTATGGGGGTGCAGAGATGGAAAAATATTGGATTTTTTCTACTTTTTAATCCTAAATATGACGAAGCAGCGAAACTTATACTATACTTATGATACCGCTTATTCTTACATTATTGCCTAAGCCACTTGTAAAATCACATTATGAATCAACGTCATTGAACTTTCCTGATTCATTTCAAATTTTAAAGTTGAGATGAAAAGTTTTAAACCTCCAGTTTTCGGTCCTAGGACTGAAGATTACGAAACTCCTCTTTCAATAAAATGGATAATTCAGTTTCATGGTTCAACACATTTTTAACATGTTAATGGTTAATTTTAGATTAATCTCTTTATTTTAGCAATTTTTCGAACGTGCATTTATCTTTATTTATTAAGACTCCAGTCTTCGCGATATTCACATTTGCAAGGAATATTATAGAAGCAGATTTAATGTTCATAGATTTTCTATTAACAAAGCGAAAGTAAGGAAATATATAGAATCTGATTATTTATATTTGATAGATCTATTTGTGGCTTTCTATTCATCTAGCATCCTAGGAAACTGCCTAGTCTACCTAATCGGAAATCCCTGTAAACATACCCCTGTAAACAAACATGTATCGCAATATCCTTATTTTAAATAATAATAATAAAGGCATTTAAAGCAATCTCCTACGTAACTAAAAATTAGTAGTAGTATTAGGTTTAATGGATTCATTCATTTTCTTTTGATAGATGTCACTAAAACAGGAAATGAATAACAAGAGAGAGAAACGCAGTTCGAGACTAATTTGCAAGCAGCTCTTGAAAATGTTGCAATGGCTCACAGCTTAGAAATTTATCTGTGGTTCTCTTTGAATTTTGAGACACTAGAACTGCAGAAAGACCAAACCAGACTGACTGAAATAATCCCTACCTTCTTTCAGGTTTTTTCTTGAATTTTTTAATTGCTGTTTATGAGCTTTATGAGTCAGTGTTAAAAGAATAAAACACACTGGAATTCATTTTTTCTTCTAGGGATCGCTCTTCAGGGAAAAAGTAGGTAATTTTTAAAAATATTATTCAAATGTAAATTTTTATAAGGCATAAATTATTATTAATTGATGTCTCATAAAAATGAGGGCCAATAATTGCGTAATTTATAATAATTACATAAAAAAATAATGAACGGTGCAAATCATTTATAGCTCAGTTTATTTTATTTTCACTTTTTGGATGAGAATTGTCGAACAGACTGGAGAAGATGGCAGTATATGTGTGGTTTCTGATACTTTATCTGCTGAAGCATCTCTTCAAATTATATATAAAATTGAGAATCCATTTGTTTGTATATTTGAATCTTTAGAATCGACAAACTTCGATGGATTCAAAAGAAATTCAGTATACTTATCTTACACCCAGAAATTTTTTTGCACTATTAAAAATTTCCATCCCTCTCTAAAGAGTATGAAATGAAGGTTGATAGATTTTGTGTTTTTCCGCCATAATTTCTGAACAAAATATTGTTTTTGCAACATCGTGAAATTTAAATTTAGCTTTTTAATGACTTAAATTTCATTTCTAAATAGTTAATTCTTTAATTTTATCCAGCTATCAAAATTAATTAAACCCATTTGATAATAATGTCTTTTTTTCATTGAAATGTTAAAGTTCTTTTTTCTGTTTTGTTACATTTATTATTTGTGCGCTTTTGTCAATATCGAAATTAATTTTTTTGTCATCTTTACTTTCGCTTTTTTTACGCAGCTTCTTGGTTGAGTTTGAACTGAAATTATTACATGGCAGCCTTTGATACTTGCTTCAAAAATCTGTCTTTTAAAGTTTCTACAATTTTTTTAACAGTGTAATCTAATTTTATTTCATGTTTTAGTAATTTTAAAATTTGAATGCACCCACTTAGTATACTTAAGTCTTTTTTTATTAGCTTTTAGCTTGAATTTATTGGATAAAATTTTATTTCAAAATAAATAAACAAGCAATATGAAATATTTTCAAAATATATATTTATTTATACGCATTGTCAATAATCTCATTTCATTCACGTCTGTATGAAAATTATTTGTTTGTCGGTTGTCTAAATTTTTTTTAATTGCTGGAATTTTGTTCTTATTGCAAATGATATTAAAATGATTAATTACGACAATTAAACTTTTTATTGTGACAGTTTTTCTGTTATTGAATTTATCTCATTAATTTCAATTTTATGACCGAATCTTTAGCGATCTGTGAAGCCAAGTTAAAAAAAAATGTTGATAATTTTGAAAAGATTTTCTTATAAAAAAACCGATTATAATTAAGTAATTAAACAGAATGGTACAAAATTAAATTAAAATAGAATTTAAAAAAATTCTTCACAGATTGCTAAAAAAATAGAATATCTAAAAAAAATTTAATTTGAGCAAAACTCAATCAAAAGAATCACAATAATTTGGAATGTAAGACATCCAATATTTCTCGGAATGAAAAACTGGATTTTTCACAAAATTAGTTACTCCGAAAGGATTGCAGATACCACATATTACAAGAAAATCTCGTTTCTAAATATTACCAAATTCATTAAAATAGCAAGAAACTTTAAGGGATATTTGTTTTATTTCATTATTTATTCTGTAGCATAAAAATAAAAAGGAGGAAGTAAAAATAACAAGCACTATTACTCAGATGGTTATTGCTCCGACCTTTCTAAATAAATTTTGACTAGATGATAACCCTTACTTATACTTCTACAGTCAAGAAAGAAATATTGATCATATTCCCTTGAAACTGTTTGAAATATTCAAATCCTACAATAAACCTATGGTACAAGAATAATCTGAATCATAAATTTAATTCGTCTGTCAAATTTTTCTCCTGAAAACAATTTTAATAAGTGTCATCAGCGAATTTGAAGTTATTAGTTAATATAATAAGTCAAAAATCATTCAAGATTTTTGACGTATTATATTAATTTTATTGAGTATTAGGGGATAACCGTTTTTATTGAAGACTCAATCATTATATTAATTTAATAAAGAAACATTAAATATCTGATTCAAAAGTTTCTTTGTCTTCTCTTGATATTGTTTATATTTTAAATAAAAATTTTATCGCTTAAAAACACTGCAATAAATCTATGAACAGCATTTTTCTCCCATGGCCAATTATATGCAGCCATATTCTAGAGCCAGGGCTCAAAGAAGGTATTGCATATATACATATATACACCAAATGCTGATATTAAAATTATTTACTATCCAGATTCTTTAAAATAGTAGAGTTAAAACCTCTAAGGAGTTGAAAAAAAATTTTGCGATTTAGTAGTATATATGTTTCGCGTTTTCTTACGTACATACAATAAAAAAAAAATGTAAGTGGAGTTCCGAGTACAGAGGCTAGCAATTTATCTATCTATATCTATCTATTCTATAAACTTATAATAAAAATGTATGTGTTGGCACTCTACAGGCCAGACCGTTTGACAAACAGCTATCAAATTTTGCAAATGTATACCTTGAAGATCAAAAGGGTGCACCTAAGACATTTTTTTCAATTTTAATTAGAATTTTAATTAATTAAAAACTAAGCGAAATTTTGGTGTAACTAATAATTTCTTTAACTGCCAAAAATATAATCGCACAAAAATAATTTTTACATAGAATTAAAATTAAAAAAAATCCCCTTTTTAATGATACTAATATTATTAGTTTTATTAGTAATATTATTAGTTTTTTAATAATTTTCAGTTTTAAAACTTTAAAACAATATTTTTTTCATATTTTTGAACAATTTATTTCGCATAATGTAAAAATAAAATTTCACCTGCACAAGAATATTACTAGTGCATGGGAAAAAAATTAGCTCTTATCAATGTATATATATATATATATATATATATATATCAGGAGTTTATCCTCATATATGTCTCTGACTAACCGCTGTGATTGAAACTAAAATTGTTAATTTCGTCTAAGGATTTATGAGAAAAAAAACTATCAAAATATTAAAGAACCCTTTTTAAAATACTTTGCCGTAAATTGTGACTAAGAAAACGTAATTTTTTAAAATCAAACTTTTTCGAAAATCAAAAAATAAAACACCTGCATCTTCTAGGCTGCCTGGGGTCCACTTTATGGAAAATGTAACAGTTCTTTTCCCATTTTTAATACTTTAAAATCTAATAGTAATGTCTGACACTATAAAATATGTAATTTTAATGCAAAATAAACATATACCATTATGTTGCTCGGCAAAAGTACGTAGTATCGCATTTTTAACGAAAACATTTTATATCTAGTATGGTATTTTGGCGGAATTTCTTGGGTTGTCTGTAAAAGGGTTTTAAAATATATTCAATGTTAATTATAATGTTCTGTTCGTATTTGTATCTATCTTTTATATGTGCTTTAAATCAAAATGTATATACACAAAACTTACGGCGGAAAAATATAAAAAATAAATTTGTCAGCGATTTTTAAAACACAATTTTATTAGAATACAAAAAAGTGAAAAAAAGGAGGGGAAATTAGATATTTTCTGCTTTTTAATCGTTAATATAATAGAATATTGTAATAAATTTAGTCTTTGGATTCCCTTCCAGGTGAAACCATTTATATGATCTCACAATTCAATTAAATTGACAGATTAATTGATAAATGAAAATATCGACATACATTATTGTCATCTAGAACACACAAACGCACAAAACTTCAAAACTAACACACCAGAAAATGAACGAAAACTCGATTACAAAATTTCATTTATACAAATATGAAAAAACGCAAGTTAAATAAAACTGAGTAAATCTAAGACTGTCTTTTAAAGAACTCTGCAGCTAATCCTCAACAAGAAACCTCAATTCCATCTTAAAACCCTTTCAAAAATCGAAGCGTGAGATACCTACGCCTTCTAGACTGATTGCGTCCCATCTTCTAGGAAATTTAATTTTCCTCCTCGGCCCGCGAGATTACAATCGACGTCGTGATCACCTGTTACAGGAAAAGGTCACCCGAAAAAAAAAGTTCCGCTGAAAATTATGCCACAAAAGAGTTCTTCCTTCCAAAAAGAAAAAAAGGAGCGCCAGTTGGGTGGGGATGATCTACGAGTTTGGGGGTAGGAGCGTGTTTTTCGCGCGGAGGCCTTATTTTAGTTCAACAGGAAAAGGAAAGATTTCCCTTGTTGTTAAAACCGTCGAGGAAAATAGGGCATTAAAAAAATTGTCGTGAACTTCCTCTGCTCATAGTGGAAAACGAAATTCACCAGACTATCCGATTTGGTTTCTTTAATGATTTGGGGTGTTTGTGTTTATTGTGGTAGAATTTTCTATTAGTAATTAATCGCTGCCCAAAAAGTATTTAATTGGTTCTAGAAGATTAAGATAGATTAATAAGTTATTTATTTAGATTGTAATTATTTGTGTGGTGGATAATAAAGTTTCACGACTTTATGGATGACAAAAGAGCAATTAGCGGGAAATGAATAATCTGATTTGCAAGGTTGTGTTAGGAATTCGTAATCAGCTTTTATTCTTTAACTCGTAGGGAGTTAAATTGTGATAAAGGAAGGATATGGATTGTGTTAGTGATTAATAATATTAATAATTGACATAGAATTATCAATGATATTGACACTTCCTTGTCAATCATTGGATCAAAATATGCAAAATTTTCTGTCCCTTCCCCCAAAGAAAGACTACAATTTTATGATTCAATAACATTTTGCATGAGTTAAGTTTATACATACGAGATTAAAAAAAGGGTTCATTCATTAAAAAAAGAATGTATTTTTTAAAATTAAATTTTATTCTTAACATTCTTCCTTTTTATTTATTAATAGTTGTTAGTAAGGAAATATTTGATTTCTAGCATGGCATGGAAGCTCACGGGAGGAGAGAAGATGACGGCTCAAATATCAGTCTCCTTATTTGACGATGGTTCAAAACAGAAAGGTTTGTCCCAATATAGACCTCGTGCTGCTTAGAAACGGGAAATGAATATTAGTAAGTTAAAGTAATAAAAAAAAATACTCGAATGATGTGCGATACTCTTCGACATATTAATAATTACTTTAATACATAATATAGAAATTAAGCAAGGATTAAAATATTACATGTCATTCAACACCCGGAATATTTTAAATATATCAATAAGTTAAAATGCAATTTAAGTTCAATGAAACATGATAGATTAATAAAATGAAGTTGAAATATTTATGGTTGCCATTTTGAACTGTCAATTGATACAACAGCTGTTTAATAAACTATATTATTGACAAGATTGTTGGAAAAGAACCTGAAACCGAATGAAATGGAACAATTTTTTTTAAATGTATAATAAACAAATATTATATCTATTTTTGGCATTATTTTAAGACGCTTGATTTGAAAGGAAAAAAAAATATCAGTAAACTTTTGCTGAAGAAGTATTCAAAAGTTAAGAAAGGGAAAAAATATTTTAGCTAGCAAAGTGAAGAAAATAGTACAATAAAAATGCTAATTTAAGAAAACTGAATATCTTTTAACTCTGCCTTCAAAATGAGATTGAAATACTCAACTCAACAACAACAAAAAACAAAGATTAAAATTCAAACGAAGTTATATAAAAATTTGGCCTCTCAAGCAAGAGGTTGAGAAATAAGAAATCGAGTGATGACAATTGATGTTTTTATCTTTAAAAGAATCACCCTTTTATCTTCAAACTTTTATAACCGGTGAGAGGATAGTATATTCAAAGCTAAAAATAGTAACTCTGACCTAGAAATCTGTGGAAGAATGTCTAGTAAAAGCTGGTATTACAGAGATTCTCTAAATTAGATACAAAATCGAAGGTCAAACTTTTAACAAAACTGACTGTGATGTAATCCTTACGTGATGTCACATAGGTAACCGAAATCTCGTTTTATTCTTATTGTAAAGTTGATATCACGAATGAATTTATTTCCTTGAAGATTTTCTTTCTTTTCTGTCTTTTTTTGATTGCATCCTTTGAATACTGTTTCGTATTTGCACGAACTAAAATCCTCA
This sequence comes from Argiope aurantia, assembly GCA_026543865.1. Lineage (NCBI taxonomy): Eukaryota > Metazoa > Arthropoda > Arachnida > Araneae > Araneidae > Argiope > Argiope aurantia. The sequence continues at coordinate 20,057 of JAPMOR010121554.1, read as the reverse complement.
AACCAAGGTGTACGTTCTGTTTATTTCTGTAGATTTGTATAAGGGTCTGCCCTATATGATTTTCTATTATTGTGCAGAGTGAAAGTCATTATAGCATTTCTCAATTCCTCTAGTGTAGCTTTTCCATTGGATTGATGCAGTTATTATCAAGTATATATGCTGACCAGAAATGCCATTTTCCCCATATGACAGGTAAAAAAAAGTGTAAAAGTATGCCATGTTTAGTACTTTTTGCCCAGTTAATCATCGAGAATCAATACGTTTGATGTACTCAGTTCCTTTTATTGTTGTTGGCATACCAAGTGCCTCTTTTTTAAGAAAAAATTTATTTTTCTTATCTTTATATTTTTTAATTTGATCATAGTTAGAGTAACATTGCTTTGGGATTAAAGATCCGAGATCTTTTTTCAGTGTAAATCTATTATATGGATAATATAGGTGTTATTAGATATAGCGGAAGCCAGAAATGCTCGAGATGTTATAATATGATGAAAAATTTGGAAACTGAAATGTAAGCTTTGGTGTCATCCCTATCATATGATCGCCGTTCGAAATTTCCTAGTTTATCCGCATAAGCTCTTCAATAACATTAAAAAACAATACTTCAATAGGATAAATCAAATCCTCCTAATGAACATTCATAATCATCTATTTATTAAAAAACAAAATTATTTATCAATTAATGTCTCTGCCAATTTATATTCAAAATATAAATATATGTGCTCTTCGGAATATATAATCTATTAAATCTATTCGTGTTAATCTAAAGTGTGTTGAGCCAGTTTATTTTTGAAGTTCATTGGTTTTCTTACTGTTTTAAGTTAGTGACGTCAAATCATGGTGAAAGACCATGTGCAGTTTGATGTAAGACAACATGCGCTGCTACACTTTCGATATCAGATGTCACTCTAGCATATCGCCATCATCTTGATTAATTGTAATATTTTGAATACAGATGTGGTAAATTTTGAAACATGATTAATTAAAAAAAATTTAGGCAATGTTTCTTCAACACTGGATTTTATTAATCATTTCGAAATAAAGTGTTTCCATGTTTTCTTTTAAGCTCCTATTTTTTATTTTATTTGTCTGCAAATTTTTATACATGTAATAACCAGTCCAATTCGCTGCTTAATATCTAAATGAGCAGACGCCAAGAATTTAAAAATAGATTTCAGGCAAGTTGCAAAATAGCCATTACCAGACAAATACCAATTTATTCAGTGGGGGAGGGGGAGGCATGACCTGCCATTGGGATGTAGTTAATACATCTATACTACCATTGCTCTATAGATGAGGAAAGGCAGAAGGGTCTTGCATATCCGATGCCACCTCATTCCTGTACTATCTTCCCATTCTCCTGAACTCATCAAGAAATCCTGTTTGTCACAGTACATGGTCCATTTCCTTCTTTTCTTCACTATTTCCATTTATTAGAGAATGGCTTTTGCTCTTGAGTGCAAGTCGGCGATTCCATCCACTCGCGACATCCTGCCTTTTAACTCTTTCAAGACATCCCTTAAAACCATCAGCTTCACCAGAATGTCTTTGGTACAAAAAAGTCCTTGATAATTCATCTTCCAAAAAAAAAAAAAGGGCCATGAATATGATTAAATTTCTAATTGATCATGGAGAATTATTCCAATTAGATTAATTTATCAATTTTTTCTTGTAATATTAATACTTGTCGCATTTTATTCATAATACATCTTTAAATCTCCTCAAGTACCTAATTTTTAAAATTGCTTTATTTTTTCACTCATACTATATATTTTCATGTTCATTCCTCCAGTTTTATTGTATTCCAGATATTTTAATGATAGTTTTTACTATTTTTTTGTTATGCTGTATGTATTCTTATTTTGCCATTTGTATGTTTCTTTCCGATTGATTGTAATGTAATTTTTCTTCTTTTTCGGTTTTTAATAAATTCCACTTACATCTATACGAAACCGGAAAGGCGCCACATGAGCTCTAGAAACGGAGGTGTAGTGTGGTGCTAAATATTATCCCCGTTTCTGCATATCTGAAACATAATTCTCTGAAACATAATTTGAAACGGAGATATTATGAGATGCGTGTTCTCGTGTTGTGCAATTTGTTATGATCATCTGCAAGATTTCGAAGTCTGCCAGCATTACTTTTCTCTTTGGCTCAAAACTGGGAAAGTATAGTAATTACATCAATCAACTGACAAAACTTTACTCCACGCATTAATGAATTCAGTAAGAAAAGTTTCTGTTGGAGCTTATTTATAAGGCCATGCAAGATAATGGTAAAATTAGACATCTCATTTACTTAATAGGTATAAAATTAACTTTCACTTGTTGGTGCGTGAAATAAAATGTAAAGCATCATTAAAGATGTATTTTATAATTAAAATGTCTTGAATTATAAACGTCAATTATTTCCTGGAATCGAAAGACATCTGTTTAAGAAACGCATAATGCTTGTTTATATTTATTTAAATATTTTCGTTGTCGTTTAAAATAAAATTGACTCACTCAACTGATGAAGTTTTATAAACTATTCTCTAGAATAATATGACGGAAGCTTTAATTTTATGCAATTAATTCGATAAAATATAGAAATTGTGGTTCCATTGTCATTATTTGAAGTTATGTATTAAAACCATATATTTGGATTAAATGTTTATTATTTTTGTTGAAAGAATAGCAAATGGTTATTGAAAAGAACTCTAATAGGCCCTCCATTGGCTTATAGTATAATATGGATGGAACATAAATCAGAGGATGAAGGATATGGGTTAAGTCTTCTAACCATGCTAGATACCAACATTATTCAAATAATGGTAAACCTTTGTGTGCTTAAATAATTAATTATTTCCTTTTCCTGAATTTTCTTGGTGCGAAATACAAAGTTTTCTTTGAAAGTTCTGCTACTTTCATATAGCTGAGCACTCAGAATTCTATATCAGGTATTATAAGACGCTTGGATCAATATAAGGTGTTATACTTCCATTTTTTTACGAGTCCTTTAGTCATAGACTTGACTTGATATTTATACAATAGTAATATATATCAATCTTCAGGTCAGAATCATCATAAACAAAAGCAGTATAAACAGATTTCTCAAAGAAAAAATATTATGTGAAGACCGAAAATATCTAATTTTATTATTATCACAATAAACACATTTTCTGGGATTTTTTAGTAGCTTTCTCATTTGAAATATAAAGCTATGAATAGTATTTAATGTGTCACCAATTACAGATTTAGTAGCAAAAAAAATTCTTTTTTTTACGAATTTTTCAATAAGAGAAATATTTTTAAGATTCTAATTTTATAAAATTTCTGAAAAAAATGTAAAATCCTAGTCATGTGATTTTTTTTTGCAAAATAAATAAATAAATAAATAAATAATTTGTTTACAGGGATTGTTAAATAGAATATTTACAAATCCTACTCTTAAGGAATATTATAAAAAAAAAGAAAGAAAAATGATCCACAACCACAAGCACGCACATATTTAATCAAAAACGACTTTTTTTTTCAAATCTGGCTTGTTTTCAAAATCTGTTTATCTTACACTATCTAATGACAAATAAGGAAAAATCCTGATACTCAGCTGAATTTAATAGTTTATTTAACCATCAGATGAAACCCAAATGAAAAATATGAAAAAAAAATGTCAAGATTTTAATAGATTACAAATGTTATATTATTTTCACGATTTCGATAAGTTTTGTGAAAATAAAGAAGTAAAACAATTCCAAATATTTCGAAGTGAAATTATAATAGTCATTATTTTTAATTATATTCCACAGCCTTTGTTACTTATTTTAGGCGTTCAATGCATCTGAATTTTTGGCAGTGTCCATTACAGATATAAAAACGTTGTCTAATTTCACTGCACTTATAAATTCATTGACTTAACAACATCAAATTGTAAAAATTAAAAATGGATGCTGATAAAAATTTATTTACTTTTAATATAAATAATGAGTATGAAATTACAATAAACATATTTTTTAATATTTCGCTAAATTTCCTATCTATACGAACAAAACAAAAAGCTACACATTTTTAGTTGAAATCCAAATGCGTTCATTTGGATGCACAAAATATTTATCTACTTTGGAATGTCATTAAAATTATGAAACTATTTTCTATAGTAATTTTACTGTTAGAAATTTGTTTAATTTTTTCAAAAGGGTTGTAAAAATTTTTTCACGCATTTACATATTTTAAGATAAAATAGGATAAAATGCTCATAATTAAAAAAAAATCATTAATTAAATGTAAAAGTATGTCTTTTGTTTCAAGAGTCAGTACATTATATGAAAATTGATACGTTACTTTAAATGCATATCTGATATGAACATTTTTCCTCATGTTTATAGTAGATGTGAAAAAAGTAGAAACAGTCGTTATTTGTTACGATTTTTTTTCTATTGTAACATTTGTAAAATTGAGATAAGTGATATGGTTTACTAAATGATGCACTATTCTTATTTAGTGACAATGCTTCGTTTGTAGCTAATTAATAATCGAAATACTTATTTCAATTAAGTAAATAGTGTTTTATGTAAAAGAATGTAAAAATAAATAAAATAATTGCCAAATTTTTTAAAAAAGTTATTAATTCCTTTTTTAAAAAAATCTTTTGCTGAGTATTTTTCTAGTGATGGAAAATCAGGATATCCATCCGTGTCAGAAAAAATCAATTTTTATACTTAAAAACTTATAAACAATTTTTTTAAGTAAAAATACAAAAATGAATGGTTTCAACTTTATCCGAAATCGAAATATTTCAAATAAATAATAATATAATTTCTTGTTGAAATATGCTTTTACAATAACCAAACGTTCATTTCTTATACAGACACGTTATTATTATTTTTTCTCTGTCTGGAAATATGCGAGATAAATTTGTATAGATTTCATAATTTTTTAACAGTATTTAATTTATTCACTTGATATTTTGATCCAAGATTGAATTAACTCTTCAGATATGTTGACGGATCTTGATGCTGCTACAAAAATGTGATGTAATATATAATACGAAAATTTCCATTTTTGTACCTTTTCTTTCATACTGATTTCTCATTCTAATCAATATTTAGTAACTATTTAATAAAATGAAAATTTTAAATCTTTTACCGTCTTTTGTTTATGCATTTTGCTCAACCTTTTCAAAATGAAACATAGAAAAAATTTTAGTAAAATTTTATGCGCACATGTTAGTAGTGTTAATTTAGTTTTAAAATATAATTAGATTATTTAAAATCTGCATTCAATATTTTGATGTTTTATTCACAAAAAATCATTCATTTCCTATTCATTTATTCTTTGATTATTTTTAAATGGTATATTGCCAGAAATCAAATCAATTAGAAACTCATATTTGTGAAAATCACTTTTCACAAATATGAATAATAAATAAACAGAAATAAAATAATAAAAAAAACATAATATAAACATAATATGATAAATAAACAAAAAAAAACTAATTTTTTTCCCTTAAAGTTTTAATATTTAATTTTTATTTTGTATTGTATTAATTAACAAATTAAATAAAATAGAAAGAAGAAAAAGAAAATTGCTGAAAACAGTCTTCCAAATATATTAATACTTTCATCTTAAAAATATATAAAAAAAAAGAAAAATTTTAAATCTGCTGTAAAAATGAAAAATGTATGATTTTACGTAAACATGTGTACAATTTGTTTAAATATTAATAACTTGTTGAAAACGTTATGATAATTAATAAAATAAAATCCGAGTATCATTTTGATTTTTCTTTAAGAATTTTATTTATCATTCACTTTGTTTGAAATATTAAAAGGAAGAATGAATGTTAAAATTATTAAATTACCCAAATGATATTCAAATTATTAAATTACCTAATTATTTCTTACCAAAATGATGTTCAGTGAAAAGCAATTATTAACAAGAATGTTTACTTAAAAAAAAGACAATTAGGCCTAATTTTCAGAGTTTTCATAATACAGAATCGAAATAACGATATTGAATTCTGGCTTCCTCCCTGTAGTGAAGATAATTGTTAACATTTAGTTCCGGAAGCCCTGACAGATAGAAAAATAAAGCAATATCTCATATTTACTGGAGGATATTGCAAAGTAAAAACTGAGAACGCTTACAAAATCCAATCAGCTGTGAAGACTACTGAACTTGTTTACTCAGTTCTAGAGATGGTAATTAAATGGTGTTGATTTGTGATTCATGGATATTTTAAATTTCTTGAGTGATTTATTAAAGATCAATAAATCACTCAAGATCTCTTTCTTCACTATGCTTCTGTCATGCAGATTAGTATTGTTAAGCAAAGATCAAATAAATACTTGATTGACAGAATCAATTAATATATTCTTATTTCAACGAGACATTAAAAATACTTGGAACAAAAAAAACCTTTGGTGAAATAATTTAACAATTTTTAGTATACATAATAATAATTCCTTGTCATTTAAATTAGATTTTAATTAATTTTTTTTCTTTTCATTATCATTTATCCAAATTTATCTGTGATTTTCAACGAATTAATTACTTGATATTCCGCGTTTTTAAATACATCTTTTACTCATAAAGTAACTTTTAAAATTTCTTATTTTGCATACTAGACAAAATAATTCAGTTAATAAAATAATATGAGGATTTTATTTTTGAGAATTTAAAGTTATATTACTTCAGAATTTTCTTGTATATACTGAATGAAATTGAACAATTTTTTTCTGACATTTAGAATGCAAGTATTTATGATTACAGAATAAGAAGAATATTTGCTCTGGAAAAAAGTCTGTTGCACAATTCAAAATTATTTCAGGATAATTTTTTTACTCTTATTCTTTAGATTTCTTTATAAAACTCTGAAATCTTCTGAATTTTTAACCCTGGAATATTTTTTCTGGAGAATAATACGTAATTTTTTAATTAAGTCATCTTATGAACAGTATGTTTAATCCACATTATAACTGATGACACTATTATAGCGTTTGTCATAAAAACAGTACACCCCTTTACAAAAACATTTTATCTTATTCATAATTCCGTTTAGAATGTACCAAATAAAACAATTAGTAATTAAAAAATTTCTAGATAAATAGGTTAAAGTATTAAATATATACATATTCAAATATTTTTTTTCCTTATGGAAAAATATTTTATATATATATTTTTTAATGCCAATAAAAACATATCGCGAATTTTTTAAAACCTGTAAAGTTTTCATTATTTTTGTAGGACACTATCTCTTAAAAGTGATGTTTATTACTTATTTAAGTAACTGTCTGATGATTATATAAAATTTATTTTCGTAGCATGCTGGAATTCAAATCTAACTAATTCCCAAATATAATTATAAAAAATTGATATCTAAAACGAGAAAATGTATGAAATCTCAAATTGTATGAATTACTTAAAAAAGGAGAGAAAATTTTATTTTCTGAATTAATTCCTTATTAAAAAGATTATTAAACGTTTGAACTTTGACTGTAAATGAGTATATATATATATATATATATATATATATATATATATATATATATATATATATATATGAAGAAAGCTCCATATTTTGCTTAATTTTATTAAATATATAGAATCCGAAAACTTAGAATCTGATTTGAACTTCTATTACAACAGATGTAAAGATAAATTCAGGACATTTTTGAATACAGGAGCTTTTTTACATTATTTAAGAATCCTCCATTTTTTACCATATGTGATAATTTTTGAAAAATTCGAAGGTTTTGGTAATATAAATTATATTAATTAATTTAATTATTATAATATTGTGCAAGTAGGGATTTATACATTATAAACGATGATACTTTAACTTTTTAATGTTGCATATTTGTTCCCAAAATTTATATCTAATTAAACACTATTCAATAAGGTTCAGGTCACATTTGCAATAATATATCAGAATTCCTAAGAATATGATCTAATTTTCTCTTTTTAATTATTTACGCTATTCCATAGTAAAATTTTATGCTCTCATATGTGTATATACTCAAAATCGTATCAATTAAACATGGCATTTTAGCATAAATGTTTTTTCAAAACGCGATGTGTAAACCCAAAATGTATGAATTTGATGTTTGTGAGAAAACTAACAAATATATATAGATCATAATTTTTATTAGACAATAAAAAAAATAAAGCAAGTTTGAATTATAAAGTATTTGCTGAAACAAGCGAAAAAAAGTTTTAATAAATAAAATATGAAACAATATTTTTTTGTCTTTATAATTTTTAAACACAAATGGCGTTATTAAGATGAATAAATTGGTTTGATTTCATTCAAGTTATTAATTTATCCAGGATTTTATATTCTCAAGACTAAAAATTACTTTAAGCCCTGTTAAATCAATAAAAAATACTTATATACTTATAATAACTATTTTATTCAAATATTTAAAATGAACATGCGTTAGAAACAAACAAATGCAATATATCATAGCAATTCACTGAAAACAACAAAAGACAGGAAAAAAATTAATCACTCCTCCGAAACTTTGCAGCATTGTAACGTTCTAAATTCCATTTGTCTGCCTTTATTTCATTTCAATTTTTTTTTTCTTCTGAATTATATAATACATAACTTGAACATGACAATTGTATTTAATATTTTCTGAAGCATGCTTAGTTATAAATGTAATCAATGAAAAATATTATAAAATATATAGAAATATTCTAAAAATTATTGAAAGAAAAGAAAATAAATTAGATAATTTTGAAAGAAAAAAATTGTTCAATTTTGGAATCATTGAAATTTTATTTTTAAAATTTTAAAATGTATAATTATGAGTTGTATTATATTTTAAAATTCAAAATATGCTCCAGAACATTTTTAATGCTCCAAAATTATGGCTGAAAATTTTTGAATTTTGATTAATTTTCTACTAAAGATCTTTAAAATTTTGAAAAAGTATTGAAAAGTAAACTTGAGTAAAGTATTTTTTACTCAAGAAACTATTACAATTCGAGATTTTGTGGTCTGCTTTGTAGAGTTTTTTGATAGATCTTTACACTCCGCATGCTGCAATTTTCAGACAGAATGGCAAACTATAAACATTATAGTCACAAAAGAAAATTTCCTTTCTGAATCTTATTTTCCATCAAATTATTTGATTATGAATCCCCTTTTCTCACCTGTTTTATTATACAAATTTAGAAATATGAGCATAAAAGTTTATAAATTACGTCAAAATGAATTTGACGCAGCTCCTTTAATTTGCAACTGATTAATTATAATGCTAAATAATTATTTACTATTATTTATTTGTTAAAGAATTCTGTAAATAAAAAATAAATGACAGATAATTCAAGTGACTTTTCTATATTTTTCGCTTTATCGTTACATTTGATGCATATGTTATCCAAAGCTTTCAGCTGGATATTAGTAAAAAAGATGTATTTTATGGGAGAATTATTATAAAATCTAAGATAAATTAAAACTCTGCTAATGAATTCATTCTCTATGATGCATAGCCGTTTTATAATAATTTCAATATTATTTATCCTTTACTATGTGTTTTAATTTTAATAAACTCTCCTTAAATAAATAAGTTCATAATTAATTAAATTTATAGGTTTAAAACTTATCTTAAATTTATTTAAAATAATTATTAGATTTAAAAATTTAAATGCCTGAATACCTATTTTCAATAACATTTAAGCAGCAGTTTTACATTAAAAATTCTTCTAATTACGGTTTTATAATGAAATTTCATATAAATTCAAACATAAAGGCTATCTCATTGTGAATGATTAATAAACATATAATAATATAAAGGATACAGAATATATTTCTGATGTTGACTTCTACCACTCTTGTTTTGAAGTACAGCTGACAAACTTTAATTTATTTAAAGTAAATGAAAAATAATGCAAAGTATTCCGAAAGTAAAGTAATAAATAATATACTTCTTATACCACGCTTTTAAACGAAAAGAAATAAGTCGAAATATTTTACTTAATTATTTTGAAATTAGAATAATGGAGGACATATTATAACTTGTAAACAAAGCATCAACCATATAAAAAATTTAAATTACATAATTTAATGTACCCTTATTACTCAAGCTGAGATTAAAAAGTTTAAATCTTCTTCCTTTATTTAAAATGTTAACTGTCTTGAATCATTTACTATTTGTTTTAGTTACTAAAACTTCAATTTCATTGCTGACTAGACTTCACTAATCTTATAAAGTCATTTTTATTCACAATTCTACCATTTCATAAAATCATTTTGATTAAAACTCCTTAAAGATTAATCGAACATTTTCTCAACACTAGCACCACCCATCCCTTCCATCAATGAAGATAAATCTTTACAGTTGCGGTCTTTGAAACGGCAAAAAAAGCCGAAACTAATGTCTGTTGCGTGCTAATGCTTTGCCTCGGGTCTCGACGGAATTGGGACTCATCTTCCTGTTGAGAGAGAGAGAGAGAGTGGACGAAAGAGAAAGGGATCTTCGGAGGTCAGCCGAGAGCATTGGACGATTGAAAGGGAGATGGAGCTGAGGCCGACTGACCCCGTTTCTCTTGTATAAAAGACCCGCGTCCCATGCCTGACACATTCTCAGCATCATGGGAACTTCCAAGGTAAGTTCTTCCTCTTCTCTCTCTTCTGGACTCCTTAGTCTTGTGGGACTTCTTATTAAAAGTTATTATACTTGAGATTCTAACATAGTCAATACTTCGGTGGCAATCAGTTATAATATTGTGATTTTAAGATACTAAGCCTGTTGAAAAAGTTGTGCATAAAGATGAATCGAATCTTTTGGTGATAGTCCATTGTAACATGGAGATTATAAGGTGATAATTCGCTAAATACATTATATCTTTAGAAACTGTTTCGGTGGTAATCATTTATAATATGGAGAAATTAGAAGTAGAAGTTTTCGGTTAGTTTTTCTCAAAACTTAGCAATCTGGAAATGCTTTAGCTGCCAACCTTTATATTGTGCAGATTTTCATGGGGCATTTATCGTAAGACTTAGAACTGAGCTTCTTTCATATTGTATACCTCGGTGCTGTTCTACCATAATGTATTTTTTTATCGTTTAGTTTATTGAAAAGTATTCTTTAGTACTAAATGAAAGTCTTCTTTAGATTGGATCTAAATGCATTAAATATCTCGTATTTATATAATAATTTAAAATAGAATGAAACAATATTGCTTAAACTATTTGATAATTTAAATTTTAAAAATAAATTCGAAATTTTTCCACTAAATTGCATCGTAACTAAGGGAAAGCAAAGATTAGTAAATAATGGGAAATAATTCTTTAGATATAGGCATAAAAGAAGTTCATTCATTTATCACCATGTATTTAATTTATATATTTTTTAATGAATGAAATATTTATCATTTTAAAATGAATGTTTTATTTATTCTTTGAGTTTAAATAACAGTGAAACAATTATAATAATATAAATTAATGATATCTGAATGAAATATATTAAAATAATTTCCAGAAAATTTTTTATGGTAGATACAGAAAATTAAATTGAATTACAATTAAAATGAATATTTTTAGCTAACGCTTATATATATATATATATATAGTAAAAGTTATTCTTAAGTTAAGATTATTTCAAAAAAAATTAAGAAATCAATATTAAATTTATATTTATTAATGTATAATGTATTACTTTTGCAATCTAAATACGTAATATCAAATTTATAAACGATTATGAGAATTTAACGGAAATAAAAGACAAAGTTCCTATTCTATAAATTTCAGATAAATGAAAAGTATATTTTATTGATGATTTTACATTTGTTTCATAAATGCTTCAAATAAATAAATAAATAAAACCCATGAAATATAGATCAGTAAAAAAATAAATTTATCTCTTAATAAATTTATTTCTTAGAATTTCAGAAAATAATGGCAACTGATACACATATTTATTTCATGATGATCTGCTAATCTTCTGTTCCTTTCCAGCGCTGGGTTGCCTGGGCAACTGTGAGTTGCCTCGTACTTTCTGTATCCGGCGGATACCTTAGCCTCGGAGGAGGCGGAGGTGGATACGGTGGCGGTGGATATGGTGGAGGAGGTGGCGGTGGCCACGGCGGCGGAGGTGGAGGAGGATACGGTGGAGGAGGTGGTGGCGGATATGGCGGAGGAGGTGGCAAAGGAGGTGGAGGAGACACCATTTTCATTGCCGTACCAATTCAATCTGGAGGAGGTGGCCACGGAGGAGGTGGCGGTGGATATGGTGGTGGCGGCGGCGGGGGCTACGGAGGTGGTGGTGGAGGATATGGCGGTGGAGGAAAGGGAGGCTTCGGAGGAGGTGGAGGAGGATACGGCGGCGGTGGTGGAAAAGGAGGATTCGGAGGAGGTGGAGGAGGATATGGTGGTGGAGGATACGGTGGTGGTGGAGGAGGAAAAGGACTCTCATTAGGAGGCGGTGGATATGGAGGTGGAGGATATGGTAAGCACTCTTTTAATTTTGTGTATTATAGACAATTTTTTAAAAATAATAATTCAATAATGTAAGTAATAGTTAAAATATAATTTTTAAATAATTGTGCAAATATTTTATTTATAGTTAAAATAAAATAAAATTTTAATTGCCAATTTTTAAGGAATTTGAAATGAATCCTGAGAAATTTGGAAAATATCTGTCAGAATTTTTTAAAGTTATTCCTAACTATTAAAATTTGTAATTTGGAAAGTAATTAATAGGAATACCAAATAATTTAATTGTGAAGAGTAAATATTACATTTCTTTGTATTTCTGAATTCCTCATGAATAACAGCTGATTTCTACTGTTAAATGTGTTTTAGTTTGTGAAAGAAAGGATTTAAATAATATTCTATCTTTCAAATATTCGTACAAAATACGATTAATAGGGTTAAGATAGAACGTGCATGTGCTGGGTTCGACACCGCATAACAAGAATACCATGGATAAGAAAAAATAAGATTTTATTAAATTTTTCGTATAACTTCTTTAAAAAAATGAGGATTTATGAAAAAGTTTAAAGAAATTTGAAATGACATTTTTAATATTTGTCACTAGCATTATTTCTAAATCTTATTCTTAGAATTTATAGATTGGTTTGAAAATGATTCATGTATGAAATTCTTAAAAAGAGATAGAAAATTTAGAGTCATATACTGAATGTAAATTTTGTTGAGATAATATTAAACCCTTTTATCAACAACTCTGGGATGTTTTTGTGATATGAACTGTTCTAATTTAGGAGGCGGCGGAGGAGGATACGGAGGTGGAGGCGGAGGTGGAGGTGGAAAAGGAGGTAGTGGAGGAGTAGCCATTGTTGGTATCAGCTTGACTCAACTTGGAGGAGGTGGAGGAGGCCACGGAGGTGGCGGTGGAGGATATGGAGGTGGAGGATTTGGCGGTGGCGGAGGTGGATATGGAGGAGGATCCGGAGGTGGTTATGGAGGAGGATTTGGTAAAGGAGGTGGAGGAGGTGGATATGGAGGCAGCGGAGGTGGATATGGCGGTGGCGGAAAAGGAGGCGGAGGTGGAGGATACTATTGAAGAGACTGATTTAAGTAAATATATTTAACATATTTTCTGTATTTTAAAAAAATAAAAATAGAAATCAAAATCAAAGTTTTAATTTAGGATAACAATCAAATTTGAAAAATCATATATTTTTTATTTTTGGATTATATATAAAAGCAAATTTACAGTCTAATACAAGTCGCCAATTCTTTCACACATATTTTTGAGTGCACATTCCTCTGAATTCTTCTTAAGCATACTGGCTTTCACATATCTTTCAGAAATTAAAATTTAATTAATTTATGAATTATCACTTTAGTTAAAATCAGTTCATTTAGTTTCATTGATTAAAACCGAATATATGTATTGATCTCATATTCTTGTCTCATAGTTTTATTAAGCCCAATATAACCTAAATCTTTTCATATTTGTTTATAAAGAAAAGAAAATTGAATCTATATCGATAATTTTAACTAGATAAAAATTTCTTTCAGTTTTATCTTATTTTAAGATAAAATTAAATACACATTTTTCATACAGCAAAAATATCACTATTATTAATGTTTAAATCTTTATAACACTTCCGCTTCAAAAATAAAAATGGTCGAGCATATCAGTTTAAAAATCATCATTATGCTAATGGATATTCAAGCATTGCGTTACTGAATATTTATCTTTACTGAAATTGTTTTAGCCGAATTCATTTCATTGAATTACCAAAAATTTGTATTTTATATAAAATGCAAAACCGTATATTGTGTAGTAGTTAAAATAGTAGCTAAGTTATTAGTTATTGTGTAATAGTTAATACAGCTTCAGTGAAAGTTGGAAATTCATTTTTGAAGTATTATAAGTTTTACTGTAATTAATTAAAAAGAATCAGCATTTAGATTTAAGTAAATAATACTATCACCACATTTGAATTTTTTAAAGCAATAAGTCACCAAATTTGTATTAACCCTGTTATCTTAGATTTAATACGATTATGATAAAACGTCTGGTAAAAATTGAACGAACTTGGCAACGATACCCTATGCCAATATTCTTATGTTAATCAAATTAATGTTAGAAAACTTATATTAGATATCTTTCTTTTTCAGTTTAAAAAGAAGAAATATCAGTGAATTCCTCACACCAAAACAAAAACGCTCCTGCAGTCGTCCTCTGTACAGTTCCAGGCAATTCCGCCCAACCCACGAACTGTAAAAATTTGTAAAAATATCATCCAATCATCAGGAAAGTCAAGAAAAAAAGAGGATAAAAGTTAACTATTTAACATCACCCAACGTTGTTTACTGTAAACCAACGTGCTGCAATAAAATGTGATTTTTGTAAATAACAAAATGTCTCTGTCTTTGAATTCGTAACAGTGTCAAAAAATAGCTGCAAGAGATAAAAAAATGAGAACTGAAAAATAAAGTTGAATGTAGAATTTGTTTTGTAAACATGATGAGGAAATTACTCCCCCCCTCCCTAAAATGGGTCATAGGCCTCCATTGAATTCCTTATTCTGAGCCTTTTGAATTAAAAATAATGAAAAACGTTCATTACGAAATATATTAATATTTAATATCACTTTAATTAATGTTTTTTTTAAATAGGAAATATCTTAACGTAAAAATTTTCATCGAGCTTAGATTGAATTCATGGAATTAATTGCATTCATCACAAAATAACATCAAATATTTCGCACTATTTGAGATACTCGTTAATGTTCAGGTTTTAAATATTTTCATGTATTTTTAATAAAATATTAAATTTTAATTGCCACTCCCTTTTAATGATATCTTTTAACTATTTCATTATATGAGAATAAAATTTGTAATATTTATTACATACAATTACTTATAAGAAAGGTTATTTATCAACAGGTTTATTATTAAAGGTTAGTTATTACGCAGTAAATAGCTGTTAGTGGCAGGGGGATATAATAGCTATGGGTGAATCGTTATGGGTCATAACTAGTCTATATTTATTATTAGGGCTCTAATAATATTATATTAATTATTATATGTATTTAATATTAAGATAAAATTATTTAATGTTTGAAAGGATCTCAAAACGCAAATAAATAAACCAATTAAAAATATTTAATTAGTTTTCTTTTCAATAAAAATACATTTCTGTAAATTATTATAATAAAAAAAGTGTGTTATTTTCCATAACGTTATTTTCATTTAAAATGAGATAAACATTTTTTCCAAATAAGTTTCAAATATCTTTTCATTTCAAAAAATTATGATCTACGTGTAGTTATCATTAAAAAATCCGCAGAAGGATAATTTTTTTCTTTAAGTTAATTTTTAAAGAGTTAACACCAGGTATGCAGCATCTAATACTTACAAATTTGGATAGAACCCGCCAAGATGAGTATTTTAATGCATAACGTGTGAGATCTCCAAATATATCGTCATAGTCTAATTAAGATAAGAAGATTGTCATCATAATACTAAACTTGACGTGTTTTACCCGAATCTATAAATATTAGACGGTGCATACCTTGTGGGACACCCTGTAATATTTAACAATAATTTTTAGAAATTTAGAAATAATTTAAGGAATCTGCCATACTTTTTACACAAAATAAAATAAAACGTCACACATAGCAACTCGAAGAGAAGTAATTAAAGGATATATAGTATCTAAAGCATTTTCATTTAGTAGCAATAGCAGCATAAAGTAGTCATATACAGGGAAATGAGCTTTATATAGGTGGTTAGAATTAAAACATCCCTTACTCTGAGCTGTCAATACAGCGAATTACTCTGTGCAAAGGCTTCAAAATTGGTGAACATATTATTCAAATCTTGAGGGGACGGATTGCGCGAAAAAAAAGTACCAGAAACACCGGTAGATGGCGCTGTATAGCAGAAAATATGCTGAAAAGACACAAAATCATATTTATATCAAATTTTATTTGAAAGTGTCAAAGATTCAACCATAAGGACCTTATCTATGCAAGGCAAACTGCTCAATATGGTTTCCTTCTTCAAAATGTAAAACCTATATTCCGTGGATAGCTTGTTTAACTATGGATCGTAATTGGTCGATTGAGATGCTTCTCACATCATGGTGATACTGTCTTTCAAATCTGCCAAAGTTACCAATTGTACTCGATAAAAAAAGATTTTTTTTTAATATCCCTATAACCAAAAATCACATAGATTAAGATCCCTGAGAACGAGATGGCCAGTTGATGAAAATGCAAGGCTACTTAATCTATCATTAGTAAAATGTTGCTGAAGAAATTGCTGCACACAGATCTCCAGTTTTCTCGAATTGTGCGATTATTTTCCTGCGAATTTGTGAAAGTAATGGTCCTTTGCGTATTCGTCAAAGAAACTCTCAAAGTGCAACTGCAGCATTTCCTTTTATTTTCATAATACAATTTCACAAGCAAATCGTTTTTTGACAGCTTGATAGTCATTGCTAATAAGAATGACATTTTCCCAGTTTTATACCCTTTTATGCCCAGAATAGCAGCTGGAAATCAAGGATTTGTGGAAATTTTTAATTACAGCCAGAATAACAGTTTAAGTTCTTACACTTTTTAAAATCTTTTTTTTTCTTTCTATATTAGTAATAGAAATTAAAAAGCAAAAATTCCGTACCGCATGTGTTTGTTTTCTAGTGATTATTTGTGTTTTTTCAGCATATTTTCTGTTGTACACCGCCATCTATCGGTGTTTCTGGAATAATTTTTTTTCTCGAGTAATGCATTTCCACATATATTGAATAATATTTTCAACAATTTTGGATCTTTTACACTGAGAAATTCGCTGTATAGAGAGTTTAGAATAGACGTATTTATTCTGATCACCTTATCAATATGATGAACAACAGGATCGATATGATTAATCGTTTATTATTAATAATAACGATCAATATGATGATTAATGACTGTCACAGTTATTCTTAATATGTTTAATATCATGTCATAATAGTTTTTTTCATGCTCATTTAAAATGATAGTGCCAGTTAAATTTTATTTTATATGGATTATAATATTGGACAATATGCTTAGAAATGTTTTTTTTAATTGATTAAAAATTGAAATAAATTCATTGAATTAACATTTCAAGGATTGGTAGTTCTGTAGTTAGTATGTTGTGCATTCAGTAAACAAAAAATACCAGTGCACATTTCAATCTTATTCCCCTTACCATCTTTTTTGATTCCGCTATAACAAAAGTCAATACCGGGATATGGAGGAAAATAGGTGGAAAGGAGATATGGAACATTCTTCATTATTTATCTTCATTTGGAGGATATCATTTCCTCACGTTCCTGATAATGAGGTGTAATTTCCCAAAGGAAAAGAAGTCGGATTATATGTACTATCAGCGTTCTGAAGTTGAAAAATTAGATTTATAGATAGATGAATTTAAAAAAAGTGATTATCGATGTACATTGGGACCAATAAGAAATATCCTTATAGATAATATCATTAGTCACAAGTTTTACTGCATGTTCCAGTTTCGACATCTCTAGGTAAAGCGATAAAAATAATTAAAATATTTAATTTTTATTACACACCCACAAACACAGAATAATAATAACACAGAATTATTGATTTAAGAATATATATATTTTAAAAATCACAGAAGCTTTCTTTTGGCATTTATTTTTCGAAAAAAATATTATTTTTCATTTATTTTATTTCATATTGAGTCCTCCTAAAAATTGCTCTTTCTTAGGTTTGATTTGCTGTTGGAGCTTTCTTACTTAATATTTTCATTTGATTTGTGTTATTAGTATTACGGCAATGCAATGATAAAATCTAATTTATTTCATGCATACATAACGTGTTCAGGTAGGTTAAATTATATTTTAATTTTTTAAGAAACGTATTGTTAGAAAATATATTTAAAATATTTTTTGTAAATTACAAAGAAAATTATGTGGCAAAATAATAGGTATCATTGAAATGATAATTTTCTGAGTTTTAAGATGAAGTAAAAATCAATTCAATGCTATAAATTTCCAGTAGTTATCGCAGAAAAATGCTCTAATTTCATTTAATATTTTTATTAATTCTCTTTAATTAATTAAAATTTAAAAAATCATTTCGTGGTACACATTTCCTCCCTAGATTGAAGTCTTAGCTTATAGAGCAGCAATACAACGACACGGGCATTCATTTTTATTATAAACTATTCGCCTTTAATAACCATCTGGTTCGCTGAGCGGATATTGATTATATTTAATGCCATTTATATCATTTAGAAATATTTTCATGTCTACGACTTGGTCAAATTGTCAGACATTAAAACCGTGATTTTTAATTGGCTTACACATGTTTTCTTTATGTACATAAATCGACCATCAATCTATTAAAAACGTATATGTGGCGTTCAGATATCAGCATTATCGATTATTGGAGATTAAGGAAAAAAACAAGGAATATTTTGCATGATAATTATATTGGCTTTTCTTAGTTTTAGAATTAATTTTTGTGCCATAATTTTTCGAAAGTTATTACTTCAAAACAAAAACCAAATAAACCAATCACCAAAATTTCGACTTTTTTCCTGCTTTCTTTCACAAAACTTCAGGGAAAATTATCTCCAAAGAAATATTTTTAAACCATTTCAAAATTCAAAAGTTTAGTATTTCAATAATATCAATGACATTTCTGCACAGTATTACTTTCGTTTGTTATTAATTGAAAAAATTAAAGCCTTAAAATTAATGTTAACTTTGAACTACTCTACAAATTTCTTTATATTTCTTTTTTATTTTAACACTTATATTTTTAATTGGTTTTCATTGTTTCAAAATAATGATTTAACAATGCTTAAAATTAAGTCTAAAACTAGTGTTTAAACTCAGACGAGAAAAATAAAACTCTTACAAGAAAGTGAAACAAACACTCGATGACTTCAAACTAAATGAAATTAGCTATCATTTTGCCATTTTTTTTCCTCACAGAAGCCTCAGAGGAAACTTTTCCGAAAAATGTACACCTTAAAATTAAAAAATTATCGTTTCAACGATGCAAGCTTCATTTTTGAGTCAGTTTTCTTGTAATTTTTATTAATTCTTAAGAAATTTTTACGCAAATGAATTTGAAATCCAAAAATTAATAGATAACGTTAAGACTTTGGGGCAGCGTTAAGACTTCAAACTACTCTACCACTATTTTTTCAAATATTTTTTTTAAAAATTTAATGCGTATCCCTTGGTATAAGGTTTGGGGGTTATATTTCGTACAGAAAAAAGCTTCTACGCAAAAAATATTATACATTAACAGATGTTAATCCTAAAAAAAATCGGTTATATCTATTAATTTTAGATATAAATAAAAAGGAAGGAGCTTATAAATAGCGTTATCAAACTTAATGTTTCTGTTGAATTTATATCCATATCTGAAATAATTAACACTAATAAAATGAGTAATTAACGTAAGCTTTTCATTTTTTTACTTTTCCGTACAAGCCTACAAAGAAAAATGTATTGTAATGGTAAAAAAATTCGATCTCGCCTTTGTTGAATCTGAATGATTAAAATCTCCTCGAGTGCGAAAAACGCAATTTCGACATTATGTCTCTGCGAGAACAAAATAATTCAAAAATGCTTT
>JAPMOR010121553.1:0-60404 GCA_026543865.1 Argiope aurantia | reverse complement strand
TAAGTTAAATAACAACGTTATTATTCTTTAAAGTTATTAGTTTGAATAATAATAATAATAATAATAATAATAATACGAATTGTTCTCATTAATGAAACGGAAATTCGTAAATAAGGAGTTATGGTTTCCTCAGTGTAACCAATTAGTTTTGAACACAATTACCCGATGCAACCTTTTTGAAAACACACGTTTTACCTTAAAAAAAACAACATGTAATTTTATTGCCGTACATGAGACATATGCTTCTCAACGAAAGAACCGACGATTTTATTTCACTCCGTCCTGCAGCTTGGTAACTGCAAACCATCGGTTACCTCGTATCGAATGACTCGGCAATTATGTTCAGCACGTGGCCGATTGCAAAGCAATCTTTTTTTCATCATTAATTTTATTTTTCTTCAGCTGAAAAAAAAAATGAGGGTCCTCAGATGAAATGGATACTGATATTTCGATTAAAAGCAGGGTGAAGGACAAGAAAAAGTGGGGATGAGGTCGCGTTACTCACGTCATTAAGTGTTCTATCCAATTGTGGGATAGGGACGGATAAAAAATTGGAACAAAAAGTACCATGTAACCAGAAGAGGGGTTTTTTAGAGGGTCGAGGATCAAGACGATTTGTCTCTAATTATTCTCTGAAACTATAGCATACACTTGGGAGTTTGTTCTGTTTCAATGCCGAAAGAAGAAACTCCAGTAAAAAAATAATTTGATTAAACCTAAGAGAATAACATGCTTTTCTGTTGAGGTTGAACGTTTTAATGAGGGTCGAGTTTATTGGGAAGAAGTTAAAAATAATTCATTTAGAAAAGAAGTTGAAAACAATTTTCAAAGCTCTGGCAAAGTATCTTAATGTAATTAAAAAGTAAAAGGAATATTTTTTGTATGTTTAATTCAATATTTATATCATCTGTGAGAACAAAAGGCGTATTTTACAAGCTTTCTGAACTATACGTGTTTTGAGATAAATAATAAAACTTATATGTTTTAAAAATACGCTTTCATTAGTGCATTGGAAGATAGAATTTAATTATTTAAAAATATATATAAAACAAAACTTATAATTGCAAAACCGTGAAATGCTAATAAAAATAGTCTATGAAAATTTAAACTGCAGTCACAATTAAAATATATTAATTTTTAATGCATGTTTAGGGATCTTTTTTTCTTATTATATACCAATGATTTGATGACATTCCTACTCATGAGAAATGGGACTAATTATCCTTATAAAACACCTTCTCATACTTTTGTAATTTTAACCATTATGGTTACTGAAAGGCTGGCTGATCGGGAATGAAAACATCACTAACTTTAAAAAATACACTCATACATATACAAAAAAGTTTTACAGATTTGCTTATTACATTCTTAAGAAATTAAAAAGAAAACTAAGCAATATGAAAACAAAGACTACGGACGAATATAAGATTGGTTTTTTTGGTTTTTGGTTATATTTACGTCCCGTTTTGAAGCAACACTAGGGCTATTTTGGGACGGACCTCGTAATTTTGAACCACGGTCAGATGACGAGGACGACACCTGAGCTGGCACCCCCCTCTCCACACCACACCACACCAGCGGGAGGACGTTTGGTCATGACGGATTTAACGTGCAACTGACCCCCTTACACGACGGTTCTTCGGTGGAATCGGGTCTCGGACCTGAAACCCTCCGGTTCCGAAGCCGAGACCTTACCACCAGGCCACCGCGGCCCTCGGACGAATATAAGAATATTTACGGTACTTATGCTGAAAATAACACAATTTAATTAAACAAAAAGTGGACATTGAAACCTTAAATTATAGGAAAATTATAAATAAAGAGAAAAAACAAGATAAATATTGAAATATAATTGAGATAAAAAACATTTAAAGAAAATGACAAAAAATTTTCATACACACAGACACACAAAAAATGTATTTAAGATCAAAATATTTAATCGCATTTGAAAAATTGATCCTTTAGAAAAATAGCAACTGAAAAGGCATTCAATTTCAACTCGCAAGTCCGGTTGGATAAAAAACAACAACAACAAAAAAACAACAACAACACTGGGAGTGGGAGGTTGTAAATGATTATGCGTCTATTCTGCTGAAACTGTTTATTTTCAAAAAGTAGATTTTCTTTTGTAAAGAATTAATTCCTTTGCAGTTAAGAGCAAAGGATTATTGCAAACGCTTTCTGTTTAGAAGAATGAAATGAACTATTTTTCGAATTTTTTGCCTAGGCAGGTTATTGGATGCAACTCTTTTCAACCATTCTAAAATTAAATTTGTTACAGGTTTTATAGATACCACGAAATTGTGCGGATGCATTCACTCTTTGGCGTAGTGAAATACAGTTCCAGTACCTTCACATGTGCAACAGTCGTTGTTTTCAAGTCCAAATATTTTGAGGTAAGCAACGAATGAATCATACTCTGTAAAGAAAATGGCATCTTTCCGTTTCACTGGATAAAAACTGATTTTGGGGATATTGTGAAATACACTCCTGCCCATTCCACCTTCATTTCAATTTATTTACCACTAGCCGCCTTTGGCGACCAGCCGGTTCGCCAGTATTACCGCTCGCTACAATTTTAATTTAAATATTTTAAGTAACTGGTCTCTTAAAGGATTCTCAAACAAAACATTTTTAATCTTCAAATTTTGATAGTCATACCAAACTTATATTGTTTAGATCGTTTCGTTCAATTTACTATATATATTTTGCTAATTTGTTGCCATTTCCGGTAAAACTTCAACTTTAATTAAAAATGTAAATGACGAAATTGCAATTAATATTAAGATATTTTTTAATAAAACCAAGCGTTTTATTTTATTTAACATATTTATTGTTATTTATTAATTATTATTATTGTTGAATATGAGTATTGCAAACAGAATAGCTCGGTATTTAAGTCTTATGTTAACTACAAAATATTTTTCATAGTTTATGTAATATCTCAAACAATAAATCAACAAAAATTTCTGAGATTCAGTATAAAATTCAGTTTTTACTTTTGCTTTCAAAAGGATTGAAATGAAATCAATAATAATATTTTGTTCCTGCTTATAAATATATTTCAAAAATTATGAAGTCTAAATTTAATGCAGTAAGATATCATATTCTGATAAATATTCTGGACACACCAAATTTTAAACAAATGAATGAATGTTTCTATTTTCCACGATCAACTAAGACTTATTTATGAAGTTTTAAATGTTAAAAATTTAGAAAAACTCACCATTTTCATAATCATAGGCCAATTAATCTTGAGAAACCTGCGCGCTTGTTGGTGTATTTTCTTTGAAACGATCGATGAAAAATCTAAAATTATCCTTTTTTTATTGAATAGTGATATTCAAATCTTCATAAATCAGTCAGTTTAAGTGATTGGAAATTAACTCTTAAAAGTCACTGATTTAGTTGATTGGAAATTAACTCTATGAATACCATAAAATCTGTGCTTTCTCTTGTGGTGTATGCATTCTACTTAATATCCGATCGAATAAAACATCACATACAAAAGTACTTCATAGAAGAAACACATCAAAAGTAAACATAACATTTCAATAGTTGCCAAAAGCAAAAGAGAGAAAAATGCAATTAATAAACAGACGATATTAAGAAAAGTACAGATATTTAGACTGGAAAATGAAATTATCTGAAATTAAAAACACGCGCAGACGATATTTACAAAAGTAAAAATATTCAAACCTGAAAAGGAAAATATATGAGTTATACCATCAATAAATGCCATAAGTTTGTTTACATCTTCATTATTTTATGAGTCATTAAATATCAAAATGGATCCAGGATAATTTTTCTTGAATTTATTTTTTAGAAAAAATAATATTTCATATTTGTTTTATTTCCTACAGACACGCGCCAAAAATTATATTTTTGCAGATTTCATTTCCAAAAAGATTTAATTTATTTTCAGTAAGAGCTTTAATCAATGTGATGGCAACACTTTGAAAAAAGCTATTTTTTTTCTCATGAATGCGAAACGTGCTTAATCCTCATTTTTATTTTTGACGAAAAAAATTATTGAAAAACATAGTTAAAATATTTATTTAAAAATTCATTAAAAATAGAAATTTAATTTTAAGGTTAAAACAGTAGTATCATTTAAAAGATAAATTTTTTATCTTTAACTTCATGTAAAAATCTTTTTTGTGAGGTAATATTTTCGGCAGTTATAGCAGAAACACGTCAAAATTTCGCTTAATTTTTAAATAAATAAAATTCTAGTTAAAAATTCGAAAAAATAACCCCCAGGTGCACATTCCCGGCCTCCAAGGTATACACGTGGAAAATTGGGTAGCTGTAGGTTGAATGGTCTGGTCTGTAGAGCGCCAACACACACACACACACACACACATTGAGCTTTATTATAAGTACTAGCCGCCTTTGGCGACCAGCCGGTTCGCCAATATTACCGCTCGCTACAATTTTCAATTAAATATTTTAAGTAACTGGTCTCTTAATAGATTCTCAAACAAAACAATTTTAATCTTCAAATTTTGATAGTCATACCAAACTTATACTGTTGTTTAGATCGTTTCGTTCAATTTACTCTATATATTTTGCTAATTTGTTGTCATTTCCGGTAAAACGTCAACTTTAATTTAAAGTGAAAATGATGAAATTGCAATTAATATAAAGATATTTTTTAATAAAACCAAGCGTTTTATTTTATTTATCATCTTTATTGTTATTTATTTATTACTATTATTATTGAATATGAGTATTGCAAACAGAATATCTCGGTATTTAAGTCTTATGTGAACTACAAAATATTTTTGATAATTTATGTAATATCTCAAAGAATAATTCAACAAAAATTTCTCAGATTTAGCATAAAATTCAGTTTTTAGTTTTGCTTTCAAAAGGATTGAAATGAAATCAATAATAATATTTTGTTCCAGCCTATAAATATATTTCAAAAATTATGAAATCTAAATTTAATGCAGTAAGGTATCATATTCTGAGAAATATTCTGGACACACCAAATTTTAAATAAATGAATGAATGTTTCTATTTTCCACGATCAACTAAGACTTATTTATGAAGTTTTGAATGTTAAAAATCTAGAAAAACTCAACATTTTCATAATCTTAGGCCAATTATTCTTAGAAACCTGCGCGCTGATTGGCGTATTTTTTTTGAAACGATCGATGGAAAATCTAAAATTATTCTTTTTTTTATTGAATAGTGATATTCAAATTTTCATAAATCAGTCAGTTTAAGTGATTGATTTAGTTGAATGGAAATTAACTCTTTATTTAAAATATTAGTTTTTCAAGAGCATTTTGTTATTCGTGATTTCCAAAGCAGAAGCTTTATGTAAAATCAAAAATTCGTTATTTATTAGAGCATTTATTGAATTAAGTTACATAAAATATAATCATTTTTCTATTTAAACCATTTTAGTAAATCTGTTGTGTTCGTGCGTCAACAAAAATAGAATGCAGACAAACTTATTATGAAACTAAATCTTATTACATTATAGATAATATTATCAAATTTACATCAACTTATTTTCATTCAAAATTCTAGCATCGTTTTTAAACAACAAATTAAAAGTTCCAAAAATATCACTGTTGCCAATCTGAATTTCACAACTATTTACAAAATAAAATTTATAATTATTAAAATAATCGTTTGCTACTTTTAAATAAAATATTTACGATTTATGTAGCAACAGATCTTTGTCATACTAAAGGTTTACAAATTAGCTGTGTGGCCATGATTTGAATGGATATCCTTTTCATATTAAACAAAACTTGCCTTAAAATAAAACTTATTTATTGGATTAATAATATAGAGTGTAAAAGATCATAAAAATTTTTTTCTTGAATTTATTTTTTAGAAAAAATAATATTTCATATTTGTTTTATTTCCTACAGACACGTGACGAAAATTATATTTTTGCAGATTTCATTTCCAAAAAGATTTAATTTATTTTCAGTTACAGCTTTAATCAATGTGATGGCAACACTTTGAAAAAAGCTATTTTTTTCTCCTGAATGCGAAACGTGCTTAATCCTCATTTTTATTTTTGACGAAAAAAATTATTGAAAAACATAGTTAAAATATTTATTTAAAAATTCATTAAAAATAGAAATTTAATTTTAAGATTAAAACAGTAGTATCATTTAAAAGATAAATTTTTGATCTTTTACTTGATGTAAAAATCTTTTTTGTGCGGTAATATTTTCGGAAGTTATAGCAGAAACACGCCAAAATTTCACTTAATTTTTAAATAAATAAAATTCTAATTAAAAATTCGAAAAAATAACCCCCAGGTGCACATTCCCGGCCTCCAAGGTATACGCGTGCCAAATTTGGTAGCTGTAGGTTGAATGGTCTGGCCTGTAGAGCGCCAACACACACACACACACACACACACACACACACACACACACACATTGAGCTTTATTATAAGTATAGATATAGATATAGATAGATAACAATTTTTTTCACTTGTTTACGTATTTACTATCGTTGCACAGCGTTGCCAACTGAATGAAAAACTTTAAATGAAATATTAATGACTATGACTATGAGTAACTTCAGTTTAATTACATAAGAAACTAAGTAAAAGATTGGACAATTTTTAACCCACCTAGGCTCAAAGAATCAACACATCTGACATGTAAATTCGGGTAATCTAGCAGAATCTGAAAATCTTTGTTGCATTTCGGTTTGCTATTTTGGAATTAGATGCTGCTTGCCTTGTTTTCGATATGGATTGCATGGATTATTGTATTGCTGTTTTGAATTCTTTAATTTCCTGCTTCCAACAAAGCTGTAAGTTTTGCTGCTTGGTATGCAGTGCCGTTGTCATCTAGTTTGGCCCATCATTATACTATTCATAAGAGTAGAATGCTGCTCCTGCACCAAACTTTATTTTAGTGCAACCCGAGTATATTTTAAGGTGAAGTGGACTGGATGATAGTGGCAAATTCACTATCATCCAGTGAAATTTTGTCTTGTGGGAGAATTCTGATGAGTTAATTTAACAGCCAGTTATTCCCCCCTTCCTTTAAATTTTCTATTTGTGGTTACGTTTGGCAGAACTGAAATTTGAAGAATCTAAAGGAATAATTGGTAAGTCCTCATACTGGAGTTGTAAATACAAGGCATGATTTCGAATATTATTTATAGTTTTGTTGTTGATTTGGCACCTGTAACAAAAAAGAGGAACGGTTTTTGTATTGATAATAATTTTTGAGTCATTTTTATAAATGATAAAAAAAAAGGCGGAAATGGAATTTGAAGCCTTCAGAGAAATGTTTTTAAGTCCTCATACTGGAGTTGAAAAGGCAAGGCAGGATTCCAAATATTACTTGGAGATTTGCTGTTGGTGTGGCACCTGTGACAGCGAAACGGTCTTTGTATTGATAATAATTTTTAGGTCATTTTTAGAGATGATGACGTGCATTATGTCACACGTCTGTCCCATGGGCAAGCATGTGTTTAGCTACGGTTTACACAAGAACCTTCTCTATTTCTGGTTGATATTCCAGTTGTTTCCCGCGATTTTACAGAGATTTCAATGGTATTCGAGTGTCTGACCTCCTCGATATTTAATACGAGCAAAAGTTATTATCTAGATAAACTTTGATGCTCAGAGATATTTAAAAGATTTTGTCGTTTAATAGATTCCTTATATTTCTTATATTTAAGGGTTCCATGTTGTTTGCACAGGAGAATATTAAAATATTTTTTTAAATTCTCCCTATATTTTTGTTTTAATACTTTCCATTTCTAAGAATTTGTTATAAACAGCATATTCTTCATAAATCATTTTCTATTTTTTTTTTATTTTATAAGTAAAGGCATGGTTTAAAAACCTTTTTTTAATTATATTTTGTGGTTATTTCCTTATCATATTTCATAATTTATTTTACATATTATAAAATCAAGTTATAAGTTTTTTTTTCTCTCTAATTAGCTGCCAGATGACGCCTCTCATCTGGAGCTAAAATTTAGCTGAAATCAATTGAGGAATTGATAATTTTGTTTTAAAAATATTAAATAAGGAAATACTCTTATAGGAAACATGACTGCAGAAAATTCCTGAACTTTAATATTAATGAAAAATTGTTTATAAAATTCCATTTTCGCAACAATAAACATAAATTAAAATATGCTAATAAATAAAAAAGTGTAACAGCAAAATTTTAAAACCTTCAATTTCTGTATTATGTCATTTTTTAAAAATAAAATGATTGTCATTATTAAAGATAAAATCCCAGAAAAGCGAAAATTCTATCTTTTAATGTCATCAGTGAAAGATATATCTACCAGATTTCGGTCTTTACTTTATCCTTATCTTATTTCTTTATCATATTACAAATATTAATCCACCTGGATTTTTTTTGTCAGTGTGATTTAAAGCGTATAGAAATATTTCAGAAAATTTTTGAAGCGATATTACCTATACAGATCAAAAAAATTATTTTAAGTGTGCTATTGAATAATCGAACAAATCTCCAAGATCCCTCCCAACTTCAGCTTCGTTGCTATGCAAAATACATCATCTTATCAGTCTCTTGATTACAAATGCTAAAAATATTGTTACGAAATTTCCGGGGTTCGTTTGGATAGTGGAAGTTATATGGTGTGGAGAACGCTCAATCAGCAGGTGGCAGTAGAAAATAAAACAACGACGTTTATTTACACGAAGACACACAGGACAGCACAAAGAGACGACAACTATATATAGCACAGAGAAGACAATTATCTTCAGCCGAGACGTGCACACAACAAGACTCTACTGCAGACAGTAGCTCACAGCTTAGTTCAGCACTAACTTGACTCCGTCGCTGCTCTGCTAATCTCTGGAAGACTCGTTCTTCACCGTCGATTCCGACTACTCTATCCTGGCAGCTGCAGACTGCCTCCTTTTATAGGTCTCAGGAGGCGGGGCTAGAAGTCTCTCAACCTAACAGGAACTTTCGAGGCGTATCTCGGTTCCCAATGGACGGATCGGGAAAATTCTTGATGTTTCGGGTATAATCTATTTTGGCGCCAAAATCGCCAAGTTTGTCGCCAAGCTCTGGGACCTCCGACGCGACACCCGGACTCCGTCCAATACCGATGACTGTAAAACGGTCTTTCTGATGATGAAACCAACTATGCTGGGAAGCAGCATTACAGATTCGTAACAATATGTAATTCCCTATTTTTTTTATAACAAACCTAATTATTTCTTTGTGAAATAGTTTTGTGGTGGCTGAATTTTGTACTTAAAATGGAAGAAAGGACTCAAGAAGCTGTGGAGTTAGCAGTAAAGATAATGATGATAAACATTGGATATTTTATACATATCAGTATACCAAATTCATATTGATATTTTTACATGTGTGGGAACTGAAACTGAAAATCTAAATGGTGCTGTTAAATTACTGAAGAAATATTCTTTTAAGACAAACTTGATTATTTTTGTTGCTTCAAAAAAACTATTAATAAAGTCAATTCTTGCCTCAAAATGTGGGATCTTTTTTGATTTTTTGTAACATTTTGAAAGTTATTTTAGAGGTAAGACGTAGATATTTATTTCTAAGTTGAGTTGTTTGGATATTTCGAAAGAAAACAAAAAATTAGAATTTAATATTTTTTTTAAAAAAGTGCTAAAGAGGAAGGTGTGCTTCGACAAACTAATAACCTCTTATTTAATCTCTATGGACAAATAATTTACTTGCGCCTAATTAAATCAAATCACATCATATATGTATTGAAGTATGCTAGCAATTACGAAGATATGATAAAGATTTCCCTTAACTATATAATTTATTTTTATGAAATAGTACTAATTTCAGAAAGCTTATGTAATCGCAAAGGAAACTATAAATCAAGAAATTAATGAAATAACTAAGTAATAAAGAATGCAAATTTCCATGCGAAAAGAGCGAAAACTATGCTTTACTTCAATTTTTTTTATTCATACGTGCCATTTTGTTGTTAAAAATAGTTTAATATTATCAGATAATAGTTTCTTGACTCTGCAAATATTAATTTTGAAATAAATCAATTGATAATTCATTTTTATTTGCCATTAAAATCGCTAAAAAAATGTGTGAACAGTCCCAGAAGACAAAACTTACGATACAGAGTGGATTCAGAAACAATTATCACAAAAAATGTTTATTCCATCTTCTTTAATCTTAGAAAATGAAAATAATTCAGTGAGCTATCTTAATTTTAATTATTTCGTTAAAATGTTGCAAATAAAAATATTTCACTGTTTTTTGGTTTTAATTAATTAATATTTCATATATTATTTTGTTTTGCTGATATACTATTTGTAAATTGAGTTAAGCGACATATATGAAGGAAAAAAAAATATATTCAAACTATAGGGTAGAGAGTTGGTCCTAATGTTATCACATTTGGCATATAGTTATTTTCTGGGCAAAATAAATTTGGTTTCAAAATTCTTCTAAGAACTTCGTTACATGTTGTACAAAAACCATTTTCTCAACAATTAAAAATTCAAAAAATAAGTTTTTCTGTGTTATTAATCATATTCACGTTTATTTGTTCTCTAAATTTGAAAATTTTTTAAATATAATTTTGAATTTTAGTTATTATTTAATCATTTTGGTTGCGATGGTATCAGATAGGAAAAACAGCTGCACATTGAAAGTGCACCTTAAATCACTAGCAATGATTTCGGTTTGGGCTGCCATCTCGTAGCAAATTTTTGAACTTTCTCTAGCAATAGTCTCTATAACATCTGTGTAAACCTATTGTTGTTTATTATTCAGATCTTTATCTTTCATGCTTATAAGGATGAAATTTTTTTAATGGATTTTTTCCGTCAGATTCATACCTATACATAAATATAATGATAAAATTATAAATTTAATTTCAACCATTTAGCTTACTGTGTTGTCGAGGTATAATATATTTCTGTTGTACTCTGTATATTGTCTTCTAAATTTTTTTTTCTTTCTTGGATTTTATGCAAATTTTTTCTGAACTTAATAGATTCAACCTATGGGAGTTGTCTCCCCAAAACTTTCTTGCATACTTTCTGATATATATTATTAACGGCATGCCGTTAACGAACAATAGTTACGAAAAAAATCTATCAGCAGACGATCTTTGACGATTAATTGCTGGAATGCTGTTGTGCTGAATAGCATATAAGCCAGTTAACAACCACGCTGCACAGGCAATTGCTTTTGCATAATGGTTATGTTACTGGACTGAGAACCACAAGGTCCCAGGTTAATTCCTCGCGCATCACAATCCGTTACACTTTTTATACTAACATTAGAACATCGAATGTGTATTTTGGGATGCTTTTTTTTTCTCGATCAACTAAAATCGAAACTTCAAAACAGAATACAATTGTAGTCACAAGATCACATAATACATTTAATTTATTTATTGCGTTTTTGTGTGATATAATGCCCTTATAAACATGCGTATGTACAGTCAAATAACAATCTCTTGACAGAATTGGTTCAAAATTTAACAAGGCTCTAGATTTCAAATGAGAAACTTGTGTACCAAGTTATTTTTTATCTATTTTTTTTACTTTTTGAAATTATTGTTATCACTTGCACTTGGAGCAGTCGGACAGATAGGCTTCCATCGAATGTATTTTGTCAAACATTTGACATATATCTAAAAATTTGGTATTAAATTCATATACCAAATTTCACCCGTGTAACTCAAAGTATTTTTAGTTTATAGTATTCACAGAATACTTCCAAAAACGTGTTTGAGTGGATCCTAGCACAGCCCACCTCTTGGCGTCTTTTTGAATTTTCGCTAAACGAGTGGCGATAACGTCGTCAATGCAGCAACCTAGAAGGGTTTTTTTATTTTATTTTTTTATTATATTTATTTTACTATATATATATATATATGTATATATATATATATATATATATTTCTTATTTTATAATTATTTATTTATTTATTTTATGTATTTATTTATAATATTTATTTTTTATTATTATTTCTGGCCTTTAAGTATGGTTTTTTAATTAAAAAATAATAACAAATATTCAATTAGTAGTCAACTTGGCGAGATTTCAAATAAGTCGCCAAGAGGTGGGCCCATCTAGGATTTTACCACGTGTTTTTCGGACTCAGGTAGGTTTGAAAAGCGAAGATTCATCAAAATCATGAGTTCGAATTTTTGACGATTACTATTCGTATTCTTGACATATGGGGGGGGGGGGGGTCATCTGAAAAAAATATATGAATTAAAACCCAACACTTTTTGGGGGAAATGATAGCTAAATTCAGGCAAAAAGTTTTTAAAAAAATCTATTTCAGAAGTTTATCAGAAAATTTGCTCAAATTTGAGCAAAAGATTTAAGAAATATATCACTCCTGGAAAAAGAAATAATTTGTATCTCTATCTAATCTTTCTGTAATGGAATTCGACTGATAAATTACATGGGATTTCCAGTTTGTTTTTTTTTAACCATATGGAATTTTAAAATAAATATAAAATCTTTTCAAACTGTTCACGCGAATGTCGCTTAACTCCAAACTTGGCAATCTTAAAATTACGGCAACCCCGATACCAGCTTTTCCGGTCGAGTCTTTCAGGTGTTCATTAGAACGTTGACCCGCATTGGCTCCCCAGCCCCCGCAGAAGCTGTAAACAACTTCAGTTTATAAGGCTTAACAATCAGCCATGTATTATATGAACTACTCACCGCAAAAGGAGTGTATATAGTGTAAATAAAGAAGTTTAAGATTAAGTACAGTCCACCGCTCACTACGATTCACCATATTTATGGTCCGTGCAACCGGAGGAATTACTAGTAAAAATAATCATGGCTGATGCTCAAAGAGCAAAAATCATTTCTCTTAACAGAAAGAGAGGTAGTATAAAATCCTCTTTAACTAAGCTGAACTCTTTTATCGAAACGGATGATACAAAGGACTCAAACTAAACTGGATAATCTTCTCAATATTAAACAGAACCTAGATAAAAGAAGAATATTTCATCTCAGCCGAGGATTCCGAATTACAAGGATTGGAAGATTCGGTATAAGAATTGGAAGAACAGTGTGTGAGATTAGAGGTAAGCCTTAAGAAAATATTAGCCTCTAATGATGAAGTTTTATCTGCTTCGAACTGTAATTCTCGTTCTAATGAAGCATCAAGCAAAACAGAAAGCATTAGTTTCAGACTGCCTGAAATTCCGCTGCCTAAGTTTTCTGGTCATTACCAAGACTGGCAGAATTTTAAAATTCAATTTGAAAATATCATTGACAATAATGATAAATTGACTGAAAGTCGAAAGTTATATTATTTGAAATCAACTCTTAGCGGTGCAGCCGCAGGAATAGTGACAGTAGAAGAGAGCTATACCAGTTTGAAAAATGCTTTGAAAGAACGTTTTGATAATAAACGATTATGCGTTCAAAGTCATTTCAATGACATATTAGCTTTAGAAATTCATACATCCGATTTAGCAAAAGGTTTACGAGCCTTTGTGGCCAGTTGTCTTAAACATGTTCGAGCTCTTAAAATTAACAAAACTCTCTTTCTGAATTATTGATTATCATTTTGATGAAAAAATTAGACAAAGAATCAAGAAGACAGTTTGAAATTTCTTTGGTGTCATCTAATTTACCTACATGGCGCGAATTCATTAAATTTTCAGAGAAAAGATGTCTTGTTCTTGAAAACATTCAAGGTAGCATTACCGCAAAATCAAAACCACAACCAGAATCATATAAAAAGTCGCATTCATTTTTTCTAAGAAACTATTCAAAGAAAGTGTGTATCGCATATAATAAGCCTTTACATCCTTTATTTAAATGTGAAGCATTTTTAAAATTAAATCCTGTGTCAAATGATCAAAGGTACTAATTGTTTATCAGATTCTCATAAAACGAATCATTGCCGCAGCAATCACCGTTGTAAGATCTGTTCTTGCTTTCATAATAGCCTTCTTCATAGTGTTTCTTTCTGAGAAATTAAAAACAACAGCAACCAACCTCAACAAATAAATCTAGTAATCATCAAAATACTGCCGATTCTAACTCAAAAGAATTAACCCAAACAGAAATATCTCCTTCTCTCTGTTCGCAAGATCAATGAAAAACAAAAACTGCTAATTCATCTATTTTGCCTACCATTATTGTTTATATTAAAAATGCTGCTGCTCAGAAAATACCTTTACGAGGCATCTGTGATACTGGGTCTCAGAATTCGTTTATCACCACAGAAGTCGCGAATAAATTAGCTCTTAAAAAATATAAAAATAATATAACGATTTCCAGTATCAATGGAAAAACGAGTCAGATACATTCAAAAGTGTTTGCAGAGATTTCAAATAACGATGAATCATACATCACAATAGCTCAGTTGCTCGTCATTCCAAAAATTATGGAATGCATTCCTTCAATAAATAAAAAAATTAGAAAAACAAAGTTGACCTGATGGATTTAATTCGGCTGATCCTATGCAAGGTCAAAGGGCAATTGATATATTACTTTCAGCTTCTTTCTTTTTTTATATATTAATGCCAGGGAAATATATTTCAGATAATCTTATTTTGCTGAATTCGCGTTTCAGATTTATTGCTAGCTCTGCGAAGGAAGGAGAGTCAGAATTTAATCATAAATTCTGTGGTCTTGTTATGCAGAATGATAACTTAGAAAAATTAATGGAACGATTTTGGCAAGTCGAAACATTATACGAAAATCAACTTTCTTTAAGTGAAGATTCAATTTATTGTGAGAAACATTTCAAGCAAACATACAAACACAGTGAGGAAGGTAGATATATTGTGGAAATGCCAATAAAAGAGAATACCCCTGTGTTAGGTGAATCAAAACAAAGAGCGCGAAATCGTCTAGACAGTTTAATTAAAAGGTTAAACAAAAATCGGCAAATGAAAAAGCTCTATTCTGAATTCATTGAGGAATATGAAGTTCTTGGTCACATGGAAAGAGTAGTGGAAGATGAACTATCAAAAAGCAATTATTTTTTACCTCATCATAAAGTCTACTGGGAAGGATCCACAGGCACCCCCTAAGAGTAGTCTTCAATGCCCTAGCTCTAATGGAGTTTCATTAAATGATTTATTGTGTAAAGGTGATGTTGTTGAGTGCATTTTTGAATTAATATTAAGGTTCAGGACACACAAGTTTGCCTTTACATTTGACATTCAAAAGATGTTTCATCAGATTTTAGTTGTGTCACATCAAAGAGAATATTTACGAATTTTATGGTTTGATGAAAACTTCCATTAAGAAGCAACATTTACATTAAAAACTATGACACTTGGCACTTCATGTGCACCTCATCTTGCCATGCGCACCATTAAACAATTAGCTTTCGATGAAGCATCGGACTTTCCGTTAGAATCGGAGATGGTTTTACGCGACCTTTACATGGATGATGGAATTACAGGCGCCCCGGATATCCAAACTGCTCAAATTCTACAACAACAGCTGATAAATATGTTCTCAAGAGCAGGAATGTCCTTACATAAATGGACTTCAAATTCACAGGAACTTTTAAATAGTTTTCCAACTTCTAATCCTGAAAACACTTTCCCCATAGATGAGCAGGTCTCAAAGGCTCTTGGCATGCATTGGAAGCCTTTCGAGGATTTATTCATATTTACAGTCAAACGAAATGAATCTATGCTCACGAAACGAACAGTTCTTTCAGTCATTGCCAGACTGTACGACCCCTTGGGTCTGCTGGGACCAGTTATCTCTAAAATGAAGATTTTTCTCCAAACATTGTGGTTGTAAAAACTTACATTTGACGAGTCCCTTCCTCCAGTCATTGGTAAAGAGTGGAGTTTAGTTCAATCTCTTAGGGCTCTTGAGCTAGTAAAGATTCCAAGATGGATTTTAAATGAAAATCCTATAAAATTAATTCTTCATTGTTTCTCAGACGCCAGTGAAGTCGCTTATGGAGCAGTTATTTATCTACAATGCATCAGTGCCAATGATATTGTCACATTTAGACTTGTATGCAGCAAATCTCCATTCCCAGATTAGAACTTTGTGGATGTCTTCTCGCCGCTCAACTAAAGGCAAATGTTGAAAACGCGTTACATCTACAAATTGATAGCACAGTGATGAACACAGATTCTACTATTTCCCTAGCCTGGATTCAAACACCACCACATCATCTCAAGACATTTATTGCAAATAGAGTGGGAAAAATACAATAACTGACGCAGAACAACAATTGGCAGCATGTTTCTTGCACTTTAAACCCCGCAGATGTGATCTCAAGAGGACTAGTTCCAGAACAACTGATTGACAACTATTTATGGTGGAATGGACCAACTTTCCTTCAAGAACTACCTTTTTCTGTGAACTCTGTTGACCAACAAATGATTGATGCATTTCAAGATTCCCAATTTTTATTGGAACTCAAGGACAATACCACTCACACCTTAGTGACTTTAAATTCAGATTTTCTTACTAACTTTTTCAAAATTAGTAACAAGCATGACAAATTAATACTTGTTTTCAGTTTTCTCCTTAGATTTCTAGGAAACTGCAGAAACAAGAAGATTAAAGGATTACTCTCCTCAAAGGAAATCGAGGAAGCAGAATTTAAATTAATTTCCATTGTAGAACAAAATGTTCTTGCTGATGACTTCAGAAACTTAGCAAGTGGTAAACAGGTAAACCCTTCTAGCAAATTTGAAAGTTTATCTCCTTTTTATAGAGGAAGGTTCTAATGTAATTAGAGCAGGAGGCAGACTTAGAAATGCCGACATACCATTTCAGGTAAAATTTCCTATTATTTTACCTAAAACTCATATCCTTACTAAATTAATTACGCAAAATATTCATTTTAAAAATTGTCCTATTGGAGCCCAAACTTTACTTCATTTAACTAGACAGATGTATTGGTCCATTGGGGACAGAGATATAACTCTCAGTATTGTTCATAACTGTATGTTCCCGATTTAATCCTCACCTGTCTATTCAAAGAATGGGTGATTTATCCGCAGAACATTGTAATCCTTCGTTATCATTCAATATTACTGGAGTAGATTTCTGTGGTTCGTTTTTTATTGAAAACGAAACGAAAGAAAAGGACCTCTTCAAAAAAATTGTCTCAATTTTTGTATGTTTTGTAACGAGAGCAGTACATTTTGAAATTGTTTCAGACTTAACATCAGATTCTTTCATAGCGGCCCTAAAAAGATTTATGTCATGAAGAGGCAGAATTTCTACTATTTTTACAGACAATGGTCGTAATTTTATAGGTACCCATAATGAATTGAAAAGACTATACAAGATAGTAATCCAGATAATGTCTTGGCAGGTTATCTAAGCTCAGAAAAAATTAATTGGAATTTCATTCCCCCTTATAGGCTCACTTCGGTGGAATTTGGGAGGGAGGTGTTAAGTCCTTTAAATTTCATTTTTTAAGAGCTGTAGGCAACCTAAAATTGACTTATGAAGAATTCCTAACTGTAGCAAATCAAATAGAAGGAATTTTAAATTCTCGACCATCACCGCTTTCCTCAGATCCAAATGACCTGCAAGCTTTAACCCCTGCACATTTTTTAGTTGGTAGACCTATTTCCGCAATTGTTGAACCAAATTTAACAGATTTTTCTGATAATGCCTTGAAACGTTGGCAAAGGGTAACTAAAATAACCCAATATATTTGGTTTAGATGGCATACAGATTACATTAATCATTTACAGTAAAAGTCAAGGAGCAGCTCCCGTATACGGCCTAGTGGCGCCCTTTTTTTCGCCAAGAAGTCGCCAATAATGCGTGTTTAGGATGTTGTGATTCTTAACCGGAAGTTTTGAAGCCAAGCCACGTTAGGCTTATTTCCAAGACTGACAAAATGCAATAGACTATAAGTAAGGGGGTGGTGATGCCCCCTTTTTATTTTAAATAATTCAGATAAATGTTGTGATTATTGACTAATTTTTGAAGCCATGTTAGGCTTAATCCTAGGACTGACAAAATACACGAGCATAAATCAGGGGGAGGGGGGGGGGGTGTATTGAAATATTTATGATAAAGATCCAAATGAAACGATTTGTTTAATTATACGTATAATGAAGCATGACGAAATGCTCACTTGCTTTTAAGTATAATGAAATGCTCAAAATTAATATTGCAGCAAAAATTAAAATTTGAGAAAATAATAGTTAAAGATGTAAATATAGTATTTTAATATAAAACATGCAAATTTAAAAAAAATTATTGTAGCTTTTCAAAAAACGAGTACAAATATCAATTGGATTTTTGGTAAAAATCCGATTTTCAATGTACTAAATAAGTGCTCGCTACGATAACACCCAATTTTAATTTTTCAGAATTAATTGACAATTACAGATTATTTTAGAATAAGAGTTGATATTTATTTCAAACTAGTCACCTCGGGCAACCAGCTGATTCATCAGGAATATTAGTTATATTTGATTTCAGACAAAGCATTTTTTATAACACCGTGATTCTGTCCAATTTTTTGACGTTATTTCAGCTGTCTTAGTTAAATTCTGTTTATCGTACACAAAAACCTTTCTGATAGAAACGATCCCTTAACATCATAGCGCTTTAAAAACGTAAATATCCATTCATTTAAATTTTGCGATATTGTAGCTTCGCTCTTTAATTTTTCTTGTAAACAATACATGTGCTAAACAGAAACTTTTTTCTTCAGCTTTTAACAATTGAAGTAAATCTCACGATTAAATGCTTGTTGAAACTATGAAAGCGGTTTAAATTTTAGGCAACAATGTAATCTTTGTTGGAAATTAAAGAAAAAAAAAATATTTTTAAAAAATTGCCAAAATTCAGAAAATAATTCGCGAGGCAGTTAAATTGATATTGTAACGAAACTTGTTCTAATTTGACTCAGAGGTAGAACGCTATGAACTGAAAGCATTAGTTCGCAATTTGGTATTTGAATGCAGGCAAGTTCCCTCAAAATTGTTTTGTTTTTGATTTACTTTCTGTTATTTCTCGTTTGTTCTAGAATGCTCTTATAATTTCTGTATCTTTCTAAATCTGGAAGATCCGAGTTATTTCGTCTTGTATATAAAAACAGATGTAAGGTTTAGTTCCTTGATTAAAGTTTCGAGTTGAGATTAGCGAGCGTTATTTTTGACTTTAGTTAACACACGGTTTATCTACGCTAACTTCATCTACGTGACAATATCATTAAAAAAACAAAAACAAATTTTAAAACAGTGTGAAATTTATATTTGTGCGATAATATTTTTAGGAGTTACAGTGAAAAAACGCCAAAATTAAACTTAATTTTTAATTAATTAAAATTTTAAAAACATTTTAATTAGAATTTTAATGCCGAGAGGATTCCATCCTGCAAAGTAGATATGTACCAAGTTTGGCAGCTGTAGGTCAAACGGTCTGCCCTGTAGAGCGCCAAGAAACACATACACTTTCATCTTTATTATTAATAGCGATAAAAATATTTAATTCGTTGGTAGCATATGTTCTTTGCTATAAAAAGAAAGGAAGCAAAATCTTTAAGGTCGCATTTGTGAATCCACTTTTCGTTAAATATAAATAAATAAAAGAGAGAGAGAGAGAGAGAGGAGAAAAGGAATTTACTTAAAATAGCAAATTCTATAAACATCCTTTGTATTTCAAATGTTTGTACCTTAAAAGTCTTTTTTCCCTTCTACCAATTCTGAACGGAAACCACAACGACCACATTCTTCTGCCGTATTTGTTTTATGTCAAACCCTTCAAAAGAAGAGTGCATCTATCGCAACCACCTGTTTGACAAGTCCTTCTCATGGAGAACTACTACAAGACCCCCTGCCGGAAAGCTTTCCTTGCGCTGTATATCGATTACATAATGGTTCGCATCCTCCAAACCCGTTCCGATGATTTCGAATACTAGGCTTGATAAAAAGATTCTAAGAGTGGAGTGTTATTTATATTTATTCCTCCACATAGGAGCGCAATATTGTTCTTTGGTGCCATGAATTGAAGGCCGATACGAGATGAAGATAACAACAATACAGAAAATAGGAAGAATTTGAAAGAAAAATTACAGATGTTTATGCATGAAATTGACATGAATCAAGTATTCAGAAGATTAAAATAAATGAATAAATAAAAAAAGGCTTGAAAAATATACAAACTTTTTAGAAAGGGAGAAAAAAAGAAAAAATTTTAACTTTTAATCCGAAATATCAGAGCATAACAATGTATTAAGTTTGTTTTATTTGCCTTGGTCTTTACATTCTACTAGTAGATTTCATCACCAAACGATTTTCTGAATGAATGCCAGCTAAAAATATTTCATGTTAATAAAAACATCGACTGTTTCGAAAAAGGCAAAAGCATTGCCTGGTTTCTAATATTTATTCTTGCCAAATCGATGTGTTAGTTTACACTGTTTATTCATAATGTAGCTATTTTGCCGCACAAGGGATAAAAAGCATTGTTACAAAATTATGTTCGAAAATAATTTTGAAAATCATTAAAATTAGAAAAAAATTAAAGAAGAATTAATTTGATATCTCCGAGAAACCAATTATTTTGAATTTTAAAGTGACGCAAGAATAATTTTTACGTTATAACATGCTTTGAAGAATTAATGACAAACATTAAAGTTTTGAATTAATACTAATATTCTGAATTAATTAAAAATTTTGAAAAGTCCTTTTACAGTGCTTTATTAGCATAAAATACCCATTGACATTTTTATATCTTTATGATATTTCCTCGGCATTCAGAATATCGAACAACATCTTGTAAACACTTGGTTCGCATTTACTCACCCAAGAAGCAAGTACATGCCAAATGTATCAATTCTAGATTTAACGATCCGTTTTGTAGAACATTTTGAACGATTTTTGCAATATATAAAGAATATTAAGCCTATAGTTAAAAAATATAATGCAAAAATTATACAGTCAACCCAATATTTTGGGTCCAAGCCAAAGTGACCATTACATTCGAATTATCAATAAATCTAAACTGCTTGGGAACTGAAAACATTTGTACTTTCAAAAATTGCTTTTTCAGTTTTATTCTAATAAAGTAGGAGGTATTTCACTGTATAATATGTATATACAATGTATAATAAGTAATTCGATTTTTCAAATTCAAAAGTCGATAAACTATCCCTTAACAATGAAATGATTAAGAATGTAACAATGAATGAATGTAGGATCCTATGATAAAAAGACACTGCTTTCCGCCCCCCTCGAAAAACATTTTTTTCAAATTGTAGTAAACATAAAACGCGATTCTATTTAATTACAATCGTTTGAAATTTTAAATAATATTTACAAACATTATGCATCTGATAAACATATATTTATTTTTTCTGCTCAGTAATATTAATATTTAGAAGCTTTTATGCAAATATCATACATTTTCAAGTTTACACGATAGTCATTATATTTTTTGAAACCTTTATTATTAGCATATTTAAATGAAAATAAGTTCACACTAATTATTAAACCTATGCTCATATATCATGTTAACTTTGAAGTGATTTTACTCATAGTTATTTTTTCTGAACGTATCGATTTGTGATTATGCACTTGGAAACTATCGCATCAGAACACATATTCGATTTGCAATCAGGCACAAATATTTTATGACACAAATTTTTGGACTCTATTTTATAATTAAAACAAACCATTCGTTCTATATATCCTGAATTTACTATCAGGTATTAAATTTTAATTGCGAAAAAATCTCCTTTATTTAAAACTAAAATTTCAACAATTTTCATTATCGGGAACGTCTCAGTACCCTTAAAAATAATAAAATTCTTTAAGCATATAAAGACAGCAGAAAACACAGACAACACAACATTACTCACATTGTTTTCATTCGTTTTAATTGAAAACAGAAAAAATCGATGTAATGTACAGAATTTAAAAAAATATCCATACATATTTAATGTTTTTATACTTTCTAAAAAAATATCGAAACTATTGAATTGTCAAGCATTCGTCAGATAAACCGAACAATGTTCAGCAAAAGATTTAGAAGGCTATTGGACCGATCTTCTTAAGAGTCGGATGGCTTGTAGAGTTTCATATGTTTATAGTGGGTTCATTTCTGGCTCCTCTTCATCGTCATCATTACTGTATACCGCCATCTCTTCGATTTATCAGTGTATGTCAATTTGCTCCTTTTATAATTTTGTTAATTGTCCTCAAACTGGCAATAACATTAAACCAGGCTTCATAAACTTATTTTAAAAGGTCTACTGACTTGTTTATAAAATAATGTGGGGAATCTGGCTCCTCCCATCGATGACGGGACGTACTTCCTTCGGGAAGGTTTGTACCATGGCCGGTGACGGCCCTCAACCACAATTCCTGCCAGTGTTGCTATTGCGGCGGTCCGGTCATTCAGTAATCAGAGAGTGAGTGATATGACTTGCCTATAAAACAAGATCATCCTTAGATTAGCCTTAATAAAACTTCCACACCGAACCATCTGGATCGCGGAACTGATCAGTATAAGCGAATTGTTGATTGTCAAAATCACAGATTTTCTATGTATGTAGAAATAGAAAATCTATTCCTCGCTGTTTTGATAAGGGCAGTCGATTGATCGTTACATGTTATCACTACAAGCGACGATTATTATTTATTTTCATATCCAACAAAACAGAATCCTAATTTTAAACGAAAAATGATGCATATAAAGAAACAAGAATGATATCCCGAAATTACCTCGCAAATTACCTAACAAAGGTATTATCCTCTCCATTTCGCATAAAATTGTGGAAGTTGGACCTGGCCGTAAATGCCACGTGTCTCAGATTTTTATTTTCAGACATCTGAAGATGAGCCTTTTTTTTTTTTTTTTTTTTTTGATGAGTAATATAATAAAGTAAATCGAGTAAGAATTTTGCAAACTTTTTTCCGACCGACTAAAGCCAAGCTTTTACAGAGAATTTCAATTGTAGCAACAAGATCACATACAAAATTTTATTTATTCAGGTTGTTGCGCTTCTGAGTTATCGTCTGTATAAGCATGATAATATACAGACCGAATAGCGAACTCTAGAACAGATTTGGCTCTAAACTTCATAGAAGTCTACGCTTCCAAATATAAAAATCTACGATACCAAATTTCAAGTATCATAATTGAGTTATTGCGTTTACAATCATACGAAAACACAGATCGGTAGACAAGCAGTCACTCGGCGGGTTTGGTTCAAAAGTTGATATTGTGGTGGTATGTAGATTATTATGATCTGTGCAGGAAGCAACAGGACGAATGTTGTGGGAAACATTTCTTTAATAATCACATTCACACACTAAACAATTACAAACACAAAGACAAGAATGAAAGCTCCCAATTCTTTGATGCACTATTATTGACTGTTCTTCCACCATCAATTTCACTTTTCAAGAAAACTGAAAAATAATCCTTGACTGAATATTCTCTAAGAAAGAAAGGGGAAGAGGAAAACAACAACAAAATAAACCTCATAATTGAATTCGTCAAGCCCAATAACCGTATCGATTCCGAAAATTATTTCATATGAAAGTGTTTGACCATTAGATTAACCATAAATGATCGCTAGCTTCCCACCATTATGGAGTTTTAAAAGTTTTTGTAACATAATACTTAGACAGAAGTATTGGCCTTCACAAATGGTCTCTTTTCTTCAATTTTATTTATCACTCTGGAATCATTTGTTCGAACCAATAAAAATAATTAGGAAAATCAAAAAATGAACACTCTAGCTCCAACCACTAATCTGATTTCAGCAGTTTTCCTTCCACATGAAAGGTAATACAACCTAGAAAAATCACCAGTGGTTGTAGTTTTACATAAACTCCCAATTTATGAGAAATTTCAAAATATCAATAAACATTTTTAAAGGGCAAGAAGGAGGAGACATGATAGAGTTTCAATCAATGAACCGATTTTATCTAATTTTATTTCCTTTAAAATGTATGACACTAAGATATGTCATCAATGTATGCCCCTCTTCATTTTACAGAAATATTAAGAAAATAAAATACTATCATATCCATCAGCTTTAACAAATGGATTGATTTCACCAATTTATTTTGTCACTTCAGTTGCATAATTATCCAATCAGAATGATTTATGTCTATTGTGCAAGCATACTTTAAAATATCACTTTGATTTTTTTTGTAATAAAATGGAATTAATCAAAGTTGGTTGACATTAATGCTATTGATATTATGGTCACCTATAATATTACTCGTAATCATTGCCTGATATAATGTTTATTTAAGCACCTATTAGTAATTAATATTGTGACAAATTAAAATAATAAAACTTCTGATTACAGATTTTCTCCTTATTGGTTTTATTATTTTGTATATAGAAAACTTTTTAAGTAATTTTGAATAAAATTATAAAAATTTCTTAACTATTTAAAAAAACTTTGATATGCAATATGAAAAA
This sequence comes from Argiope aurantia, assembly GCA_026543865.1. NCBI lineage: Eukaryota > Metazoa > Arthropoda > Arachnida > Araneae > Araneidae > Argiope > Argiope aurantia. The sequence goes on along the minus strand of JAPMOR010121553.1, from coordinate 36,027 downwards.
AAAAAAAATAATTAGAATAATGTTTTGAAGATTAATTAATACTTGATTTTAATTCAAATAAATTTCACTTCAAGACATTTGTAAGGTAAATTGAAAATATAAAATTAAGTATTACGAAGCCACCTTTCAAAAAGGGAGGTTTTTAAGTCTCAGAGGCTCCTAGAGCCTATTTTTTAAAAATCAACCTAGCATTTGGGTTCCTTGTAAACAGCTTGACTTGAAACTCTTACTCTTGTTGTAGTTGTCAGCAATGAACTCAGATGTCTAGCAGAATGAACCTCAGACCCATGTAATCATTACTATTTATCACTTTGTTTTTCTTTGCTGATCTAGGATTGGTCATGGGTAACATCTATACTACTTTGAAGCTTGTACAGTAGCTTGCAAACATAAACAGTGGTGCATTCAGAATTATGATTGCCAACATTACAATAATTCTTCCAGAGTTATATAGTTTATATTCTTGATAATAGTACTCTATCTGAAATGATCATACTGATTGAGTTTCAGTCAATACCCTTGGTTATTTGTGCATGTCAAGTGAAATGCATAATGTTCTAAATTTAGGACATGGTTTTTCACATTGATGTTGAAAAATTTTATCAATTTATTTTAAACATTTAAAAAAAATATTTTTTGAATTATGCTTTGAAGACACGAATACATATATAAAATTCCATTTTTTGAATAGGAATTAAATTACTTACTATCTTAAATGAAGGAGTTGAGAACTTAATAAAATAGGTTCAGAGATAGATGTTTGCAAAGACAAAAGCATTTGATTCAGGTCTTCATAAATTAAAGAACAAAAGGCACACTGGTCTTTGGGTCATGAAGATGGTGACAAGGTTCAGATATGTTAGAATTCAGAATATTTATTAATAAGCATGGATTGCAACTCATGCAATATAAATATAATGTGCAAGATGTACATAAATGAGTGTATCAAACATTCAATTGATGCACACAAAATGTTTTTAGAGGTTAAGAATAATTGAAAAGAATAAATAAAAATGTAAGTAAAAAATATATTATGATATTCTATAAAGAATCAAAAGCTAAAATTTGAATAATTAAGAAATAAATTAAAACCTAAAAATTTAATAACTAAGAAACCTTATTTTATAAATGTGTTCATGAGAAGCATATATTATTTATAAAGAAAATGTAAATATTATATATATATAAATTAATACAAAGCAAAACATATTTTCTTAGAAATAATTTTATATACAAATGTGAGCAATTTCAAGTAAAGATAAAAAGTGGGTTTTATGTTCATAAATGAAATCAAGGTATTTTAAAGTAAATGTTTTGTCGGATTATTAAGTATTTTTCTTTAAATAAAAATATTAATGAAGATATAGCTTTGAAAAGAATAACAACCATTCGAAAAATCCTTTAACCTTCTTTATTATAACCTTAATATAAATTCTGAATGATAAAAAAGATAACCCTCCAAAAAAATTGCACAGAAATAATGTTTTTAAATGATTTCCTCCAATTTGTTAAACTGTTTTGAAATGAAGATTGCAAAGTTTTATACATCACCAGAGAATATTAAATCATAGAGTGTGCTGTATTAATGTTGGGATTTTGTAACTTTGAAATGGGAAATAACATTTAATACGAATATTACAGATAATGCTGGTTCTATATTTTGAAAAGGCTCATCAAGAACATATAATCATAACATAAAATTATACCTTGAAAGAGGTGGATAAAAAGCATCATCATGTAATAAATATTACAAACCAAAAAATTTCAAAAATGATAGCATTTTTTTTTTTCAAATTAGTATACTTTTTATCAAAAGTTACTTTAAAATTATTGCAATTATTTTTTTAACTTTTGGAACAACTGTTATATCTGAGTTTGTGTGTATGATAATTGATTTATTAGAATTTCTTCTTATTGCACGTGGTAATGATTTGTCAAAAGAGCATCAATACAAAGATGAGATATTTAATCCTATAGATTTTTACTTGTAAAAATTAGTTTTTAAATTAATTTATTACATTTTTAAGACAAAAGAATAAAAATACAAACATGATTTGTTCATTTTTCTTCAAACAAAAGGTAAGCAAAATATGTAATTATCAGATCATGTAAAAAATAAATAAATAAATAGAGGAAACAATGATAGAGCTTTAAGAGCTGAAGCTCTTATCACATATAGTATAGATGAAGCTATGAATTCAGTTTTTTACATCTTTTCTTTACAATACAAATAATAATAATAATGGATATACTGGAATTATTAGGTAATTTCTTTCTTTCTCTTTTTTCTAATATTTATTATTCAAAAACAAAATGATAATTCATGAATGATCACTTAATCTGAATGAAAGAGATTTAATTCTAAAAAAAATAGCCACCCCTTACAGCTACCTGTTCACTCACCATATTAATAGAATAATTTAGTTACTAATTAATTTTGATGGACTACATATATACAAGAAAGTATTATTTTAAATTATACATGCACAATAAACAAAGATTGTGATTAGGATAGATTGGGATAAAGAAAGACTTTGGTTGTGATTAGCAAAGAGGTGAAACTAATTGGCAAATTCAGCTCAGCGAAAACTAATGCTGGAATCTGTAGGAATTTTAATTTGTAATATTTCTTGAAAAAAAAAAAAAACATGGTAGGCAACTAATGATGACTTATCTAGGGGTATAGGTTTTTATATAAAAATAAAAATTAATGGAATCAATTCAAAACTTAGAAACTATATCATTTTTTTTAATATAGAGAATTAATAGTGAAGTAGCATTTTTGAGATTTCCTCAGAAATTAAGGGCAAAGGAAAGCAGACGGCCGTTAATTACATATGTAGTGAACATGAGCTTCCATACAAAATAAAAATTGATAAAATTAGATCACTAATTAGGGATCTCTGTTAAGGTTTATTTTTTAAAGTTTTTTATCCCATAGAAAATATAAAGTGCAATGCTTTTCAGGTTTCTTTTGTAGAGGAGAAGCAACCATTGATGACTTAGTTGAAAGACAATAAACTTTCAAACAAAACAAAAATTTGTAAAATCGGACCAGTAGTTGAGATTTAGGGATGTATTCTTTATTTTTTCGAGTTATTTTAAATACACAGATGGCCAGTTTCTTTAATCTTCAACATTTTTACACAATTTTAATCAAAAATTTCATTTTAACATTTATACAGATTTTCAATATATTTTTTAAACATTATTTATCTTAATTGCAAATACTATAGATGTATATAATTGACAATTTGAGGGCAATTAATAATGTTTTCCCTTTTTGTTTGCTTCAAAAGTAGATCACTACAAGATTAGGATAAAATACTTTTATTGGACTATATACTACAATATTCACAAAACTGTTTATAAAAATTATTATTTATAGCCAATGCGCATGATAAAATAAAAAGGCAACACAAAAATAATGAAATACATCAGAGCATTGAGAGATTTTCATAAATTATAATCATATTTTTACATAAAACACTGATGAATTGAATATAATGAATTGAAGATAAAATGATTTAAAAAAACTTTCAAAAACACTGAAAAATTCTAAAATATTTAAAATTTTATAAATATATATTGATTTATGAATATATTATTAATTTATAGAAATTTGTAGCATCCAAAAAATAAGTATTATTTACATCCATTTGAGTCCTTACAACCAACTCTGGAATTGATTTAAAGCAAATTCTTTCTTTGCCATCAGATCCAAGTCTTTGTAAATTTAAGATAAAATATCATTCGTATGTAGATATATTAAAATATATACAAGAATTTTATACAGCCAGCATGCATAATTCATAGAAAAGTGAAAGACAACATAAATCAGAATAGAATCAAGATCAATGAATATCAAGACATTTACAGATATTAATAAATAAATAAAAACTGATTATCAATAAAATCTTTCTGAAGCATTATTAATGTTTTAAATATTATAATTAATCAATGGAGTAATAGTCATTAAATGTTATAGATATATGATTATGAAATAAATTTTAGCAATAAGACTTTTTTTTTTCTGTCTTTTGAGACCTTTGTAAGGTTATAAAACATACTAACATATCAAAATATATACAAAAAAAAGATGAAATATTCTAAAGTCAATGCGCATAAAATATTAAAATATCAAAGAAAATATAAATGAGTTTGAGTTGGTTTTAAACCAAAAACACAATGAAGGTATAAAACATAAACCAGGAGAAACCTTTGTACTAAAATATCTGTATCAAAATATTTTATACTGAAACACTTTAGACTCATTTGCTTATCACAGACCTATTTTGTTTGGAGTAGCTAATTTGTCCACCTGCACTGGTTCAGTGGATGAACTTTCATAGCAGCTTCGACATACAGCCATGTACTTATCAGTTCCACCAATGACTTCAAGCTAAAAGTATAAAATGGAACAATTTAAAAAATATTAAACATTATTTTTAAGAAAAAACACACAAAAGTTTTGAATATAAAAAAATTGAAAAATGTGACAAAAATTTGAAAATACTAAACATTAGTTTTAATGCACAGAAGTTTTGTATATATAAATTATTTTTTATTCAGAAAATTGCAAAAGTGAAATAAATTAAAATTTTTAAAGAAAAATCAAAAACAAAGGTTAAACATCTTATACAATAAATTTTAAAACTTACAAAATAATGAATTCAGTTGAATTTTTAGTTCATTAAATAAATTAAAGTGTATGCTTTTGTGAGAATTTCTATTAGTAATGAATCAAAGAGAACAATTAACCAAAGTCCCCACATTGGAATACTCCAAAGCTGTCACATTTTTATTCATTATTAAAAAGGAGTTTTAAAATATTTACTAACAGACCACTTAAAAAAATGAAACTGTTAGCTTTTAAATTATATAGAAATCAAGAGTGCCAATATGTTTATTGTAAATAACAAAATCAATCTACAGAAACATAGGTTAAGCATTTAAATGAAATTTGCTAAATAATTGGATCCTGTTTATAACTAATTTTTGCTTTCATTATTTAACTCCTTATTTGCCTATTTTATTTCTCAGGAATGCAATTGTTACAGGTTTCAAAAATCAAAGAAAAAAATTCAAAATTGATTAATAGTAGGTAAAAATTAAACTTCATTTAATAATAAGAGTTGTAACTATAAAATTTATTTAACTTTTCATCCATACGTTTACATTTGGGAAAATAATGTAACACACTGAGTAATTAAAATAAATATGCATAGTTTTGGGGTGCACTAGTTTTAATTATGAAATAAATATTTAATTGATGATTTGACAATGAATCTTAATAATAATAAGATTTTAGTCATATGAGTGTAAAATACACTCATAAGAATATATTTCTTTTTTATATGAGAAACACAATAGTAATTCATATAAATTATAAAAATTTCTTGTGAATTTGCATTTTAAAGGATTATTTACACTCAAAAATAGTTTTTTTTCACTTACATTTGGAAGTAAGAAAAAAAGAGTGGAGGATAAATAAAAGATATACAAATGAACAAAAAGAGCATTCATGATTAAAAAGTAGTTTTAAAATGTTTACAAACAGATCACTTAAAAAATGAAACTGTCAGCATTTAAATGAGTAGAAATCAGAGTATCGATATGCTTTTGTTATTTTTCAAATATATTTAACATAATTTTGACGAAATTACTTAAAATTTTGTTTGCTGACTTGTTAACAAGTGCATGGACAATCTTGTAAACATGTAATACAAGATTTAATTGTGTAATATAGACTTAATTGTAAAAGATATGGTAATTATTATAATCCAATTTATTTGATGACTAGAAATAATAAAAGGTTAATTTTAAATCCTTATAGGGTAAGTTAAGTTATTATATAATCCATGATCAATTTCACTAGTGAAGCATTCAATGCAGAAAAAATGCATGGCAAAACATCACAGGTTTTATGTACATGATTGGACATTTTTCTCAGAAGTGTAATAATTCTTAGAACAGCAATTTAAAATGATTTTAAGACAATTAAAGTTACAGCTATTAGATTATGAATATCACAGATAAAAAGAATTTATTTTAAAGACAAAAATAAGTTGAATTCATTATATGCACATAGATTTTTTTTTTTTTTTTTTTTTTGCAAAAAAATAATGTATTCCATTTTCTGATTGTTTTTAACATTTTTTTTTACTTACATATCTTTCAATAAATTTACAGTTAAAATCATCATCACTACTGAAAGTCAAACTTAAAAAAAAAAAAAAAAAAAAAAAAAAAAGAGCCTATTTCATGAATTTATTATTAATTTTATTTATGACTTATCTAAAGAAAATTTAAATTGAAAAAAAACACCATGTGGTTTGTATTAACTATAATAATACTCTTTTTTTGAAGTTACATGAAAATAAGTTTAAAACAGCCCTTTTCATTTTGAATTATGATCAAATGTTGATGATGATACTTGAAAAAGTACTGCCATTACAAAAGTTAAACATCATATAAGCAATAGGAGTATATTATGAAATATATAACATATATAGAATGATTATGACTAATATGCTTTTTCTTTTCATTAGATGTTTTATTCCAGCAATTATGATGTTGGACATAAAATAAACTGCACCATTTTAATATTGGAATCAACTGTATTTTTAAATGTAGAATAAAAGAAAGTAATGTTTATGCTGACAATGCATAATTAAATGATATATGACAGCTACATGACATGATTTGGCCAAACAAGAGAGATAGATATGCATAGTAAAAGAATAAGAACAAGTCACCTACAATAGCACGTCTTAAATGAACATTACAATTTTGAAATGCTAATTTACCTCAGTTTCATTTCCTATTCTTTTGGTATAAGAAGCATCTTCAAAACAGAGCATACAAACAGAAGTTAGTTTGATAACACTTTCAGCTAAAGGAATGAGCTGTAGGGTGTTGCTAAAACCCTACAAAGGCAAAAATTACTTCAGTATTAAAATCAAAGCAACATTAAATGTATTAAAAGTAATAATAGCTGATTATATTTGAAAATCTTTGTTTTCTATAGTTAAGACCACAATGTTTTATATCAAGTAGTTTACAGCATAAATGTATCACTTTTTCTTTAACTATTATTACTATTTATAAGATGAAAAAGAAACACAAATAGTAAGTGCATGATCTGGCACTTACACACAATTTGGCATATGATGCTTAAAAATCAATATCATAATTTTTTATATTTATAGTTCAGCAATATAGTTTGTGATAAGAACATCTTTGAAATGCATACAATGGAATCAATTGCAGTATTTAAAAAAAAATGTTATTCATTTCCTTTGACACATACTAATGTACTTTATTTTTTGTTTATGTTTCATTGAGATTTTGAACCTTAATTATTTATATTCCCCAAGTAACCAGAAAAAAAAATGCAATTCCCTTTTGTAAAGAAGCATTAAAAAATTGATTACATGAAATGCAAACATTTACTCCAAAAGATTGCGGCATGATACTGTTTAGGTTAGATTTTATGTTTAAGCAAAAGAAAATATATCAATACTTCCCCTTCTTATTTATCAATATAATAATAACAATAACAGAAATTGAAATAGGAAACATAGTTATGAATTGGCAAGTTGTCTGAATGATGAAGGAATAAATTGTCAACGATAAAAATTTTTTTGGGAACGATTTGTGTGTTTTGAACCAAAGATTGCATTCATAAAACCTAGAAATTTATCATTATATTTTTTTAAAATAAACATTTAACACTTTATTGTAAGATGCACAGATGCCAAAGGATATAATAAATCCAATTTATATTTATTAAAAGTTGTTTGTTGTAATTGATCCTGCTAATAAATAAATTTGTTGTTAAGCAAAAATTTTTTTAAAGCAAAGTCATTAAAAGACAACAATTATATTCTGCGATATAAACATGAATATTGCATCAACAATTATTGCATTACATTGCATTTATAATAATTTTTAAATATTATTATTTATATAAGAATGCCAGTCTAAAAAATTATGCAATTATATAATAAATTTTAATGAGATATTTCAATTCAAAATAATTTTTTAAGTTTGTCAAGCTCTTTACAACCCACAAAGAGACTGTAACCTATATTTTAAATGATCCTGCATGAGTATAACATATATGCAAACCCATATTAAATTAAAATAGTTTTAAGAATTTTAAATGAAGTAAGCATAAAAATAAAAATATTAAAATGTTATTTTTTATATAAAAAAAAAGAAAAGTGCTTATTCTCAGTGATTCAGATGCAGAAAACAAATGCTTTCTTTTATTTTACTCTTTTCAAATTGCAAAATTAAAAGAAATTTGTAATTCCTGATTTATTCAACAAATAATTCAGCTTGCAATGTAATATTATATATATATATATATATTATTTACAGAATTAACATCAAACATTTTATAAGATATATTTTTTGCTTTTATTCTATTAACTAAATGATTTAACATCAACTATAGAAGATACCCTGTTATTACACATTTCTAAATGGTAACACACTAATCTTAAAATATGGTATCTGTGAAAAATGTAATTATTGATACATAAATATCAGCATTTGTGGACAAAAGCAAAATAAATAAAAATTTCATTAAAAATGTAAAAATATGAATTTTTTAATCCCAGAATAGAATCAGCAACAGAAACAATGTTTCCTAAATAAGAAAAGTATAATTCCAATGTATCAGTTACCTTCCTCTGGTATGTTCCGTCTAAAGCTGCAACAATCACAATTTTGCCAATATTTGCCATTTCTTCTGAAAATGTAACTACATCTGGAAACTAAAAAGAATAGAAGTGCATTAGAAAAATCTAAAACAAAATTGTAAGGTTCTGCAATTCACTGATCATATAAAAATTAAACATTTTTTTGGTAGTTGAATTTTAAGATTACAAATAAATTCAAATCAATGTTAATGTCATAATTATATGAATAAAGAAAGAAAAACTGAACAACCATTTCATGTGATTGAAATGTTAGAACAAAGGTAAGTGTCTAAACATTAATAATTCAGCAAACAGAATCTAGAATTTTTTCCCGACAGGAAGGCTTGTATATTACATATATATGCCTTCATAATACACTTTTGACAGCAAATTTATCACATTATTTAAATTTTATGTTTAAAGTAAGTTTTTTAAAGGCATAACAGAATGGCCACGGAAACTATGAAATTTTTTTCCCCTCACTAAACTTGCAGCATTTAACTAACTTACAGCTGCTAATCATATTAGTTTCCTGGCTTTCTCAATACTCAGGATCACTGTATTTGTACAATATACATTAATACAAATAGATTTACAAGGTATTTATAATGAGTTTTTTTTTATCATTAAGCTTAATGGAATAAAAACATTCTAAAAAAAACTGTTAAAACAGCATTTATACTTTTTGTATGAAAAGATACTAACAATTTTAACGAATTACTTCATTTAAAAAATTATGTAAGAATTTTAAGAAACATTCAAATTACTCTTTTCGACATATAACTTTCATAACTTTTTAACAGTACATAACTACTTTTTTTAAAAACAGAAAAGGTTATTATGATCTTTGCTCAAAATTATAAAGCAGTTAAATAACTAATTAGTATTTTTTTTTTTGCATAAGTAATGAAATTATATATTGAAGCATAAATATAAAAAACATATGATTATACACACCTAAAAATATATATTTTAACAAAGATTTAAGCAAAAGAAACTGCCAAATATTGTTTTCAATCTTTTTTTATAATAAATCATTAGAAATTACTCTAATGAAAAATTAATGTACTTATAAATGAATCAAAGTATTTTAATTTTATTTTAACAACAAATAATACTTGATTTAGAGTACTAATTTAAAAATAATAATCAATTAATAATTTCTAAATAAAATATCAATTATTAAATTATTAATAAAAAAATAGTTTTAAATAACCAATTCTACATTAAATAAATTAAAAAGTTTTGTAAACTTGTTCAAAAATTTCGAGGCTTGCAGTTTTTTTTTTTTTTTTTTCCTTCTTCTCAACTTTAAAGAATTCGCTTTTTTATTATTTATTTGTAGCTTTTAAATCTTTGAGCTGATAACCGGATTTCCTATTTTATTTCCCAATTTTTGCACAATTCCTTTTTCCTTTCTTTACACTCTTCATATTTGGCTCATGAATTCCTTATACTTAAAATCACTTGTTTTTACACTTTAAAATTATGTATTCTACTATTTGCTTGATACTGTCATGATTCTTTTTGCAATGAACATTTGTTCTTTCATATTCTCCCAAAATATCTCACCAACATTGTTAACATTAGAAATTATCACTTCCGTCTTTAATAAAGATATAGCATCATTGTAAGGTTTTGAGTTGAAAGCAGGTTGAAACAAAATTTAACTGTACTCTCCATTTTCTGAAAAGTGAATAACGATCTTAAAAATTTCATTACATTTGCAGTTAGTAACATTCATCAGCTTATTGTTCTTATTACAAAGATATTCTAAAAAGTCTCCACACTCTTGAAAGAAATCTATACTGGGTAGCTATTTCTATGATTGTTTTAGTGATATTAAGCTTCGGATTCAGAGAAATGACATCGCAAAATTGCGTGTAAATGGTAATTACCATTTACCCGTAATTTTACCTGATTTTTAGATATTTTTACAAATGTCCAGATTGATAAAATTCTTTGACTTTTTGTTGAAATCCCCGATTTTCTGGTTCTGTCCCTACCCTGTATAATATAATTATTACCAAACTTCCATATTTTCAAAAAATTAAAATAATTTATGACATAGTTATAATTAAGAACTTGGCATTAACATAAACACATAAAATTGAAATTAATTTAATTAAAAAGAAGAAAAACAACAAATTTAACAATATGTAATGATCATATTAGTTTCTAGCAGAAAACTTAATAATTAGTCATGAAGAACATAATTGAACCAGCTTACAAATTGTCCTTCGTCTATTCCAATGACACTATAACTTTCAGCTTGATTCTTCAGATCAGATAAAGTAGCAACTGAGACAGCATCCAAAGTTTGCCTAAAACATCAAAATATTGCTGTAAAATCATGAAACAAACAGCACTGAGATATTACAGAAACTCATAATATTTTTTAAACAATTGTTTTAATAATAAAAATATTAAAAAGTAAAATATGAAGATAATTAATTTTTCTAGATTAGATTAGATACATTATTTTTATGCAAGATTCTTGTATAGATTTCATGCCCAAATAGTTTTGTTTGAATCATGCATTTAAACATTAATATTCTTTGATTAAATAAACAGTCAGAAATTGTTACATCATAGTAAATAAATAAAATGAATACATACTTGTCATGAGTACTTATCTCTTTTTCACTATATCTTGTATCATGAGGATATTTTATGATCAGACATTTATGGTTAGCAATCTGATATTTCCTTAAACGACGAATTAGCTCTGTCCTAAAAGAAAACCGATCATTATAATTCATCCAATCAACCGATAATTATCACAAATTTTATTGAATTTTCTACGATTAAAACTGATTTTAACTTACGTCTTCCCAGAAAACATTGGCCCAAATATAATCTAGAATGAAAGAAAAAATTGTCAGATATTATGAATAAAAAACAAACTACTAAATTTGATTAAAAAAAAAAAGTTACCTGTATATGGCCCCTTGCTTGTGATGGGCAGACAATTTTCGGGATTTTACTTGCAAAATCTAACATTTTAGAGCGATGCACAACAAACTAATAGAAATAAAATAGCAGACAAGCTAAAAATAAAAATTAAACATCCGGAAATCCAAATTTTGCGCCAGTACAGAGTTGCCATTAAGATATAAAATATTATTAAATAAATTTATGAAAGCCACACAATAGATTAACACACATTTCTTATATTAATATCCTTCCTAAACGTCGTAGAAATCAAAATTTTTGCTTTAGTTTTGTATTTTGCTTGAGGAGGAATAATGATGATAATTCTAACTTCATGGTAAAAATTATGCAAAAAAAAAAAAAATTAATATCAATAAAATCTGAAGTGAAATACTTATTGCCACTTTGTGTTTGTAAATAAACATTTCTCCGCTCTGTTATGGCTGCTGTTACATCTATTTTATTCAATTATGTCTATCTATTTTATTCAATTACATTATTAAGAAATTGAGTTCAGTATTGTTTCAATTCAAAGATTATATAAAGTTTTCACAGATAAATTATTTACTGATTTTTGTTCAATAATTATAGAAAATAAAATAAATTTTAAATGAAGTTTTCTCTAGTTTGTTACTTTTTTTATGATTGAAATAATACACTAAAAAGCATTTTCTATCCCAGTATGCTTCATCCTTTTTCCATTTTAAGTAAGTAAAATTTTAAATACCAAAATATCTGAAATTCGTTTTTTTATTTATTATATAAATAGTCAATTCAAAGTTTATTTATCTGATGCATAATAAATCAATCAAAATGTTCAATGTGTTTTTTTAAATATCTTATTAATGGTGTTATAATTGTATTAAAAATGAAATCTTCTTACAAGGATAAAAGATAGTTGGGTTGAAATCGTTGGGTATTTTAATGAGTCCCTTCCCATTTCAACAGTGCAAAATCGTCAAGAGAGCAATTTATTAAAGTAACAAAAATAGCAAATAAATCAGCAGTTAGGATTGCTAGAAAAATTTGATTGCTTCTTTCAGGTACCACATTTTTACAAACTAAAGGGATTGATTAAATAGATTTCAACTAATTATTGAATTTAATAATTTAGAATAATAGGTTTGCTAACTTTACAAGGAGGTACTTATGTACTAATCACATTGCAAACTTTAGAATTTAATGCATGCCATTGGTGAACTTAATCAATTTTACTTATGAAAGAACATACTAGTGATATATCTTAGTAATATATCTTTGGTGATTTATCACTGGCATGTGGTTAATATGCAAATACCATTTACAAATATAAAAATGAATGTAAAAAGACACATCTTATTGTTTAAATAAATTAAATATTGGATGTTTTTACTTTTAATATAGTATCAAAAATGAAAATAAATTCATTTTTGATACTATATTAAAAGTATTATTTAATCATTGAGAACTGCAATGAGTTAAATACTAATTTTGTTCTAACTAAACTTCTAATATATTTAATTTATATTTTCAGGTTGTTTAATTTTATAACTTCGATTAAATTGTGTATATCAATGATATATTGATATCATAAATGTTGCTATTGAAAAAGGGAAAGGTTATAATCAGTATTTTCAATACCTTATTTTTCTCATTATATTACTTTATAAAGTTATATAGCAATAAAAAAAGGATTGTATTACTCCAAATAATGAAAATTTAATTGTTGAGTTAAAATTTTAAAATTAAAATTCTTAACATATAAATTATTATTTTTAAAATATTTCATAGGATAACAATTTTTTAAAAATTTGTTTTGTAATTATGATTTGTGTAAAATTTTTGTTATATTTTACTGATATGTTGAAATGCATTTTTAAAAAAATTTAAAGATTATTTTTAATGTATTATCTTTGAATTTCTAGATATTTTCCAACAATGTTTGAAATGTCCTGGGAAACATTTATTTATCTGCAGATCTACTTTGAAGTATTTTATGCCACAATATAATTTATCTACTTCTTGTGCAGCCAAATATAGTGGGATGCAGAAGTATCCTGAAAGAAGCACAATCTATGCTCTTTCCTATCCTGCTGTTGTTGTGATGAGAGTATCAGGGCCTGAAGCTTCAAAAGTTTTCCTAAAAATTGCAAAACGGAAGAAATTACCAGAAGAAAGGAAAGCAGTTCTGTGTAGACTGAGAGATCCAGAAACAGATGAGCTGTTAGATAAAGCTTTAGCGTTGTGGTTTCCTTGTATGTTGAATATAACATCTAAATATTATAAAATATAAATAAATGAATCTAATACTGTAATATTAGTAATTCATATTAGTAATAAAATATGAAAATGTATAATTTAACATATTTTAAATGTATAATGTAATAATTGACATATTAAATAATTAGTACATTCATCATATCAATGTGTTTGCCTTTTAAAATTATTTTATTATCAAAATAATACTTAATAATATTTTAATACTATTTGATAAAATTATTCAAATTATTTTACAAATAAATAATAACCTGTTGAACATTTATTATTAGTTCAGTGTAATTTTTTAACAATTTATTTCATGCTTCTGAAATGTTTTTTCCATATAATCAATTATTTTGATTTAAAAATTTATTTTTCAAATGATAAATTATTTTGATTTAATAATTTTAAACTTATGAGAAGTAACTCTTGAAAATGAATTAATAGTACTCTTAATCATGCTATCGTAAATTGTCATCTGATAAATATTTTACATGTATCAATGAGAAAAAAAATATGCAAATAAATATGAATTAGTTGTTTTAAAACAAAATAAGAAATAAAATAAAATAAAAAAAAAACTTTTGAGCCATTTGGGGAATTAATTCCAAGAAAAATAAATGTTATAAAAAATCAAAAATTTTTACAGTTGTGATATTTGCTACTATATTTCTTTCTTTGCTTTTATTTAAGAAATGCAGTGCACACACTCACACAAAGCAAATAAAAAATTTCCCTCAAATAGATAGTTTATTCTAGAAGCTGTCTATATGTAATGGGACTGCTTAACTAATGGAAACATAATAAATATTTTTTTAAACCCCAGATGAAATTAAAATTTGTTTTTAAATGTTTTATGAAAATCATTTAAAGGAAGTGATAATTATAGTACAAAGTTAATAATTCTAAGAATTTCAATTTAAATAATTTGAATCAACAAAGAATATACAGCAATTTGATTATAATAACTGAGCATTAAAACTTCAAAATAAACATTACAAATATACAGCAATTTTATTACAATAACAGAAATTTAAAAGTTCAGAATAAACAGTACAAATTAAATGTAGCCTGCTCAAAGCTTTACTAAAGATTGACATCTTTTATTTATTTATTTTGATTGAATGTATTGTATAGCAATAAAATACTTGATAATTAAAATTATTAAATGAGAAGGGGATATACAAAACACACACTATATCATTGGAAACAATTCAGAAATAATTTTTTTCACTGTTTTTATATATGACTTAGATGAATGTGTATAAGATGAGCTATTAGTGGCATTTTAATATTACATTGGTAGCATTGGTTGGAAATGTTAGGATATAGAATTAAATTTAGATTAACAATGAATTAAATGAGCCTAAAGTAGACATGTTCCATTGCACTTTTTAAATAAAATACTATATAATTTTTATCTCATATATATATATATATATATGACTGTAATTATTCTAAAATATTCATATTAATTTGTATTCTTTATCTTGTGGCCTTAATTAATTTTATTATTTTTATTCTGAAGCTCCTAGAAGTTACACAGGTGAAGATATGTGTGAGCTTCATCTGCATGGCAGCAAATCTGTCATTAAAGGTGTTTTGAATGCTCTTCAGAAATTGTCTCATTTTCGATCTGCAGAGCCTGGAGAATTCACCAAGAGGTTTGCTTATTTAATTTTCTGAATTTTGTTGCTTGTTATCAGTAAACATTTGAGAACTTGTATGCTTGTCACTTATTTTGATTATTTTCTCCTTTTTCATGTTTATTACTGTTTGTTTTTGAACAAAGAATAATGTAGCATAAATAATTAAAGGATTGAAAATCAGAGTGGACCAGCACATAATTTTCGTTCACCTGAATTCGGTGCCATTATTATAAATATGGGATGTGAACCATTTAATGAAAGCAATTAATGTTGATATAGGGCAATTGAAACTCTTGTTCCACTATGGTATTTAAAGAAAATATTTTTCTCGTTGAAAATGGTGCTTAATTCATGATGCTTAAATGATGCTTAATTCATTTTAACAACAATTCTGGATTGGTCCACTCTATTTTTCAAAGCTTTATAAGTGTTAAAATAAATCTATTGATAAGATTAATTTTTTTTTTTGTTCTATAAGAAACTGCAAATATTTTTTCAAAATAAAGAAAAAAATTGTAACATTCATTCCAAAAGGTTATTGTTCAATCTGTAATAGAGCTCTATGTATCACCTTCATAAAGCTGATTTTTTTTTTCTTATTTTACAATTACTTTAACTCACAAAATCTTTATGCATTTTGTTTTTCTAATATGTATTCTTTAATTTTTAAATGTAAATAAATAATTTTTTGTGTTTATGAGTTTTGATTTTTTAAATAAAAAAAGAATGATAAATAAATTATTTACTATAAAGATATGAAATTTGAAAATTTTCTAAAAATTATCACAGAACAGTGTATTTTTTAGGACCATTCATTATGTTTGGTATAGATTAAAAAAAGAAAATCATTATAATATAGTTCTATATTTCATAATTTTACACATTAAATATTAAAATTGGTTAATACTCTCTATTTGTACGATGTGCTACAAGAAGGAAAAAATAACATTGCCATTACATTTCTACTAATTTAAGGTTATTTTTAAAAAAAAGATTAACTTAACAATCTCTGTGTGTGATCATTGTTACCATTTGGATGTTAACATTAAATGTATAACATTTTGCTAAACATTTTATAAAATAATAATTAATATTAATTAATAATTACTCAGAAATAGCTAATTGCTATATCTGAGAAATTATCAATTCAACTATCTTGCTTTGGGAAGAACTCATTCATAGTAATCTTTATCTGAGATTTTTCATTTTCTGTATAAATAAATCTGACATTTTCTGTATTATATTATACAAAATATCAATAAGTTTTTATTACTTAAATCCTTTTTTTTTAATTTTGAGATTTTGATGATCATTTTTTAATTCTTAATATTATGTATTCCTACATTTACAAATATATTTATTTTAATTCTTTTCAAAATAAATTAACAAAATTTAATTATGTTATTTGAAAATTCTATTGCAAAAAAGGAATTTCTTTCCTATGTAAACTGATATTAGTTTGTCTGCCTATACCTCACTAAAATAATACTTACTATAATTAAGAACAATTTATACAGATTTGGAATATATTGATTATTAGAATGCATAGAAATATATCTACATGAATATAGATAATTATAATTCCAACTTTAATAGTTTTTTTTAAGTAAATAAACATGAAGTTAAAAATTTTTAAATATAATAGTTTAAAATTTGAATTTAATGTATTGTAATTAATCAAGACTTCTCTTTTTTCTAATTCTTATCTTCTTTCCTGAAGATAAAATATGTAATGAAATACTTTATACATTCTAGAAATGAAAAAATATATATGAAAGTTTATCATTAATTAATGAAAAATGAAAAAGAACTAATTTTGAATAGTTATAATACAAATTTGAATAAAATTCTTTAGATCTGAATTTTTTTGAACAATTTTTTTATGTGTATTAAAATATTTTAAAGAAGAAAACCCTTTATAATTTTAGTAACTTCAATATTGTTCCATGTAATCTCATTTGAATTCATAGCCAGATAATAATAAAAGCTTTATAAGCATTGAAATAAATAAAATTTCATTATTTCTGAACATTATATTTTTTTAAACTCTGTTTAAAATTTAATGCTGTTTTCATTTGTATCGGTGTTTTATTCTGACAATTTAATTAATTAACAATGTTATTCCTTTGTATTTATTCTACAAGAAGTTCAAATGCTGCATGTAATTTAAGTAATTAAGGAAAACTGCTGATTTTATAGTTTAAATATGCAAGATGTAACATAAAGACATACAGATTTCAATCCTTTTGCAAAGACAGCATGATTAAACTCTAATCACTGTATGTATAATATTACTTCATTGTATGCTATATTATCATATGCATGTTTTATAGATTTTTTTTTGTTAATGATTAAAGACAAGAATAGATACTATAATGATGTGAAACTATTACAAATTTTATTCCCAAATGATTTTAAAAGTAGATGTGGGAATATAGAGGGTTTAAGATTACAAGACCAAAGAAGAGCCTAAAATTATTATTTTAAGAGGATATTTTGGGACATAATGTAAAAATTAATTGTATTGTTTTTTAATGAAGGTTTGTAATATCTATTTTAACTTACAGATATCTTTATTAAGCTATTGAAATCATGTAATTTTGCTTTGCTTTAAACAAATTTCTTATTCTTAAACATTATTGATTGCATTCATTTTTATATTTTAGAGCTTTCATGGCTGATAAATTGGATTTGACAGAGGTTGAAGGCTTAGCAGATTTGCTCAATGCTGAAACAGAAGCCCAGCGAAGGCAGGCTTTACAACAGATGGATGGAGGTTTGCATAAGTTATACACTGATTGGACAGATAGGGTTAAAAGGGTTTGTGTTTGGATTTACTGAAATCATGATCATCAGAGGGAATGCTTTATTTTAAAAGTCACAATATTTCTCAATTATCTTAATGAATTTGAATTATATATTTTCATATTATTACATATTCTTTACATAGATTTGAGCTAAAATATTCAGTTCATACTTCTAGCTTTATAAATAAATATATGATTAATATTTATTTATAAAACAAGATTTGAGCTAAAGCACTCATTTCATGCCTTTTGTTTTATAAATAAATATAATTAATCTTTCTGACATTTTTCAAAGTAAAATTATTTTACATAACTTACTATCTGAATTTAATAGCCTGTTCGTGATGAGCTTTGCAGGTCTCTTCAAAATTTACATCTGCAATTTTTTATTACATTTCTAATCATGGGTATTCCTTGTTGTAAAGCTATATATATATATATATTTTATATTTTTTCATGTTTACTAATGATAAATGCAGCAACACTTTACATTTTATTAAATCATGAACTGAAATCTTTTAAGGTTTCATTTAAAGTACTAATCTAATCATTAAAATCTTTGTTTATTTTTTCAATATATTTATTTTAAAAGTACTAATTTTTTGTAAAGAAATGACTAATTCTACAAAATGGCATGTATTTGCACACTATATAAAGATGATGCTATTATGGGCTAGAGTGTAGCTTTTCTGAGAAGCTGTTTGTGTTTATTAAAACTTTCTTTTTGCTTGTAATGCCTAAATTGCATGTTTTTGCACACCATATAAGGATGATGTTAGATTTCATACGATTTTGTACTTTTGTTATTATTGATATAAATTGCAATCTGAATCCATTCTCATTTATTTTATAAATTTTTAATCATAAAATTCAGTTTTAGATAAGGAAAAATTGGTAAATTTTTAAAAATTAATCAATTCAGCAGCTAGCAAATTGGTTTCCAACACAGCAATTTTGGGCTTACAAAGAAAATAAAAGAAGGAGGGGGGGGGAAGAAAAAAAAAAGGACGAAATGGACAGTTGTTTTTGTAAGCAGTAGAGAGTCTTAGTATTTTTTAAAAAAATTTTTTATCAGCACCTTTATGATTTTTTTCTTCTACTTTCTCTGATTTTATTACTCCTTCAGGTTTTGGCTCTTAACAAGCTTTCATTTTAATTTCTGTTTTAGTGTTCTGCTAGACTTGAGGCTTTCATAGACTTTGGTGAAGATCAACATTTGGATGAATCCATTTTACCATCTGGTATTTTTTCTATGAAAATTTATTTTCATCTGAATATATAAAAATTAATGATATGAAATTGAGCATAAACAACTTTTAAAATTAGTGTTATGAATACTTTTAAAATTGATATATACTATATAGACAATTTGATGTTTAGAATTTATTTACTTTTGTTAACACAATGTTATTTTACTTTTTTAAATATTAGTGTATAATTTCTTTATATGTGAATTGAATGTTTTTTTTTAATTAATATACAAGTGTTGTCTAAGTAATATAATATTCTGCTTATTCTCTTGCAAACTCATATATTTGAACATAGAAAGAAGTCAAGAAAAGTTAAAGACACTAATTTAAAGTATAGTACAATTCAGAGGTGTTGACTACATAAATCCTTTACAAATTTTTACTCATTTTTACAAGTAAAATGACAAGAGATAACGGGATGTAATTATAATAATTTTAATGGCCTAGAATAATATATAATGGATAATGGAAATAAATAAGATATTCAGTATTTAAAACATTAGATTGATTGTCTTCTTATTGATAACTACTTATTTTATTTATTTTCAGTTAAAACTTTTTACTTTATTTCAGTAACTACTGTCTTTTTAATTTTTAATGAGATAAAAATAAGATTGAAAATATTCTAGCAGATTCAGTTTTAAAAATTGTTGTTACGAAAATACAAATTATGGAAAGTAAGTGTTAAACATTAATGATCTGTTAATATTTTAGTTTAAGTTATTGATACCTTAACTTGTATTATCAATATCTTAATTAAAACTATTAACATCCTGAACATGGAAAAGCTTGTTAAAATTTATATATTTCTCGTCAGATTATAATTTTTAATATAAGTAAAATACTTTCTAAAATTTGCTAATAGTGTTAATATATTCATCCACATTCTTTTTCTTTGTTTATTTCCTAAGAATAGTATTTTCTTAATTATTTTATTGAGTCTTTATAGCAGAAAGATCAGTTATATAAGTGGATAGAAAAGTTCTGTGTTACTCTATAAAATCCAGTGCAATGATTTTCTTATAATGAAAGTGACTTCCACCAGTTGACATTCCTGCACTAGAATCAGTTTCAATGAAAGGATGAAATTTATGCACTCGCAAAAATATTGTGTAACCACATCTATAAAAGTTCTTATGTTTATACAACAAAACCATACTAGGTTTTTGGCATTACGTATAATTGCATACTTAATCCTGAGCTTTTTTTAAAAAAAATACTTTTATTTTATTTGATATGTCTTATTTCACGTTTGTGAAAATAAAGTTTAGTAATCAGTTTTCTAGTTATGTGTTAGAATTATAAAACTTTGTGAACTTGTATGTTACAAAATATATAAATTTAATGTTTTCACGATGTGGTAATTAATAATTTAATTTAGAAGTATTTTGATTAAGTATTGATGCATTATCTTATAATGAATTTCAGAAGAAAAAATTGTTTCAAGTTTCAATAATATTTATGATAATGCATTAAAGATAACTAATGTCTAAAAGTAACAAATAACTAACCTAAAAAAATGTCATTGTCTTAATACATAAATGAACAATAAAATTATGTTTTATAAATAAGATCATGGCTAATAATAAAGAATAGAGTAGATAATGAACAACAATTTAAGCATTCCTTAGGAAAATGCTTTAATTTGATATTATAAACATGTATTATGTAATGAATAATTCAAAATTTTTAGTTCAGAAAGAATTAGAAATTCTGAAAAATGAGATTTCTGCTCATCTCCAAGATAAGAGAAAAGGAGAGAAAGTTCGAAATGGTGTGTTCACTGTTATAATAGGAAGACCTAATGTAGGAAAAAGCACTTTAATGAATTATCTTTGTAAGTATCTATTTGAAATTATATCATTTACATGAGAGAATTGAAGAATCAATTTCCATTTAATAAGTTTTACTGAAAGACTATATGTTCAGTAACTTCAGCTGTTGAATTCTTGTATTTTTTTTTTTTGAAAATCATTTTGTATGAAGGAGATTTATGTTTATAAATTTCTTCCTTTCTGTAATTACTTTTCTGAAAAAATCTTTTATCACCAAATATTTACTAAATCATTTTTGTTGGGGCTTTCTAGTTAAATCATTAAACTACCAATTTATCAATAATTTTTTGAATAAAAAAAGATGAGGGAAAGGTTTTATGTGTTTAACAAAAATATAAGCAAATTATAGGAAAAAACAAAGAAATCAGTTTTGAAGAATTAAAATGAGAGAACCTTTATATGTCTTATATCATTTTTATGATATTAGCATTTTTGATTTATGAAACAATCCTTATACTTCAGGTTTACATGATGTAAATATATATATTTATGTGCATATAATTAATGCTGTTGTAAATGTGCATGTAAGGATTGTAGTTGATAGAATTTTTTATATAATTTGCCTCTTAGATAAAATTTTCAAACCAAGTTTGAAATCCATAACATTACTGTTTATTCTAAATTGAGAAAGTATGTCCTAATTTATGAAAACTTCAAAATTTTCAAAAAATGAAGTCAACATTATAAGAGAATTGAACTGTCATGTAATTATTAAAATGCAAGATAAATTCTTGTATTGTAATACTATGAAATAATTTTGTGCAACTGCATGAGTAATTGTTTTTATTTTTATTTTATGTTAATGCTTTGGTGTACATTTAAAGACAATTATTCAATTATTTATAAATTCTTTTTCAGATTTTTCAAAATCTAAAAATTAGACAATCAAAAAATTTGATTATACTATATAAAACAACTATTTTAAACTCAATTAATTTTTTATAACAGATTGAGTTTTTCACATTCCAGTATTAACTAACATTAAAAATTTTCAAAAATTGGCCAAAATGAAAATTAGCATTTTTTCTTTTGGTGAAAGTTTGTTAAATTATTTTCATTTAAAAGTATTATATTATCTTGCTAGGAAGATAATCGTGTTTTAAATTCTGTTTATTGAATTTTGTAAATAATTAGTTTTTACAAATACTTTAAAGAACAATACAAAGACTATAAAATGTCTTGTAAGACTATAAAATTTTGTTCTTTTAAGCTCACTATTAGATATTTTAAATCTTATAAAGAATTTAAATGCAAAAAAAGATGCTTAACACTATAAACATTATTGGAGATAGCAAGAAACTTTTCATTTTCTATTTCAATTCATATCTTGAAATTGATTTCAAATTCCATCGTTTATTTTCAAAGTGGAAAGAGTGCTTAGGTGGTATATAAAGTTTTGAATATTAATTTTTTTTCTGAAAAGAATGTATACAAGTTAAAAATATTTTTACAGAAATTAATGTAAAAAAATTACTTTTTAATACAAAAGATTTTATTACATCTTCAGACTAATTAACAAGTATGTTTTCTTCCTGCTAAGAAGACTCGAAATATCATTGGTGTCAACAGAAAAATATCAGAATGTATTTATAACATAGCAAGTGCACTTACTTGATTTGGGCTCATATTTCTCAACTAGAACTTTAGCTATCTAAGAGACGATATCTTTGTTTCATTCAAAGTATTAGATATAGGAAGGGTTACTATTTTATGTTTTCTCGGATTTAGAAGTTTTCTTATTGTTAGCAATTGTTCAGTATTACATTCTTCAAAGCTTCCACAGGGAGATTTCAATGATTTTTCCAAACTTATTAGCAATATCTGCATATATATATATATATTTTGCTTTTTATCAATTCTATATTGTTTTAAAATTTAGCAATTTTTCTGAAATCAAATCCATGCATTTCAAAAATAAAAATTATATTTTAATTAAATACAAAACATATATTAATATTACAAACATAAATATTGTAGTCATTCCAAACTTATATACTATAGATATAACAAACTTAAAACTATAGATATAAATATCTTAACTATAGATATAACAAACTTAAAACTATAGATATAAATATCTTAACTACAGATATAACAAACTTAAAACTATAGATATAAATGTCTATAGTTCAACAAAAAAAGATGGAGGGATGTTAGATTATCAATCAGCCTACAATAAAACCATTGCTAACCAAATAACAAATTATACATATAAGCCAAAAAGTTTTCACCTATACATATTCTTAACATTTCATTTCTTAAATTTAAAAAAAAAAAAACATTTGTTTTTGTTCAAGGATAAATCTTTTGAATCAAAATCATTTAAATGATATTTGAGCCATACATTGAAAGAATACTGCAATCAAATAATCAGTATCAAAATAAATTTCTGAACAAGAAATAAGAAGCAATCAAACTATATTCAAAGTTTTTAATCTTGTTATGCATGTCAAAGATGCATAATATTACAAAATATTTGTGTATAATAATTTTGCATAAGTCTAAAGCAGTAATTTATGGATTTAATATGTTCCTTCAACTTGTGGAATAACATTTTAGTTTTTTTTTTATTTAAACTCAAAAATTTATTTTATAAATTTATGAATGCTTATTAGATTTCTCTGCTTTTATATTTAGGTCAAAAAGAAGTTGCTATAGTGTCTCCGATTGCTGGCACCACTCGAGATACCCTTGAATTCTCACTGAACATCAGCGGATACATGGTTAATTTTTGTGATACTGCAGGCATCAGAGAAACTTCAGACACCATTGAGCAGGAAGGAGTCAAAAGAGCGAAAGAAAGGTAAAGCATTTTCAAGGACATAACATGAAATTTTCTTGAACTTTATTTGTTTAGTTAAAGAGCAGAATAGACTGCAGTTCTATTCTACATAAATTATTGAATTTTTTATAAAAATATCTTTAAAAAATAGTTATATTAATGTGTTATATAGTTTAATGTTAGCATGTAACAGAGTGAATGCTAAATGAAATTTTGTATTTATCTATGTGAGTAATTTTGTCTGCTGTGAAATTATTAAATTAAAATTATTTGTCTCCCAAAATTTTATTAAAATTAATATTTTTTTTTCTTAAAATACTATTACTTTAAGTTTTAGCCAAAATATAAATAAAAACATCACATAGAAATCTTATTTAGAAAATTAAAATTAATTTTTTGCTACATGTTCAATTCAAGTAAGACCTGTTTTAACACATCTGATTTCACTTAAATAGTCGTTTGAACATTTCTTAACTAAGAGAGTCAGTTTTATTTTCTGAATTATTAGAAAATAAATCATAATGAAAAAATAATGAAATAAGTTTATATGTAATGAAAATGAATTCTTCATTCATTTTTTTTCTACTTCTGTAATTGTTTCCTGTGAATGAAAATCTTGTATGACTAGCTAAATTCATGTCAAATATAAATGTACTTATATTAACCTGGAATGATTATAAAAAATCAATTGATATTTAAATCAATATAAATAAAAGCAAGAACAATATTTAAATCAATACTTAAATTTCTTTCCAATAAAATATTTTTGAAATATACCTTATATCTCTTTGAGAATGTCTTTTACACATTATTCACCCTGTTTTTGTATGAGCTGAATACTGAGTGTGTTGCATTTATAAAAATCTCAAAAATCACTTACTTTTAATACTGTTAAAAAGTATTTATTTTTGTGTCCAAATGTTTATTTTTCTTTTCAAAGATAAAAAAAGCTATCAATTAGATAACTAAATGAATTGAAAGAAGCTTCTAAAAACAAGCATGATTTTGTTTACATAGTTAATAAAATTTGTATGATTTTTATGTTCTAGATATGTTTATGTATGTTCTAAATCTTCTTTTAAATTAATAAAAAAAAGGAAATGACATGTTAATGAAATGATTTTCTTTGTAATACAATTAACTGCTATGTATTAAAGCTATTTTAGATATGCATTGTACGTGATTTAATAATATTTTTCTGGAGAAATTTGTATTAATTACATTTTAAATAACATAGATTGAATGTTTGAAAATAAAAATCAGCAACAGCAATTACTGGCAATATTCTGATTATAGTTTTATAAAATTGTGTATTTAATATATGACAGTACCAATAAATAATTTATATTTAATAAACAAACAATAAGTAATTTAAATACATATAATAATGAGTAGAAATGATAATTTCTATGAATAAATTAGTACTTTTCATAATTGTATACAGTACTTAGAATGATTATTTGCACAATAAAACTGAAAAATAAATTGTATGATTTGTATTTAACATCTTCAAAGTGATTCTAAATTTATTATTGATTATATTATTCAATATTAAATTCCTAAAAATCACACCTTTAAAGTGAATCAAACACTTTAACAAATAATTCAGTAATCACTTGAGGACACCGAGGAAGTTATAGACACCAAAGAAAAACAATTAATTTGAAGCAATGTTATACAATTTTTAGTTTAGACTTTAAGTTAAAAAAAATCCAATTATATATATTTTAACATTATGTAATAGTAAATTCCTGGAAATAGTGAAAATGTTTGAATTATGGAATGAATTTAAAATAAAAATCTCTGAAGTACCAATATATTAGAATCTAGCCACTTTTGGTGACTTGCTAATCTACTGAAAATTTTAATTGTATTAAGAATTTTTATGTATAATGTAATTTGTTATAGATAATCTTTCTTTCTTAATTTTCAACAGTGAGAGAAAGCAAGTGATTAAATATTTAATAAAAACTTTGATTGTTCTTTAACATTTTGAATTTCAGTGCAATAATGAAAAAGGTTTCTGCAAGTCATATAAAAACTAATTTAAAAAACTGTGAAAATTAAGGAAAATCTCACACAATAACTTAATTGATATCATTAAAGAAATTTTTTTTAATAATTTTAAAATATTATAAAAATAATTTCTGAGGAATAATATATTTAAAGGTTGTCATGGGAAAAATTGAAATTATTAAATTTTGTAATTAATTAAGATTTTGAATAAAAATTGTTTGCATTATACATTCCCATTTTACCTAGTATATTTGTGTTAAATTTGCTAGCTCTGGTTTGTAGATATCCAATGCAAAAATGCACATTCTCCTTTATTATTAGTAGTTAAAAAAATTTTTCCTCCTGCACAGAATAAAATTTTTATTCTTTGTTAAAAGCTAATTAATTTTTTAAATCAAGCATTTAGAACAGAATAAATTACAATTGCATTAAAGTTTACTGAATTGACAATTATTAATCTAAGTTTTGAACATAAGTAAATAAATTAACTGCACCAGTTTCTTCTTTTGTTATTTTGTAGTATATTTCCATACTCATATTTAAAACATGATCATTTATTTATTCCTTTCAGAAATTAGGTGATTATTTATGTATTTAAATCTTATTGGCTTTACATATCAAAAGGATGTAGGGTATATGTCAACCAGTTGGAAAGAATGACAAAAACTTTGAAATATCATATAAATGAAAAACATTTAACACTGAATGATATTAAATGCAATATTTAAAATAACACTGTAGTATTTCATAACTCTTTAAAGAAGCAAAAGTTATAAGCATAAATATACAGAATAATGACAGAATTTAGAATAACACATTTATTGAATTCAACAAAATACTAAATAAAATTCTACCATATAACTTTATTATCATAACTCACCCAATGAGACATAGTGCATCTACAATATCTAACTTAATTGTAGAGCAGTGGTTAATTTCTAGAATATAATTCCTTACCAATTAAAAATACATATTCTGAATGGCGTGAAGAATTATGTATTAAGTGTTTTTGAATTAATAAATTTGATTTTGTATGAATTATGACCTTTTTTGTATAATTTCCTGATCTTATTATTTATATTTGATGACATAGGCATGTCTATTTGAAATAAAAAAAGTTCTTCATCTCTTCATAACTTTATTAACATCAATAACATGCATGATATCTTACCTAACTGTAGAACAATGGCTAATTTGTGAGATATAGGC
This sequence comes from Argiope aurantia, assembly GCA_026543865.1. Taxonomy (NCBI): domain Eukaryota; kingdom Metazoa; phylum Arthropoda; class Arachnida; order Araneae; family Araneidae; genus Argiope; species Argiope aurantia. The sequence continues at coordinate 8,596 of JAPMOR010121553.1, read as the reverse complement.
ATGTCCTTACCGATTAAAAAATATATAAATGATGTGAAGAATTATATATTAAGTTCTGTTTTTAAGCAAAGAAAATTCTTAAGTTAATCTATGCAAAATGTACTTTTGCATGGATTTTGTCTTTTTTATACAATCCCGTGATATTATTATTTATATTTAATTAAGTAAGCATATTAGTATTTTGAGTTTCAAAAGTTCCTCTTATCTATATCCAAATGCTGTGAAGCTTTAAATTTCATCAATTTAGGCCAATCAATATCCTTTTAGAGGAAATATAATGCAGTTATTCACGAATCTTTCGCTAGGTAGCTATTAAATTAATCTAAAATAGTGATAGCTTTATAATTTGATCAGTTTTAGTCGTAAAAATATAGAACAGTTTTCCCCTTAAAATGTTTATGTCTTAGGAATATTTTTATTAAATTACTAGATTACTGCAAGAAATTCAAACTTTCTGATTTTTCAGAAGTTTATTTTTTCCCTCAAAATGTATAAAATAATTTTTTTGCATAATTCAAAATATTTTTGCCTCTGAAAAAATGTGCTGGTCTCTTGACAATTTAGAATATAGTTATTATGATTCACAGCTAGAATATATATCATGATAAAGAATTTAATATAGAAATCAGTGCAACAGAGAGCATAATCAAAAATATAATATAGACAACAATAATTCATTACTAAGAAATCACCTTGAAACTCCCAAAACATAATTTTAGTTAATCCTCATAGTTTCAAAGTATATAATTAAAGCATCTATCAACCAATTTCATTATCAATATAAAGTGCATGTAAAAGAGAATTGTTTTACAATCAGTAAGTGTATCAAATTATGTCTTTCTGTTTTTTTGCCTTTTATGTTATATGTTTACTAATTGTTATATATTGCATTTCTAGATCTTCGAAGGCAGATGTGCTACTATTTATTCTTGAAGCCAAAAGAACTTTAGAAATGTTGCCATTAAATAATGTTCTTAATACAAATGAATTCATACACAAATTATTATCTGAAGAACTTGGTGAGAGTTTCTTGCAGAGCATAGTGGCAAATCAACATAAAGAATCTAATTCAAACACTCTTATTCTTTTAAATAAAATAGATTTATTATCTGAGGAAGAACTGATGAAAGTAAAGCAGTTAGAAGAAAAGTATTCTTCAATATGTGCAGTTTCATGTATAGATGGAACAGGCATGCAGAAGTTTGTGAATGTTTTATCAGAAAGAATCAAGGAACTGTAAGTAAATATAAAATTTTATTTTCTGCTTTTTTTTGTAATTTTTAATTTTGTGAGTCCAACTTTTGTGAAAATTATTGTTTAATGAGATTTAATGTTTTCTCTGAAATTTGTGTTGCATGTTATTAAAATGATTAAAAATGTTTGAATCAGGACAAATGTGTAAGACTTAAAGATTAAATTTAAAAGAATAATTGTTACTTCTTAGGTAGTAGATGCTCTCTAAGAAATAGTTTGTTTTTTTAGTTTTTGTTAACTAAAATGTAAGCAAAATGTGAAAGTTTTACTCTTTAACCTTTAGGCATATTATAGAACACACACACGCACGCACGCACACACACACACAAATTGCATCATGTTAAAATTTAAGTGATATCAATCTTACTCATACACATAATTCCCCCCCTTCCATTTTATAAACTATTAAAAAGTAAACATCAAAAATTTTGATTTCTATGTTTTAACTAATTTATTTCTCTATACATATGAAACAATCTAGACTCATGAAAATTTGTATGTGATCTTAAAACCAACATTTTATGTCGCTGTTTAATTTTAGATAAAATTTATTGATTAGAGATTTTTAAATATTTTTGGAATCAATACAATAATCTCATAATGAAATTCAGTAGGCAACTTTTAAACCAAAATTGCAGGTTTTTATAAGATTTTAAAACAAAATTCATCAATTTGGGAGTGTGTTTGTCTTTCCTTCGACACTCATTGAAAATGAGAAATCAGAAAGTGAAATCAGCTAGATAGGTGGAATTTGGCATATGATTTTAATATTAGAGTTATGGATATTCATTAGATTTTCGATAGATGGGCTATTTATTGATCCACATATTTGGGTGCATGGGAATGTAGTATTTTAAAAACTCATGCTAGAGATGAATTTTTAAGTTACAATTTGAGATCTATATCAGATTTTGTATCCAGTCAGTTGCTGGATCCAAAATCTGAGGTCCAAAATGCATATTCATTTCTATTCACTGTTTCACTAAGATAAACACATAATACTTTGTATTGTTTAACTGTATACAAGAAATTCAGAGATTTTACTGTTTGTTTTTGTTCTCAATGTATACGATCTTTGAGATTATTTACCTGAGTATTATTTTCACTTGACAGAAGTGAGCATTAAAGTTGACATTCATAGAATTTTTATAAAAAGTTCTTTTTTTTTTAAATAGATGCTGTGGATATGCTGGTGAACTACCCACCATAACTCAAGAACGCCATAGAGTCTGTGTAAAGAATTGTTTACAAGATCTGATTGAGTTTGATGAATGCATTAAATTGGATATTGCCATCGCTGCCGATAAACTTCGCCATGCAATGAATGAATTGGGGAAAATTACTGGGAAAATAAGAATAAATGATATTTTAGATGTTATTTTTAAAGATTTTTGTATAGGAAAATAAATTAATTTTAACAAGTTTCTTTTTCTTTTGCCAATCTATGATATATATATGTTTAAGATATATATTGATGTTTTGTTTTATATTCTTTGGATCTTTTAATGATCATATTTGTTTCTAATAATATTTTAATAATAGGCCTAAAAGATAATTATTTTGAGATTATAAGGATTGTATTTCAATTTAAAAAAAAAAAACAGAAATGATTCAAAAGTCAGATACCCGCAAATTAAAAACAAAACGTGGAAACAACACATTTAGATTGCAAATTATTTATTGTTTACATTTTATCATTAAAGAGTGAAATATATTATGACTATCTATCTGAAACCTTGTTGATCCACTTTTACTTCTCACAGCAGTTTCAGAATATTTGGCCATAGTATCTGTGAATTTTTGCTATGCTTCCAATATCAAGGTGTATCTAATTTTCAAGCAAAAGTCTGTCCTCTCATGTAAATTATGTGATATTGAATTATGCACTCCGGAAAAACTGTTCTGTGATATTCTATGTATAGTTCTTTAGATTAAACACCAGTGAATTTGATTTTTCAGATAGTAGGTGAAATTCAAAATGTGGAAATCATGTGAGCAAAATTTTTGGTTTGTTGTTGGAGTATTTTCTTCTTGAAATGGTTTGTTACTGTTTGGAAAAACAGGTGCAGTGAATGGATAAAATATGTCTGTAAAGGCATTCAAGTTGTTTTGTAGATTTTTTATGATTATACCATTTAAACCGTTTATAATCCACTGTTCAGTGTCACTAGACATCATATTTTGTGTGAATAATACCATTGTCTTATACCACTGGGCATAATTCCTAATTTAGTTTCAGTAAAATTGATGTTCTATTGTATTTTTTTCCATTTCAAACTGATTTATTTTGTTCTATAAATTAACTTGGATCTCGCTACCAGCACCTTAATAAAAACAATGGACTGCAAAGGATTAATATTTAAAAAATGAGCTTTTCGATGGTACTTATTTTATTTTCATGCAACTTGTTCTTTAATTTTAATGAGTCTTGCCTAATTAATTTTAAATATTATTGATAATATTGCTCTTCATTGTTAGAAAATTCAAAACAATTTCATTATTTCGTCATATTATTTATTTATATTATTTTTTCATTATTGGAATTATGGTTAGCAAATTTGACACTTTCTGAAGCATCAATTACATTAAATCTTCTTCAGATTTTCATTTTCATCTGTAAATGTTAGTAAATTTTAAAATTCTGTTTTCCAGTTTAAGGTCATCAAAATAATAGATCTTACATCATTAAATAAATAATGTTCAGTAAGATTTTTTCATATTTACTCTAAATTGATATTTTTTACAGTGTAGTGCACATGTCTGCTTAGTTTTCTATCTACACCGTTTTAATATTTAATTTTATCGTAATTTCTATTCTGTTGCATATTTATTGTAAAAAGCACAATATTTATTACAACAGTGTAAATGTGTTATGTAGAATTATTTCAATAGGATGGAGCTGTGTAAATGCATTTCATTAAAGGTATGTACTGGATATTAACCATTAAATTTTTTAACAAAAGACTACTGGCTCTTATTCTGTTTTTAGAGCAAGTTGCAAAAAATGCTTTTGTTTTCTTAGAGAAAATATGTTCGCCTGCAATATACAAAAATAGTTTTAAAATAAGGTAAGATGTTTCTTTCTTTCTTTTTCTTTTTTCTAACATTGTAAAAGGAAAGTGCAACATTTTGTTGAAACATAAAAGGAACATGCTCTTGAATTGCCTGAATTAGACTGACCCAAACAAGGGAACTAATATTCATTAAGTGAAATAGTTTATTAAAATTTTCTCTGATTTCTTGTACAGTTCATTATGTTATGAGGGAAAAGAAACAAATTATCCTATGATCTATCGTTAGGTTTTACTTTATGAATATTTTGAAAAAATCATCTATCTATACTTATAATAAAGCTCAATGTGTGTGCGTGTGTGTGTGTGTGTGTTGGCGCTCTACAGGCCAGACCATTCAACCTACAGCTACCAAATTTGGCATGTGTATACCTTGGAGGTCCGGAATGTGCACCTGGGGGTTATTTTTTCGAATTTTTAACTAGAATTTTATTTATTTAAAAATTAAGCGAAATTTTGACGTGTTTCTGCTATAACTGCCGAAAATATTACCGCACAAAAAAGATTTTTACATCAAGTTAAAAATCAAAAATTTATCTTTCAAATGATACTAATGTTTTAATCTTAAAATTAAATTTCTATTTTTAATGAATTTTTAAATAAATATTTTAACTATGTTTTTCAATAATTTTTTTCGTCAAAAATAAAAATTTAGATTAAGCACGTTTCGCATTCATGGAAAAAAAAATAGCTTTTTTCAAAGTGTTGCCATCACATTGATTAAAGCTCTAACTGAAAATAAATTAAATCTTTTTGGAAATGAAATCTGCAAAAATATAATTTTCGGCACGTGTCTGTAGGAAATAAAACAAATATAAAATATTATTTTTTCTAAAAAAATAAATTCAAGAAAAATTATTTTATGATCTTTTACACTCTCTATACAGGGTGTTTATTCAGTCCCGCATCCATTTTGATATTTAATGACTCATAAAATAATGAAGATGTAAACAAACTTATGGCATTTATTGATGGAATAACTCATATATTTTCCTTTTCAGGTTTGAATATTTTTACTTTTATAAATATCGTCTGCGCGTGTTTTTAATTTCTGATAATTTCATTTTTCAGTCTAAATATCTGTACTTTTCTAAATATCGTCTGCTTATTAATTGCCTTTTTCTCTCTTTTGTTTTTGGCAACTATTGAAATGTTATGTTTACTTTTGATGTGTTCTATGTAGTATTTTTGTATGTGATGTTTTATTCGAGCGGATATTAAGGAGAATGCATACACCGCAAGAGAAAGCACATATTTTATGGTGGTCATAAAATTAATTTCCAATCAACTAAATCACTGACTTTTAAGAGTTAATTTCTAATCACTTAAACTGACTGATTTATGAAGATTTGAATATCACTATTCAATAGAAAAAGGATAATTTTAGATTTTCCATCGCTCGCTTCAAAGAAAATACGCCAATCAGCGCGCAGGTTTCTCAAGTTTAATTGGCCTAAGATTATGAAAATGGTGAGTTTTTCTAAATTTTTAACATTTAAAACTTCATAAATAAGTCTTAGTTGATCGTGGAAAATAGAAACATTCATTCATTTATTTAAAATTTGGTGTGTCCAGAATATTTATCAGAATATGATACCTTACTGCATTAAATTTAGACTTCATAATTTTTGAAATATATTTATAAGCAGGAACAAAATATTATGATGAATCTGAGAAAATTTTGTTGAATTATTGTTTTAGATATTACATAAATTATGAAAAATATTTTGTAGTTCACATAAAACTTAAATACCGAGCGATTCTGTTTGCAATACTCATATTCAATAATAATAATAATTAATAAATAACAATAAAGATGATTAATAAAATAAAGCGCTTGGTTTTATTAAAAAACATCTTAATATTAATTGCAATTTCGTCATTTACATTTTAAATTAAAGTTGAAGTTTTACCGGAAATGGCAACAAATTAGCAAAATATATATACTAAATTGAACGAAACGATCTAAACAGTATAAGTTTGGTATGACTATCAACATTTGAAGATTAAAAATGTTTTGTTTGAGAATCCGGCCTAAGTGAAGATTAGTGTGCACCCAGCTGTTTGTCGCCAATATTTCTCTTATAGAAACCGTACTGCTGTTTTGTTTACTACTTTTTGCAATGGTTGAGTTGTACATAAACTATTATATTATGAAAAATGTTAAATTAAAAATATTAAAAAAATACCGATTAAAGATTTTAATTTTGTTCTTTATTATAATTAAAAGTTTATTGAATGAGGAAAATTAAGCATATAATTAAAAGTTATTTTCTTCTTTCGTTTTTTAATGTGAATACGAACGGAAAATATTTATTCTTATGCAATTTTTTAATTATAAGTATATGCATTAAAAAATCGTCTGAATTCTAAATAAAGAAATTTAAGCTTATAATTAAAAGTTATTTTCTTATTTCGTTTTTTTTAATGTGAATACGAACGGAAAATATTTATTCTTATTCAATTATTAATTGTCAGTATACGCATTAAAAAAGCGTCTGAATTTTTGATTAACGAAATCGTCTGCATTCTCACTTTAAAAGACAGCTGCAATGGAATTCTTCGCAGTTCTCGTAATTCGACGGCTACATGGCAGAGTATATTTGGCGCCGACAGAACAACGTCGTAATAACTGAAAAAATACGCCGATTCTTTAAAGAAATATCCCGATCGTATCCTGTCGAGACAGCTGACTAAATCATGTAAGTACATTAATTCTTTAAAATTCTCTCTGAAATCCGTTCGTGTAACGTACTTCATTCTTTCTTTTAAATTGATTATGTTCAGTTCATGTTAACCACACAGTCCTGATGTTCAATGTGCTAGCGAAGCTACTAGGGTCCCGCTCCCGCTGCTAGCGAAGCCGTAGGATGTTTTTTTTAAGTTAAAAAATTCTGCCCGGTGCCTTCTACAGATGCCGAAGGCATCTGTAGAAGGCACCGGGCAGAAGGAAAAAAACAACAATACTTATCAATAAAAAGTCCCAATTATATGGCGGCAAATGGTAACCGTAACTGTTCTGCGGAAGTATTTGTTTATTTTGTCCGCTATCTTTATTGGCGACTTGGCATTGTTGGCGCAGCTGGGTGCACACTAAAATTCACTTTTACCGAGAATCCTTTAAGAGACCAGTTACTTAAAATATTTAATTGAAAATTGTAGCGAGCGGTAATACTGGCGAACCGGCTGGTCGTCAAAGGCAGCTAGTCTTTAATAAAAAGAGGAACTTTCTCAAAATCTTGTTGCAAATTTAGAGCAAATGCAAACTGTTAATTATCGGCATTCTCAGAATTTTTGATCGGTAATGTATTGTATCATTAATTTTTTAAAAAAAAAAACCCTCAAAAAAATTTTTTTTGGAAATTTTTAAAAAATTTTTTGAAATACTTTTTTAGGATTATTCATCATCGCCTCTTACTACTTTTAAATTTACTGATATACAGCTCTTAATGATAAAAACAACAACAACAACAACAACAACAAATAAATTCTTTTGCACCAATTTTTAGCAACCTTTGTTTTTGACTATGAAATATAAAAAAAACAATCTTATGCATGTTCATTTTCTTAATGGATGAAACAACAACAATAAAAAAAGGCATGGATGTTATTATTATATATTATTGTAATATTATTTTAATAAACTATTCTTTTCCAAAGAAGTTTCATAGTTATCGGAAAGTACGACATAATGTGTTAAACTTCGATCTAATTCTGTTCTTACCTTTTATTATAATTTGATAGTTATTCCTTAACAAAAAGTAAAAACAATATTAAAAGTTCGGTTTCTTGATGTTTCATTACGAGAATTTTTATTATAGATGAATTATGACGCTTTTACAACTTTTGATCGCAGATGAATAGGATGTAAGCATTAAGAATGAATATATTTTAGCATTTGAATTCATGAATTCGGAAAAAAAAAAAAAAATCGTTTGCTGCTAATAGAAAATTAAATCATTCTCAGAAAATCTGTTTAAAATTGAATAAAGTATTTTTTTTTTGCATATTTTTTAAAATCTTTAAAATAATTATTTATATAAGTACTAGCTTATATATCTGGGTTTACCGGGGTTAATATATTAAATGTGTAAATTTGTTATATGCTCAATCTTTTAATTTGTTGTTAAAATGAGAATATAGATTTAAGTTGAAATTCATACAAATTAAATCTGAATCAGTGAAATTAGGGATTACAATTAAGGTTTCACCAAATTAAAAATAATAAAAAAATAACTTTAAAAAAGAAATATGTTTGCGAAATTATAACA
>JAPMOR010121544.1:0-19489 GCA_026543865.1 Argiope aurantia | reverse complement strand
TGTATCAAATTCTGATTTGAATTCGTCTGGAAATGCATCCAAATAATATACAATTGACGCTCTGGTTCTTACGTAAAATCGTCTTCCAACTGCCGAAAAATCTCGAAATATTGCATGTTAATAAGCTTTTTAGTAAAGAATTCTTCCCAGTGACCTACAGATAGTATCACATAATAACATTTATTAATGAAAATCTAAGAAAATTTCGCGAAGAGCACCCAAAGATTGAATTAACATAATCACATGCATAGATTAACAGAAAGATTGGCAGATGTGTTCTACTTTTGGTGCAGCCCCAAAACACGTAATTATAAAAAATATATTATTTTAAAACTTGAGTACTTCGTTGTCAAATTTCAAACTTTTACTTTTTTGCAATATTGTGTTTACATTCACGCGGAAAGATGACGGAAAAGCAAATTGATGCTTGACCGAAACTCGATAAAACTTCAACGCTGCCTAAAAAAGATTGTTGAATAACATATTTACATTCCTCCAAGGCAGGGTACATTCAGTTTTGATAAATTAAGAGCTAAATAACTGAGAATTTTCATTCAATGCGGATACAATGTAACATTTTTAATCTATAGTCAATAAGAGCTCAGAATGTTCTTCTTTTAAGTAAAGCATGATTTCTCGGAAAATGTATCAAACCCTTTCGCAGAAAAATAAAAGATGCTCTTTGTAAAATGAAATCTAATGAAAAGGAAACAATTTAAACCGATTGTTGCTTAAAAGCCACAGATATAATTTCTAAACTGAAACGAAATTTAAATCAAAACTTACCAGTAGGAGTATTTAAGCTAGTAGGAGTATTAAAAAATTCAGTAATAATATAATCAAATAAAACTTTGCATCGTATTATTATTTAAAAAAAAAGAGTTCCTGAAGAGGTAAAATTGAGTAACAATGAATCTGACCTAAATCTATTGCAGCTTCAAAGCTAAGACATTTGATATATTTTGTATATAAAATAGTCAGAAGCAAAATAAATCCTTCTAATATTTAAGTGTAAATGTATTAAATTAAAAACTAACTACATGTAGTTATTTTGCCATTTATTTAAAGAAAGCATCTACAATATGAAAGTACCAGGAGTTTGAAGAATCAACAGAATTGTCAGTATTAAAGTTTGCGAATTATCCAAAGCGTTTCTGGTTTATTGAGTAAGTCAAAGAATGCTCCAACGCGCTTAGAAAAACAAATCTTTTTAGTTCTTTTAAGACGAGTCCTGTATCATGAGAGGATATATTTACCGTTTCGACAAGAAGCAAAAGAAACGAATGATAAATACGTTGGATTTATATGATGCTGAGAATTTCTCGAGCTTAACCTGGAGTTAAAATCATATCTTAATGATTTGGCTGGGTAAAATTATTGACCAATTTTAAGACAATCAATTGGCTATTTTGAAACCGTCCTGGAAATTCTGAATCATGGTCAGATTGATAATTTTCAGGATTGGGTAAATAAAAACCGAGGATGGAGTGCAGATAACTAACGTCGTGAACTCGACCAAGTCCTGTCCGTAAAGAACGAACTTGTTAACTCTAATTTGTGGGAAAGTGGGAGGACAATAAATATTTAAATTCACCAGATAATTTCTCACAGCTCTGGACACAGAGCTTTCCAACTCACCCTCAATCAGTTATTGCAATAGAAAGAAATTGAAACCACTCATTCAGTTAAATATTTCTTTAGACATCATTTAGAATCCAGATGTCGATTTAATATATTTACACCAGTAAAGCGATTCAATTTAAAACTATCACACCAAGAGTACCCTCTGATGATTCGGCAAGGTGGTTAAGGCATGGCACGGATGAGGAACATGAATCAGGAAATGAAAGTTCTGGGTCTTTCATCTAGTGGTACACTTTACTAACATTATGCAAAAATTAGCAGGTCGCTGTACCCTTTAACAACGACTTATTTGCTAGTGAGATTTTTATCCTAGCCGATTGGAAATTGTGGTTAGAAGATGATAAGGTAGTAGATAATCCTTGAGGTAAAAGAATTCCAGGTTCGAAACCTGATTCTATCAAAGAATCACAGTGCATGTGATGACTGGTTTCACGTTTAATGTGGCATCGAAAGTCAAACTAGTATTACATTGGCAATCAATGACTACCGGTTGAGGTGTTGCCTTCGTATGACCAAGATTCAAAATGACGAAGCCTCACCTATTTTATTCCTTCATTATACGAAGTTCATGAAACTGAACTAAGCTTACTTCCAAGTGAAACATAAATGTGAGTTCCAAGGTTTATCTTCGAACCAATAGGTGGATTGGAACTTGGATTTCAATTATATGTTATGGATTAATTTTAAAAAGGCAACACGTAATCTTTTCTTATCGAAGTGAAGTAAAATTGAATTACGAAAAAGATCGAATGATTTTCAGAGCAGCAATTCTGATTTTTGTTATATTTCAAAAAAAAAACGAAGAAACATTTGGTGAAAATATGGCTGAAGATAAAGCTGAGAATTTTGTGAGGTGCTTGCTTAGAGATATAGTTGGCTGCTTCTGTGAAGCCATGGAACTGAAAATCGAAATCCCTCCTGAGCTGGAAGAAGACAGGTGCGTGCCAAAATATTTTTTTATTGAAATTATTGAGCTAAGCAAACCGTTTATGAATGAATTAATGGATGATATCGCAGTCATGCCAGTTCTACTATACTCCTCGGATAATTTCTTTAAGCGTTTTACTCAATCGGTGTGTTTAAAACTCAGCGAAGGAGAAGAGGACGAACAAATATCTTTCTTAAAAGTGACTGCATTTCTAGTAACGCTCTTGGCCACTTTATTTGTTAATGTTTGTTATCGTTCTTTCGATGACATTCCTGGCATTTACTATAGAATGATCAATGACCATTTAAACACAAAGTTTTACACGGAAGGTGAATTTGACGAAATAACGTGGAAATGCAGAGAAATGAAAAACGACGAAGAATGGAAATCTGAAAGTATAGATGAAATGAGAAAATATATTCTGGAGTCGTGTGAAAAAGAACTGACCGCAACTGAAATTTCTCCCGATTCTGTCGAGCAAGAAACTTGCGAACTCAGGATTTTAGACTTGAGGAAACAACCGAAGCAGTCAGATTCCGATACATACAAATGTCAATTTTGCGGTATTGATTGCCTTGTGTTGCTCAAGGTGTTCTTCCAACCAGGAATCAAGTCTAAACCTGAATGCGAACAAATTTAGTATACCTGATTCTTATTGCTAATGTTTTTCTACAAATGATAGCTTGATATCATTTCTTTTTATAACTATATAGTTATCTATATTTATATATTTTTCTAAATGTGAAAGTTTATTTTAAAATGTTCAATTCTAGAAAATGTATTTTATAAGATTCTTTTTTTTTTTTTTACTTAATTGGAAAAAAGGGCATCAAAAGTCCATTTTAGTTTTTATACTTAAAATTTTTTAAATATTATCTTAGTTTATTCTTAGTACAGGATCTATTTTAATTTGTAAGCTTTCCATTTTGAATAAAAATACATCTAAAATTATTGCTTTGTTTCTGATTAAATTTCTGACACTTTTTCCAAAGCCAATTATGAAAATTCAGACTTTTTCAAAAAGAAATGTAAGTTGTAAATAAAGGGATTTTTCCGAAGTAAAAATTAAGCGAACATATATAATAGGAACGATGTGTGGTTGTCATTACGCAACGAAATATATATTTGTATCTAAAAATACGTTTTTATTAAATTGAAAATTCGCTGTAATGTGATCATCTTATGCATTTAACTTCGAATCTATACTCTTAAAGAAATTCTATTTCGTATACATTATAACAAAATCAATATAATTTGTATGGTGATAATTTTACTTTTCTTCAAACAATCATTGAGCCGAAAGTTAGTAAATTTGAAGCAGATAAATTTTGGATGCTGGAAATCTCCATCTTGAAGCCTTTTTCGAAAAGAATTTTTTAAAAATATAGTCTTTGTCAACACTTCTATATACATATGGTCATAAAAAAAGTACGCGCAAATGTGTAACCATTTGGCTACACATTTTTATGTCCAATTATTTCGCATGACTGTTCCAAAGGGCAATAATGTATGTTTGGAAATTATTTTATTAAATAATTTTGATAAATATGTGTAGAAAAGCCTATAATACCAAAGGCAATAGTAATGCCGGAAGTATATTTTAAGATGAAACTTGGAAACATACATGACGGCTATTGTATAAATAGTTCTACCATTAAGAATATTATAGAAATATTTCTACATAGTAGAAAAAATATTTATAAAAATACTTTTATTTTTATTGTAGAATAGCAATAATGTGATTTGTGTTATTCGAATATTGAATAAGTTATACTATTTGAGATATTTTGATTTAAAAATTAACAAATAGAATTGAATTTTTTATATGGTTTTCATAAATTATATGCAGCTACAACCATGCAAAACACATTAGCAGCAAACAATCATATCTTTTGCAAAATGACAAAGTCGTGTAACCTAGTATTGAAGTGCAACATGAAGTTACAGCTCTGTAGCGTATTTTTCACAATTTAACGGATTTTTTAAGAATCGTGTTTCGTTCGCAATTCACCGAAGGTCAAGTTCGATTCGCCATTCGCAAACAAGATTGTGACATCTTTCTTTGACGTTTTCCCCTACTTTGAGATTTTCAAGATTATTTGGGAGACAAATAACATCCAATATTCACTGTTTTTTCTTCTTCGCAGTTTAAAATTCAAGAATCTCCCTGCCTCAAAAATTGAATTTTTGAATCTATTAAGATAAATGGTAATTTTATTTCGCAATTTTAAAACGCATTTTACGCCTAAATATTACCGGCACATTTTACAAAGCAGTGAATACTTTTTTCCCATTTGATTGGACGTGATAACCTTTTTAAATACTGTTTAGTACTGGCTAGATTTCCAAAGATTAATTCATTCTTTTATTTCAAAAGTTTTTCATTTTCCACTCTTTCCCTTTAAAATGCATTTCAAATTTTTTCAACAATATAGAAAGAATTCATATCGATATTTTATAGATAACAGCTAAGGACTCTCCCTGTGAACTTGCTGTGAATGAATAATTCCTTTACAGTTCAACATTCGATTTGATTCACCTACTAAAAAACTGAGTCAATGATAATTTATTTCCTTTTGGATGCATACGCATTTCCTTTTGGATTTTGGAGTTATTTCAATCAAATGATATCAATTAAATATTAGAATCAAAAAATAATCAACTAATTTTTTTTCCTAAATATTCTGCTAGGTTTTGATGTCTTTTTAATTTTTCAATTTTTTTGCTTGCATCTTTCTTAAATATAATCATATTCTGAAATTTAATCATAAATTACTACTTCGGATATCTTCAGAATTTGAATTAATAATGCATAAAATATGATAAGTGTCATTAAAACTTGATCATTGTAAACTTGACTGATATAAACACATAATTATAAATAATAAGATAGATGAATCAAGCAGCCACCGAAGGAGAGTCGCTAATAATAAAAGCGATTGTATGCTCCTTTTACCACTTTATACAGGCCAAACCTTAGACTGTTAAATTTGTCTCGGATACGCCTTAAAACCCTTTCAGAACCCGCCTTTCGTATGAGTGACACACTGGAGCTCACTGCAGAGGCTCATCGTCGTGCATTGGCGACTTGCAAATGAATAGATTTATTTAAATTTTTAAATACTGGTAGATGGCGCTAAACTCCGAAGGGTTTTTTTTTTCAATAGTCGAATCATAATACTTCATTTATGGATATTAATATCTGTTCTGCGTTTCTGGTATTGATAGAATTATTGGTATAAACAAACGTCTCTTTAAACGTGGAAGTGTGATTTAAAAGGACTCCGGCTTTCTTATTGATTGCTTTGGCTTTTTTTGGAGGGGGGGGGAGAATATACGAGAAAGTGCTTTCAGCTGATTGTTGCAGCGAAAGACTGTGTGATATTTCAGTGTGTGTATTCAGTCTTGGTACACGTGTTATTATATTTGGTACATGTGTGCAGGGATAATACTGAGCTCCATTTCTTTAGAAGTGAATAAGAGATCGTATTATCTTCTGAAATAAATAAAATTATAGGGATTTAATTAATAATAGGAAATAATAAAGTTCATTTTCCGCAGGCACATTAGAAAATAAGATTAGATGCTTGCTCTGGGCCAGAACCTAATCTTTTGAAATAAAACGCAACCGAACATGCGCTACTTCAGCTTGAACTGGTGTGGCAGTGAATTTTTAAATTGGAGTTTTCATTATTTATTCTTTTTCTTTTTAAAAAATTTCGTATGGATACTATTTGTTGTCGTGGGCATAGTTAAAATTTGAGTGATTTGCTTGGTTTATTCATTTTATCTTTATATTAATCCTATTTACCACTAATATACTAATAGAAAATTGAAGTCACCGTATTAAATTGCGGATTTTATGTTTTTTTTTTTTTTCGTGAAATTAGGCGTAGTTGCGAAATGCTTGGTTGTTAATAACATAACTTTCTTCTTTTTCCTACATTCATCAATTTTTCTATGACAAATCTAAGAACAAAGTTCTTTAGAATATTATATATTATAGTAAATATATTCGGTAAACTCAAAGATTGTTTCATAATATTTAATACCCTTTTAATTTCTCGTACAAAAAGAAAAAAATATTGCACTCGCAGGAAGATTGGAACTTCAGATTTTCAGGAATCTCCATATTTCAGAACTTCCCAAATCCTAAAAATACGTTTTTGGAATTATATCTGTGTGTGGAAACAATAACTCACGAACTCTTTTTATTACACGAATGAAATTTTGTCTATAAACTTTGTACGAAATTTGTAGATATCAATCCTATTTTGAATGAAATTCATTTAGAGGAAATATGACTGTCCCGCTATCCGAGTATAAGTAAATCTGATTACTATTAAGTGCAAAGAACTTGATAAATGAAATTAGAACACCAATTTAGCGTCTAAAATGCAGGTTATAAAATGTTGGTCGAAACGTTTTACTTTAACATGTAAGTAAACACATAATGCATAAGTTTAATTATAAGAAATGTATTGTTTTGCTCATTTTGTGTAAGTTTGTAATTGCTGTTCAATGAATAAATAAAACTAAGAATTTCATTGACTCAGAAACTATATCTCACTTTAATTTCTCATAAATATTTCTCTTAAATATTCTAATTAATACAGTTAGCAGAGCGTTTTTTTTTTCTAACAGATTTTTTTTCGTACCATTCTAAATTTAAATTCAAAGCTATCTCCGATATAATTATTTCAAGTTCCTATTATAAATATTTTTCTTGTCGTTATTTTTCTGTTTATTCTATTCATAAACCTTCTTTATATAATGCTTCAGCAATTAAAAATAAATCGAAAATTAATAAAAATCGTTTGTCGTTTGATTTCATATTCTACTAAAACTTTTTATAAGCAAAACAATCCAAGACAGTGCAAAAAAGAGCGGCTTGCAAATATCATTTTATGATTTAAGATAGAATATCTGACTCTCTAAACTTAAAATATTTTCTTTTTGTATTTTTGGAGAGCGTATTATATCAAAAATTATTTCTACTGCTTAGAGTATGAGCGTTACCATTTGGAAACTAGACAACATATACTTATAAAGGCAAAATATTTTTTAAACACATATGAAAAATCTGAACATTTTAACTGAATTTTACATGGGCTTAAAATTTAATATTTTCACTTTAATTGCATGTAAATCTTCCAAGGAAATCTCCGAAGGCAATGAGCTTCTAATAAAAGCTGTATCGAATCAAAGATCCCAAAAGATGAGCTCGTCTATCCAAATCTATGGGGAAATGATGTAATGAGTAGTTATTCGGGGACGAACCGAAACTGTTCAGTGGATCGTATATTTTTGAAAGAACGCCTGGATACAAGAAAAATTGCATAATCATAATTACAGCACCAATCAAACAAATTTCAAGGTGTCTTTTCCTGAAGTTGAAAGAGCCTCTTTGTCGTATTCCTCACCGAACGATGCCAGTGATTCGTAATAGGTAGGCTACTGTACATGAACCCTGAAGAGAATTTCAAATATTCAAAAACTTTACAATGCACGCAATAATGAACATATCAAGTAAATACTTCCTTTATATCGAATGTAATTACAAGTTTACCTCTATTAAATTTCCAGCTTTCGTATTAAAAATAATAAGGAATTTGTGCCATCTGCTATTTTTCAGCATGTGTGTTAAATATCTTAGGTCAATTAATTATGCGAAAAAAAGTGCCACTTTTGCAAACATGATTGATCGTTTCGTTCGAACATCGTTTCTAACAACAAATGAAGCAGTGTAGGTATGATCTGCAAAAGACATGTGTTCAACTGCGCTCTCTTGTCTATAAACATTATATGAAGGAACAGATTTCTAATGTATATGTTTTCAAAATTTCAGTCAAAATAAATAGAGCGACCCTTACTGAAATGTAGGGGACAGACCTGATAAGATTTACATCATTCCATTTATCAGAATTACGTTCTGTACCAATTAGATTTTAAAAAAAGAGGAAGAATATATTTTGAAAAAGACTGTCGATATGTTTTGAGTTTCAGCAATAATAATAATAAAGTATTCTATCTTTATCTGTAATGTCAAAGAAAGCAAATCATTTATAAGAGTTTATACAGATAACTGAATCGTTATAAAAAGGAAAGAAATTAAATTTCTATTTGTTTAATTTCTAAAATTTCAGCTCCTTAGTTATTCTGTTGGAACTGAAAGGATGTAGTGAAGCACATGGCAAGAGAAGAAGAAAAATTTCAGTCAAAGAAGTATCTATATTTGCGGAAGACATTTTCAAAGGTGCTAGGAAGGAGTCGAATTTTTTGTCAGATTATATTTTATTAGTGTGAAGTCTGGAACGATACAAGCCAATTAAGAGAAGTCAAACTGTTCCACTCGAAGGAATTATACATAAGAAAATATCGGCTCGACCACTTGACGTGTGTTGGTGGCAAAATACAAAAATTATTCTCAATAAGAAATATTGTTTTCATTCTTTATTTAATTATTTCAGACGAAATTATTGCTTCTGAAGATAAACTTTAGTAGTTTCTCTCAGTTTGAATGCCAAACAAATATATTGCAAAATTTCATCCAAATAAAATTCCAACACGTTTAAAGTAAATAAAATAAAAAATTAAATCTAAATAATGGCCATATCACCAAATTCATATTTCAAATTTATTCATATTACCAAATCTGACTTTCTAAAGAAATTATGCCATATTTAGTAAAATAGTTTATATTGATATTTTTAATATTTCAGTTTAATTATTTCAAACAGTTAAAGCTTGATATAAAAACAGACAAATGATTCAAATTTTAAAATTATTGGCGCTTTCTCTTAATACCAGCAATCGCCAACTATTTTGTAAATGCGCCAAATACTGTTTTAATACTCCAAAAAATTAATACAATTCTTAATTTTATAATAATTTATTTATGCATTTATGTTATTTAAATTTATATCTTCAGAAAGAAACTATACCTATCCACAACTAATATTTCAAAGGTTAAAAAAGTGCTTGAGGGGAATCCTTGGAAAACATTTTTTTTTTCGTGAAATAAAACAGAATTATGCTTCAACTCAACCTTGGCGATGGGCCTATGATCAGCAATCCGCTCATTTTTCACACGTTCATTTTTCAATCTTACATAAAATAATTAAGTTTGTTCATATCTTCACAAAATATCTTCCCCAACTTTCTTAAGAAGCGTCATTGCATCTTTTCAGCATTCTATATCGTTCGTGTCCGAAAAATAGTAAATTTTTGTTGTACGCGCTCGCTTATTATCCTCTGTTTCGAAATATATCTGAATTCTCTCTCGTTGTTGCAAATGTTATAAAAATTATTTTATGTAGGAGACTATACAAAGAAGGAAAAAAAATCGTTTTTAGGCAACACTGAATATTTCTTTTTATTTATCATGCTGGATTTCTAAAAAAATTCTTTCATAAAACTTTTTGAATATAATTTCTACATTTATTTTAAATAGCTTCCATGATGAGAACATGTATTTGTTCAATTAACAATGACACAGAATTCTGCCGCAGCCTGTGTCTCTATCTATATACTACAACTAGAATAAAATATAATTGTATTTTTTCAAAAATTAGATCTTAGTGCAAGAAAATCTCCTGAAAATATCGATTCAAATATTGACAATTTTTTGATGGTCAGTAGAAAAAACAACTGAGAACATTTTTTTTTTTTTTTTGCATATATCTTTGTAAATTTTTAACAATGAAAGAAAGGTCAGAATATCAATAAAATATCAAGCTAAAAAATACTTAATTTCCTTTAATTAAATGTAAAAATTAATTATTATGAATTATTTTCTAACCAAATTAGGGAAATTGGCCCCCCTGTCGGATTTGTCTTGCCCCCCGTCGGCAAGACTCTATCGCCGTCTCTGACAGAAAGAGGGTGTCCATATCATTGTCCCCAAATCAAATGGTCTCTTAAATTGGGAATTAAGAGAAGAAATAAAGCTTCAATGGTTTGATAGAAGCTATATGTCCAAAAAAGGAAGAGTAACTGAACGCCTTTATTCCTAATTCAGAAATCAAAATAAGAAGATACCATCCACTGGTAATTCAAATTATCTCAGGACATGGGAGATTTCTTACAAACTTCCAAAGGAAAATAAATGCATCTCTGGAGGAATCGCTACTGTTTACCGTTATTTAAATGAATGCATAGAAATCTCGGAATTAAGAAAAAAATTTTGAGTTGAAAATAATTACTTCAGTACAGTACTGATGGTATCAGGTAATCATAAAACTCTGAAAGACATGATGTTAAAAATTGTCAGTTTTTACCAACTGCTTGAAAGTGTTCCAATTTTTGTTGTTGTGAAACGAGAATTTGGAGAAATATTTAGAATTTCGCGGTCATTTTCTTTTGGTTATGGCCTGCTCCTTGTTTAATAGGAAGAAAGGCGAATGCGAAGATGAGGAGAGAGGTCAATAATTGACCACTTTGTGGTTTGGGGTCAATTACCTCGAACAGAATGTGTTTGATGAATCGGTCAGTGTAAGGGTGGACAATGCTAAAGATAGGGTCGGCCACAACAAATACTGTACACAAGAAGAGATGGGAGTGGAATTCTATAAGGTTCAAAATTGTTATAAATAATTTAAAATCACATAAATGTATTATTTTTTCCCCTTTATTATCACAATACATTCCAACTTATAATATTGTTGTAAACCTCATGAGAAAATGAAAAATGATTCGAAAATCATTAAACCCTTAACTGTTTTATTTTCTTTACTATCTAATAAGATGACATCTTTTTTGGAAATATTTTGTTATTTTGATTCAAATGGAAATCCGTTGAATACTTGACTTATTTATGTATTTGAAGTAGTTTTAATATTGAATTATGGTTATTAAAATTTTATAAAAATGAAGTCCTTTATATATTTTCACTCATATAATAATTATTCAGTTCTTTTAATATATTTTAATTTTTAAACAAATTTTTAAATAAAAATCTGCATTTTTGACGGTATTTAATTAGGTGCTTTTAAATCGTTGATTGTTTTGCATTCAATTTTTCGTAACTTATAGAATCTTCTGCTAACTCAAAATATGTCGAATTTTATTTCTTCATCTATTTAGTGCCATTTATAAAAGAGATTTGGATGCATTGAATACAATTTGTAATTGCATGTTCCATGTATGTAAGGATGCAATTCTGAAATTAATTTTTTTATTCTGACCCTTATATGCTAGAATTCAGTAGTTCACTGTGATTATGCATATCTCTTGAGAAAATATCATCATTATAAAATTTCCATTCCATTGTCAATTACTCTCTTAATTTTATCTAATTTTGAATTCACAGGAAAAGATAATCTAGTAACGTATTTAGAATTTCAGTAATTCTAACAATGAATTATGAAATGTGAAAATTAGAAAATATTAATGAAAGTAATTTTTAATCGCATTTTTATATGTGTAGAAAAATGAATATATATTTTTTTCTAAAAATCCGAAGTTTAAAGCAAAGGTCCTGAAAGCAAGACGTTATGCAATAGAAGAATAAAATGAAAAAAAAATATTAAAATATTTATCAGATATATAAAAAAAGAATATTATGAGTATGATACAAATGACTGAGCAGAATTTTAATTTGTACTACAAAAAGCAATGCATTTTTAAAATATAATTTCGTTTACGTTTGTAATATTTTTCTAGATTATCAGTAGCCCGTCAGCCGCAGTTGAATTTCAGATAACAGCGTTGCCCGAGGAACACCACGTGGAGGTCGGCTACCAGAGTTCCTCGAGGGCTGTCCTCCTACACTCCGATCACTACATTCCGGGACAGCCCCGGGAGGTCGAACAAACATCGACCTCCCTCGCACACGCCTAAGAAATGGGTTCCATCTGCTGGTCACAAATTCGGGGTAGGAGTAAATTAAAGTGTCGTGCGTTGACGGTAGGGGGAGTGGATCAACGCGTCCACAACAACTTAGCGCCCTCCTGTAGTCTTAAATATGTAATTATATCTCTAAATCTTTTAATTAGCCGAAATGTTCGAATTGTAGTTTTGTGAATGATACTTAACTAACTGGTCTCTTCAACAATCAATTTGGAAAGGAGTGATGCCGAATAGAGGGTTTTGGAGTGCGCTAAGTGCCTTCCTGGAAGGGCTTTGGAAGGAAACTGGCCCACATTCGTGCAAAGCATGGGGAAACCAGGCAAACCCCACGCAGCCAGTCCGGCAGAGAGCCGCTTTCCACAGCGGAGGACTCCACCTCCCAGTTCAGAGAGCTTCGGCGCTCGACCACTGGTGGGGCGCTGAAGGTGGCTGGTGAATGGGAGTGGACCAGCACGGCCACTTTTATTTGAAGACTCATAATCGGGAAATTAAATATTACTATCGCTCTTAATAGCAAAAAACTATGTAACGAGTATAAAAGATGCTACTTAACTGTCCTGGTATTTTTCAAAGGATAAATGCCAAACTAATAATTCGTAAACCTATCTCACTAACCTTCTAAAGGTCTTTGAAGTCATCTGTGTTTCATTGTCAGTTGATATCAAATTGGTAGGAATATACTTTTATTAAAATTAATTAATAAAATTATATTTAATCTTGAAATGTATTTGCCTTGAAAATGTAATAAGACTATGATACGATGGCAACATTTCAACGTAGCGGTATTTCCATTCCGTAATTTCTAGTTTAAGAATTTTTTAACTATTGAGAAAACTCCTGTTATTGATATTTTAAATACTAGTGTTGTGTTTAATAGACAATCTAATAACCTCTAACGTTTGCTTTGAAAACATTGAATTTACAATAAAATAAACTGTTATATTCGAAGATTAATTACTGCAAAAATCCGTGAGAATGACAAAAATTATTTGGTTCGTCAAAAAAGCGTGTATAATCGTAGTTTCAAATTCCGTAAGTCAAAATTTTAACTTTGTGTTAACGATCCTGTATTAACAGCAATATCCAGAAGCGTAGATTCTGTTTTGAAATCATGAATGTCGTAATAAGACCAGAAGTGCATCGACTTGCATCGTGAAACCAAGTCAGGGAATATTTATATTTTTATTTCAACTCGTAATTCACATTTACATGTTATGTCACTTTTATTAAAATCAAAACCATAGCTTCTTAGCTTTTCTCTACTTAATTTTTTTCTTATTTATTTCCAAGAAGAATGTCATTAAAATCATGTTTTGAATATTCGGATTTAATTGAATACAAAAGTCAAGCTAGCAAGATTACTCAGAAATAACTTCAAAAATATTTTGTATCTTAAACCTTTAAGAAACTTAAAACTTCTAAATGCCTATAAATATGAAAATGCTTTTTTAAATGAAGGAAAAATGTAAAGATTTCAAAAACAGTTTTTTAACTTTAAACATGAAATCCTTGCTTTTTCAGGAAATTGTATCAGAAAGGTTAGTATTTTCTACTTCATTTTACATGCAATTGACATCGAGATGGTTGAACACTTGAATGCTTCATTTAATGTATTTGAATGAGTCTTGGTGATTCTGTAGTAAATAGGTGCTTCTAAGGAATTTTCTTAACTGCCGTTCCTTTTAGTATATTTTATAAATACATAGGCATAAAATTCCTTAAATAAATCGTCTCTTAGTTATTTTTATTTTTTTTAATTTCAGGATGTAAGAGTTCGGAACAAACCAGAATTATTTTCCCTCATTTCTGCGTATTGATGATAAAATCGTCTTTTTAAATGGTTTGAATTAATAAATTTCAATTTTCCTATGCTATGTGATTAGTATATTTAGTTTTGAATTTAGAATGCTGGTGAGAATAGTCAGAATTAGATTAAATAGTTTTAAATTTAGTTCCAATATTTAATTCCGTGTTGCTGAAAATTGTGTAGTAAGTCAATGAATAAATAGACTAAAAATTTGAAATGATTCAAATTATTCTTCCCTTAAATTCCTCACAAATATTTCTTCATTTATACCCTTAAAAGCTGACCTTAAAATTCATAATACTGAAATTTTCGAAATGGATACAGTCATAGCTGCGCTCCTCATATTTAAATACGTAAGTTAAAATTTTTAAGACTTTAAATAAATAGTTTTTGTTAGGGTACCCTGACATTGCATTTGAATCAAAATCTATACCCAGTTAATATATTAAATATTTGATGTGAAATTTGAACTAATTAAGTGCTATCCTCGTAAATGTAGAGGATTATAACCATTTGTATTTTTTTCTTTGTTTTATTATTTCTAATATTTTTTTTCTAATGTTTGCATTTCTATATCGTGTGGCAAGTTCAAATCTTCAAATCCTCTGAATGAACGAATAATGATTTGAAACGACACTTTCTACGCAAACGTCGCTATTACTAAAAGCAGTCCTTCACAATCAAAAAACTTCTCACATTTCATACAAATTCAAAATGCTACATTAATAAATTTGCGATTAAGTGAAATATCTTTAAAAAATCTTCAACTGAAAGATATGTATATTTTCAATAGTTGTATGCGTATGATCACATTTAAAACATTTTCTCGCGCTTTTTATCTTTCTCCATTCACACTGAGCAAGAATTTGATTTTTTTTTTCAATTTCAAGTTATATTAGAAGCATATTTTATCTACATTAATAAAAAAAACTAATTAATAAAGTAGGAGACATTCTTAAAATGCTTCTTCTGGTTTCTTTCTTTCGCCCAGACAGATGATGTACGAGTTTAATACCAAAAAACAAATGCAGTTTATTTCCCCAAAAGTTAGTAATTTCTTAATTAATAAATACATTTAAGCATTTGAATGATTCAGAAATTCTGCCCTTAGGGAAATTTAGAATTTTTCCTAAATATTTTTTTATTCAATGATGAATTATTTTTGCTTCTAACGTTCGTTCTAGTTATCAGGAATTCACTTATATTATTTAAGCCGATTTTTTTCATTCCTCTATTCTAAATTGAAATTAAAAACTGTGTCCGATATCATTCTTTCAGGTTTCTATTGTAAATATTTTTCTTCAGACTATTTTTCTTAAAACTATTTTTATGCTTCTAAAAACAGTTGATTGGACAATTAATTTATGTTTTAGTCTCCATAAAAATTATTATTTGTGAAATATCATATTAAGAAAAATATTTCCAGAATCTTATATTCGATCTGTATTCTTCTAATAAATAAGATGTTTACTGATATTTATATCTTTAATGTTTATTATTAAGAATATCTTTGAAGTAATACAAAAGTATTGTTTGCAGGCGATGTTTTTTAAAGATATTATTAATAGTTACTCGATTTTTATAAACATTGATAGTGTACGCATATATTGTTTCAAATTATATAAATGTACTCTATGTCCTGTTCTTTTAACCGCTTTTTATATTATTATTATTCGGGATACTTATTTTTGAAAAGAAAGCTGTGCGCAGAAAATTTCCAGCAGTATTCGATTCTGCTGATGCAACGTTGACGATTGGATAATGCAAATTTAAGCATATGAGTAACTCAGGATTTCTGCTTTGTTTCAATTTCTCATAAATTATTATTCCTTATTCAAAAATAACTTATTTTTCTTTCTATCGTTTGAACCAGTCATTTTTATTTCAAAGCGATTGTATTTGTTACTACTATGTTCTAAATTGAAAGCTATCTTCAATATAATTTTTTAAGACTTCTATTATAAATGTTCTTATGGTTATTTTTTTTGTGTATCCTATTATGTAAAGTTTTATGTAAATGTTTTAAAAATTAAAATAATTTTAAAAAGTCTTATATCGTCCGATTTCATTTTCTACTAAAAATTTTCTTATGCAAAATAAATCAAGAAACTGCAAATAAAATATTTGAAACTAACATTGTATGTTTCATAATAGAATATCTGGCTCTAAAATTAAATATTTTCTTTCTTTATTTTGAGAAAAAAATCATTATTACAATAAAAAAATATGGTTCTTCATCCATACGCATAACCGTTGATAAAGTTAATGCCTTTTAAAGAGGTTTAAATATTAATCTGATAAAATTTGGCGTTCATGAAGAAACATCTAAAATGGTAAGGCAATGCTTTTCTAAAAGCAGTTGACTCAACAATTAATTTATGCATTAGTCTCCATAGAAATGTTTATTATTAGTGAATTAAATTAAGCGGATTCTTAAATTCGATCCGTATTCTTCTCATAATTAAGGTGTTTAATGATATTTATAACTCTAACGTTTATGATTAGAAATAACTTTGAAAGGAATACTCGATTTTTTAAAAAGGGAAATTTTTAGCATTCCAATCAGACATTATTTCAATGACTCTATTTTTATAAATTCAAGTCATATAAATTTGCTCAATGTCTAATTTACCTCTACTTTTGATACTATTCGGGTTACTTATTTTCTGAAAAGAAAGCAATGCGCAGTAAAGTTCTAGCAATATTTGATTATGCTGCTGCAACATTCACGATTGGTTACTAGTCAAAATATCTGTAAAATGATGGAAAAATTTGAAAATATATATAAAAAATTGTTTGGCAGTTTAACTAAATTTTTCAAACGTTGGAAATTTAATATTTTTACTTTAAATGTACGTACGTTGTACAACGCAACCAGTGTACGAAATCAGCTTCTAAGAAATGTTACTTCCAATCAAGATCTGTCCCCAAAGTTGTGCTAGTCTATCAAAATATATTTGAAAATGTTGTAAGGAATTTTCAAACTGTATGATTTCTGAGGTGAACCAAATCTGTACAGAGGACTGCATATTTTTGAAAGAACGCTTATATATGAGAAAAATTGCTTAATGAGGGCTGCAGCACTACACTTAAGGAGTATTAAAATGGTTTTCCGGAAGTTTAAAACACCACTTCGTCACATTCCCTAACGATTCATTGAAGTGATCCTTCGAGCGTAAGCCGCTTCCTCTCTATCAAGACGGTCAAGAAGAGTTAAGAACAATAAGCATCCCAATCAAGCGCTCGTGTAATTTCGAATGTAAATATATTGTTACACTTCATTTAAATTCCAACCCTCATTTATTTCAAAAATCATAAAGTCATAGCATCTGTTATATTTCGGAAAGTTTAATAAATCTGTTAAGTTCGTTAATTATATGCAAAAATGTAACTTTTGGAAAATTAAGAGATTATTGCATTGGTTTTCACAATGAAAACTGAAGAGCACCTATTCACAGCAAAATATATTGGTAATATCTTTTGCGGATTCTTGTCTTTAATCATTATATCAAGGAATGGCGTTTTGGAATTCTCAACCAATTGTTAGAGAAGGCATTACTGAAATGCAATGAAAAGGCCTGATGGAATTTAAGTCTTTCTATTTATCAGAGTTAGTTTCTGGACAAAATAGTTTGAAAGAAAGGGAAAGAATAAATGCTTAAAAAACTGTTGATTTGTTTTTCTCTATTTTCAGCTCAAACGTCAAAAAGGCATTCAATCATTATCTGCGATTTCAAAGAAAGCCAGTCGCACAGGAAAAGATATATATAAGACTGAAATCGTTGAATCGTTAGAGAAGTACCGGAAGCTAAATATAAATTTGCATCAAAGATAGATGTAAAATTTCTGCACTTCATCTCTACTATTAGAACTCAAAATATGGAGTGAAACAAAAAAATGAGCAAGTGAGAAATTTTTCACTCAAAACTGTACCAAAATTTTAGGAAGACATTTTCATGTCTTAGTTTCATATTTAGAATAATACAAACCAGCTCATCGTAGGCGTATTATAGAGTTCCACACGAACAGGCGAAAACGGAATAATATATATTCAAGAATCAATTGGATTTCTTGGAATGTTTTGGCAGCGAAATATTAAAAAAAATCATTGAAAATAATGGGGTTTTTTTTTTCAGTATTTCATAAAAACAGCAAAGAATTACTACTCGTAAAAAAAATAATTTCTTCCACGCAGGATAACAATTATATATATTCTAAAGCTTTATCAAAATAAAACATCTGAATTTTTAAAATGAATGAGTCGCGAAAATTTAAAATAAAATATTAGCAATCAAAAAGAGACCATTGTACTAAATCTGGCTTTAAAAACAATTTATAATTTTAATTTTAACAACGCTCATTTTAAAAACACACATAGAATTCAAGCTCTTAAAATGTTTCATACTCTCTTTTCACAACAACAATCGCCAACTTATTTGCACATGTGCCAAATTAATTTTTAATAATGTATTGTTCTGCCAAGATGTTGGCATAACTCCTAATTTCGTAATTTGTCATTTTTCCAGTCATTCTATTTAATCCATACCTCCTGCAGCACTTGTGTTTATTCACAATAGCGATTTCATCGGCTAAAAGACTTGAAAGGACTCTTTGTAAAAAATAATTTTTTTCTCGCAAAAGAAAACAAAATGATGCTTTAGAGATCAATTTGATTTTATTAACATCCAGCTCTTTGTTCAAGAAGATCCGAAGAAATTGGACATTGCTTAGAAGTATGAGGACAATAGTTAACATATCGTATGCGCGATAAAAAAGCGGAAAGAAAATGAAATGAAAGATTCAATTAAAGTTTTGGCAATTATTCGTGCACAAAGCAAAATGTCAGTATTTTTCTCAACGAGAAATTCAGTACTTACTCCTTACTTCGACTGTATTACAAATCTAGCCAAATAAAGTCAGCCAGTGCTAGAAATCAGGCAGTTTCTGAATACATTTAAAGTCTGAGTTTGCTGCGTTTTATAAACGTGATTTCAATTTGGCGACTCTCTAATTCACAACAAATATCTGTTATTTGAAACTAACATTTTTGCTTGGCGATAAGAGCTATCCAGCTGAATGAGAAGTAATGAAAATATAGAATTATATATAAGTTGGCCGATAATTTCTTTTCACTCTATTGAAATGCCCTAATATTATGCTTGCCTTATGTATGATATTTCAGAATATTCAAAAGAAATAAGAAAATTGTGTAAATGAATGAGACAGTTCCTAATTTTTTGCCTTTTTAAATTCAAGCATAT
>JAPMOR010121541.1:0-12764 GCA_026543865.1 Argiope aurantia | reverse complement strand
GAATATGCGAAAGCTACATCGTTCAGTCTATAAGCAATATTCTATTCACTCTCAGCTCCCTAATCAGCAGTTCTGAAATACAAACAAATAAAAACGTTTCATTTCATCTCATATTATCTTTATAATAACCTTCCCTTTTTGTTTCGTATCAGCAAATCAGGTCAGCCTGCAGATGGTTTCCAAACCTTAGTCAAAATTACAATAATTATGATATCATTGATAACTGAATTTAAGCCTACTCAGATTTTCGATCCAATCATCAGGGAATTCTTAACGATACAGTCATTATATTAAGACGACATTTCATATTTAACTTTCAGTTCTATCTTCACAATCTGTTAAATAATGGTTATCAAATATACCGGCCACTTGACCTTAAACAGGCGTATAATTAATGGGGAAACCCTCCCAAGGGAGAAACGTGAATGAATCCAAGTAAAACTTGACTGAATTCCTCTCTAAGGTTCGGTCGACGACCCTTAGTTCGTAGAGCGGTTACCAGAGCGCGCCACCATCTGTTTGGTGTGACGTCACGTTGATTGAGGACCTGAAGTTCGAGCACGATTCCAGTGACCTGACAAAAGATGGGAGTTCTCAAGACCTTAGAACAGGTAAGAAATTCTTTCATTTGGAAAACGGTTCATCTTTTCCGCGAAACCGGGTTTTTCTATGCATCTATGACCGTTTCTCTTTTATTTCTTTACCAATCAAATTTTTAAATATCATGTATAGTATTTAAATTTGAAAAATACTTTGTAAATAATGACTAAAACATTTATTCTTTTGAAAATATATTATTTACAGTTAGTAAATTTTGGCAGATTTATCTGCTATATGCAATTATTTCGTAATTTTCTTTTACATTTCTTGATAACAAATTATTCTATTTGGTACCAAATTGTTTTTACTATTTTAGTGGCTCCACAATACACTTATTACAATGAAAAAAAAAATTTAAAAAATATATTTTTTAAAATTTTGTTTAGATTTTGAGGTTAAAATTAGTTTATCCTTCTCTTAATTTCACATTTTCAATAAAATTTCTATGTTAATAATAGTGAATATTAACAGTAAAAAAAGAAACTATTATGTATTTTGTGTTATTAGTTTGTTATTAGTTTCGTATTATTAGTTTGTTTCCACTTTTATTATTATCATAGCTTTGTACAGTAACATGAAAATTTAAAAAGGTTCATAAAATTATATAAAATACTATACTTGATATAAAAAAATATCTATTATAATTAAAAGTTAACATTCCTGCTTTAAAGAAATCATTGCTTTCTCAAGCTAAGATACATGTAACTAATTTGAAGCATATTTATAGATTTTATTCCAAATTTAATATTAGTGTTATTTGCGAGAGTAAACATTTCAATGTGCGAGACGTTGCGAAATGGCGGTTAACAAATGTGGTCCGATTTTACGCTCCCAAAAGCGTTTTACATATACATAATTCTTTGAGAATTTTTTTATCTTCTCTTTTATCTGTCCGCTATACTACAGGGAGGATATATTCTGGTTCGAAGAATTGCATGCTAAAATGACGTGCTATATATATATATTCGAACTTTCTGGCATCAAGCGAATGTCAAGTGACAAGATGTATTTTTCCATTTCGAATACCCGCCTTTTCCTACCCTTCGTCCTTTTCTTCCGTCACAGTGTCGTATAAGGGACAAGTTTTGGCGAAAAGACATCCCAAATACAGGCTGATCTTCAAATTCTTTGACACAATCTGATGAGTGGACAAAACTATTTTGAATTATTCATACGAAAGGATCTGGAATTACTTTTTTTTGTGTGTCAAATCGAAACATTGATCGAAAAATAAAGAAAATGAAGACAAACATAAGAAATTCTCAATTTCTCGGATATCTTTCCGTCCAAACAACAATACTTTTAGTAACACAAACTCAGCATTTATTCTCTGAAATGACACTAGCTTGGATTATTCTATTATTCTTGATTTGAGCGAATCTAAAATAATTTACAAAATTACATAAGATGCATTACTGAAATCCACGAATATATTCAAATTTAAATAAATCGGTGATCCTTTATTGTGTGCAATTTTTTTTCTATTCATGGTATTATGATTTTTAGTTTATTTCATTTTATATTTATTGTTTTGATATGATGGCTTTTCTGATTTTCCTTTTTGATGTTTCTATACAAACTGAAAGTTTAATTTTTCTAAATATCATTTTTATTTTAATATGAAATGATTTTTTTAACATTTTTGTAATGACAGATTTTATAACTTTTATTGTGAAAAGTAAAAACAAAAAAATTCAATTAGGATATTAATTAATTATTTTTTAATGAGAGAAATAATTGCCCAGTTTTGAAAATAAATAATATTTAATAAATTAATTTCCCCATAAAAAAAACCATTGCTTTTAATCGTCTTTTGAGATTATATTATTTTTCTTGTGATGATAAAAAAATGATAATAAAAAAATATATTGTGAATTTCAATAGATTCTATAAGTAAATCTATAATCGTTGGAAAGAAAGAAATAATAATCCGCTGAACGTATACAGATTTCTGTTCATTCACTTCATTAACTACAATAAATATAATTTTTTTCTAATATATTAAAATTATTTTTCCCTTTAAATTAATAGAAATTTCTTTGATAAAGAGAATGCACTTTACTGAAATTTACTCTTTAAAAAATAAAAGATAAATTAGTCATATTTAATCTAAATACGCCGATTAACTCCTTAAACTTGTACTTCTTTAGTGGTTAGCCATCTGTAAAAACATATGTTATCATCGATTTGCAGTTTTGAATCTTACTCCAAACGTGACTTAAATAAATGATATCATATTAAGGATTATAGTTATATTTACAAATCCCCATGAAAATGTTATTTTATTTGTATAAAAAAAATTATAATTATTTACTGCAACTGAAGACAAAACAAAAAAATCTGTTTTACCCATTTTTTCGAAAAGAAATGAGAAACTTGTGAAGTTGCTCCAATAAATGTCAATCATCCACAAAGCGAAAAGAAATGTATAGGAAATATTCCGTTTTGATTTAAAAGAGCAAAATTGTGACAAAAATTTATAATTTTTTGTTGTTGTTGAAAATTATGAAAGTAAAGTTACTCCAACAAATATCAATCATAATCAAAGGAAACAAGATTTTAACGAAATATTGTTTTTTGTTCAGAAAAAGCAGAATTCACATTAGTGAAATATTTCCATTATTTGAACTTTACACATACATCCTTCTTATTTTATTTTCCTTAACGATCATTTGGTCGTTTGCTATTGCTAGAAATGGTGTTTGAAAATAAACAAACGTACCATTCGTCACGGTTTTCTTCTCCCCCCCCCCCCCCCCCCCCCCCCCAATGTTTTTATATAACTGGACGACAGCAGAGACACCATGACCCAGTGGCCAGTACGGTTGGTTAAGTACAGCATGACCGTTATTGTTGTAAGATCACGATACGACACCACGTGATTCTACATTATGACTTGGAATAAAATTATCAAGATTTTTTTTCCCCCTACAACAATAAGAAAAAGAAATTGTGGGCAGGTTTCGGATCCATGCAGCTTCTTTCACGAAACCTGATTCAGTCTCTTGTGCGCTTTTGAGTTTGACTTCCATGCATCAGTTGGTTGAACTTTCGTTGCTTCAAGATGACTGATTAAAAGTTCTTGTAATGAATCGGCTCTCAGGATCTAACTTGAGGGGATTTGTGGTCACTTATTTGTATACTGTAAGTGGCAACTGAACCATTTAGTTTTTGTGCTTGGCTAACTGAAAAGTATTATCCTAATTTGATCTGATTTACTAATAAAAATTTTCTAACTATTCCGAGAAATGTTTCCATCTGTGACATGTGAATCGGCTGTTTTTAAAAATTACAGACAATTTGTTAATTGATATTTTTGAGCATTCGGATAGTTGTATTTTTTGAAAATACTAAAATAGATAATGATTTCTGTTATTTTCCAATGACTTTTTTTAATATTAATAAAAGGCAGATGATTATTAACTGCTTCTTTTCCCTGTTATGGTCCTTTATTTAACTGATAGATAAATAAATATATAAAAACTTTATACATGAGCTGTAATTTCTTTTACACTTAATGAATAAAAA
Source organism: Argiope aurantia (assembly GCA_026543865.1). Lineage (NCBI taxonomy): Eukaryota > Metazoa > Arthropoda > Arachnida > Araneae > Araneidae > Argiope > Argiope aurantia. The sequence goes on along the minus strand of JAPMOR010121541.1, from coordinate 8,636 downwards.
TAATTACTTAAAAACGAAACGAAAACCGAAATAACATTTATTTTCTTTTGATATATGAATGGAAATCAGATGCATCTTCTAGCCATCATTGCGCTTCACAAAGTTTGAGTATAATATTTAATATACAATATAAATCTAAATGTACAAAATAAAATAAAATAATCAAATCAAAATAACTTCATAAACAATGCCTTCCGTACAGGATTCATGAATCCTTTAGGGAAGTTTTGACAATTATAATGACGTTTAAGTCACATATAGCGGAAGTCAGTCACTAAGTAAGGAATTTCGAGTTTTATTCCTAATATAACTTAAACATGGAGGATACAAGTTCCATTTTATTTGTACTGATTCATATTTCTCCTGTATCTTTTAGGTTTCAATTTATTCGATTTCGTTTATTTCGCATAAATCCTTATATAGAAAAAAAAGAAATAGTAAATATATCTTCGGATCATCTAAAAATTCCAACTCTCACACTGTAACTTCCGCACTTCAGACAATTGACTTTCTTTTTTGTTTTAACATGCAACAGCTAACTTGTGGGGATTTACATAAATCAAAACTCCTCAATAATAATTTAAAATTTTTAAAAATGTAAGTTGACTGAAAAGTATGATTTCGACCTTCATGCAATTTTTTTTAACAGGACCGCTACAATTTGAAATATTTTTTCAGTGAAATTTACTTTACCTTATTTCAATACAAACTTTAATATTTTATTTAAAAGCGAACTTAATATTTAGCAAATATAAATAAACAAAATAAAATAAAATATCATACAAACATAAATGTGAATTTTAAGCCTAATGACAGGAAATTTTTCAATACTTTTAATGCTCTGTTACCTTTATAGAATCTGTTGTCTGTATAGTATAGTGCCTGTTATAACGTTTTCAGGGAGCCTTTAATAATTTTTTTTACTTTTTACTTTTCGTATACGAAATATATACAAATAGAAGGTATTGACCGTGTCGCAGAAAATTTATACAAATCACCCCGTTTCAGTTCGAAAAGATTACTTTTGGAATTATGTCTTTCTATGAACTTAATGACTCAAACATTTTGAACTAGGTGGATGAAATTTGGAATTTAGTCTTTATACTAAATGGATAAAGTTTTTATTTTCAGTTTTCGAATGAAATCCACACACAGGAAGTATGTCTACAATGACAATAATAAAAAAAAAACATAAAACGCTTAATAAATGAAATTTGGTACACTTAATTTATAGAATGTCTAAATCCATTTCAAAGTTTTAACCAATCAGTTCATCAAGTCAACCTGTCTGTTCATTTGTATACATGTAAAAGCGATGATTCAAAAATAGAGCCGCTTATACGAATGAAAATTAGTATGTCATCTTATAATTAAAATTGTAGCCCTGTGTGCAGTTTTGAACCAAATCCGTCAAGGCGTTAAATATTTGCCGCTCTGTACATTTGCATTAGAGGAAATACGATAACTCAAAAATGAAATGGTTTAGATAAATTCTGACGTCCGTTCAAGCGATACAAGAGCAGAAAAGAGCGAAAAAGCGATCGAAATATTTATCCCCTTAAATATATACTTTGAGATTCAAATTGGGATTACTTTACATACTTTACAGGTGTCGGTTTAGGTAAGGGAATTATAGGGATCTTTTAAAAGAATTTGTTTAGATCGACACATTTTTATCCCTTCACTCGGAGCGTGAGAACCGCTGATTTAAGCATTTTTACAGAGCTTTTAAAGCATTAATTGAACAAAAAAGATGGAATTGGATCAGGAAACAAGAAAACATTTTAGAATAAAATTAATATCTGCTAAATTAAGATAAAATTAAGGAAATTAATTAGGATTTAATTTTAGAATTAGAGATATCATTATATATAAATTATATTATATATATATATATGTAATGATATTTTAACTCTAATTTCAATTTAATTAATTTTCAAGATTTTATCTTAATTTAGCCCATAGTAACTTTATTCTAAAATATTCTCTAATTTCGTGATCCAATTCCACTGTCTCTACTTAATTAATTCAAGAGAAGCTTCGTTAAATTGCAGAATCAGCTAAAAGTCTAACTTTTCCACACTCTGCGTGAAGAGGCAAAATACCGCTGATGAGGCAAATTCTTTTTTAAAATCTCCCTGTGTTTCCCCTGCCTTCTCCGCGCGTGTAACGAAAATCCCTATCGAAATCTCGTAATATATTAGCACTATGGAGAAATGTTTTCCCTATCAAAATCATAGGTTATATAAGACCAGGGATAAAATGTCCAAGAGCTTTTTCCTCATTCCTTTTTGTGTCGTTCTGTGTGCTCATTGCTTGTACATATGCCTGCTTCTTAAAAATGAAATAAAACGACGTCACGAAATAGCAAGTCTCTTCACTGTCTTCAGACTGCATTCTGCTTCATATAAACTGCATTCTGCTTCATATAAACTAAAGGAGTCATTGATAAACAAAATGAATATAACCTAACAGCGACGAGTCAAACCGATAAATAACTTTATTAAAGACAAATAGGTATAATTTCTCCTATGTTTTGGGGGGAAACTTTCGCACTCATTGGCTATTTGTCAGTGCTTCTATAAGTGTGCAACTGAGCATTATTACTCAGAAACACGACCAGCGAAATGAAAAGAGGTTTGTGTTTACCATCTAAACTGTTGATTAATATCAAATTTTGAAGCTTAATGTCTAAGAAAAAAGTCGGGATTTATAAAAAAAAAAGAGGTAATAAAAAAAGTAGATTATTTGCAATATTCTACAAAGCTAACTCAAAATATGCCATGCTGCTTTACTTAAAGAAGTTGAAGGGACAATATCCCCGTTGCATTATATATCCGACGGTTCTTATCTTACTTGTACAACCATTTTAAGAATCTCAACTCATAGTTTCTATTGTTGTTTTTGAGAAATTAGTACAAAATGATAGGAGCCTTTCAAAATTTTTTAATATCGCAACACGCCTTAAACTCAATTAATATTTCTCACCAAATCAGTTCTAAGAAGGCTTAAAAAAGAAAGGCATTATCTTTTTCCTTGTAATCCTTTAAAAAAAATGCTTCATTTGAAAAAACAGAAAAAAAAATTACGTAATTAAATATGTCTGTTTCAGCTAGAAAATAGGATTAACGTCAGGAAAAAGTGAAAGGAAGGAAAAAAAATTATGATAAAGAAATGAATAAAAATTTATAATCCTGAAAATGTAATAAGTTGATTTTTTATGTGATATTTTTTTAATCTAATGAAACAATTGAGGAGTAATATTCCTCTTTTTTTTTCACCCTCTCTAAATTCTTAAAATGTCGGAAAAATACTTCTTTCATGGTTTTTTTTTTTTTTTTTTTTTTTTTTTTTTTTTTTTTTACGAAAAAGATAAACTTTTATGCAAAAATAAAGAAAAAATTTAAAGTAGCAGTTTTTTTTACCTATCTTTTTGCATGTGTAAATCCCAGAAATTAATTAAGGAAATAAGAGATGTGATTTATTAAAATTCTATATATAACTGTATTCTAATTTTAAAAAACCGAGAACAAAATTTTTTATGAAAATTAAATAGGAGACATTAATAAATACTACGAATGAAAACTGCATTCATTTATGAAATAAATCCTACAATTTTAAACATTCTCTCCGCCAATTTTTATTAACACTCTACGATGATGATGCCGTGTCCGCGTTACCATGGAAAGGGGGTGCAGTAGCTTCTAAGGGTAAAGACCCCTGAGTACCCGAGGGCAGAAGTCGGACTTCTAGCTCATATGAAGATGACACTCACACACTCGCTTGCACAACCTCTTTTTACCGGGGGGGGGGGCTCTTTTACACACATCACAGAAGACAGGTGAAGATCAACTATGCCCGAACCCGGGACGCCCAAATCAATGGGAAGACGCGCTACCCATAGACCAGGGCGTTGGCATTAACACTCTATGGAACGACAGCACAGAGAAATTTAATTTCATATGTTTACTATTCTTTAAAATGATATAGTGTTTGAAACTACATTTATTTTACAATTCATCTGTTCTATAATTTCTAATTTAAAAATTAAAATTTCCAATAAAAAATACTTATAGGAATTTTAAGAGAGGAACGCTGGCCCAGGAATCGTCCTCATCAACATTAAATCTCAATGTATGGCACTGAATAAAAGAACTACTGCTCCGATTCATATATGTTCAAACTGAGAATTTAACGTTATCATACCATACCAATCCTATAACCTTTAAAATCCAAAATGTTGACCTAGGCAACTTAAACTGACAAAGAATTACGTGCAACTCTGAATTTAAACTTATTTCCATTAAGTTTTTTAAATTAAAAAAATTTATCATTTTCTCGCCTACATAGAATATAAAGATAAAATATCTTAATCGTCAAAAACTCATTCACCAGATTTTGAAAATGTTCCGTGTTAAAAAATTTACTCGGCGAAATCACCTTTTAACGAACTATACATGCTAGTCTGTGAATGCGTAACTTGAAAATGCAAAGAGGGTACTTTATGAAATCGAATATGAAGTCTCTATTGCAAAATTTTCAGATTTCTATCAAAAATTTTGGAGGAAGCTTCGGGGATTTAAGTTTGTTTATTTGTGCGTATGCAAACACTGAGTATTATAAAACAGAATAAAATATTGCGTGTAATCTTGATATCAAAATTACAAATCTGTGTCTAATTTTGAGTACTATCAATGAAAGGAAAATGTAATGCATACGATGCATATTTTATTTTATCTACTACGAGAGAAATCTAAAGACAAAATTAGTTATACTAGGCAATAAAATGTCTATTTATAAGGGAAAAACCGTCTGATTTATGATAACATTATGTGAAAAAGAAACTGTCCAATTAGTGCTATCATTAAAAGTGTTTATTCGGTTTCTTTAAAATATTCGGTTAAATAATTATTTTTCAAACACTATCATATTATGAACACTTGTATAAATATTTACCGAGTCTGTAAAACAAGACATTTTTATTAATTTTTTATTAAATATTTAAAAACAATTTCTCAGTTTAGAAATATTTGCGCATTATTCAGTCTCATTGCTTTATTTATATGCTCGCTAAATTTAATAGGGCAATTAAAATTGTAAATGCTCTCTTTCCGGGACGTTTTAATTCGTCTGAAATTAAATAATGCTTCCACCGCAAAGCTAATATGCAAATAGAGAACGTGACTCAACTTGAAGTCATAAAAGCTTCAAGATGCCAGATAAATGAAATGAAACATCACGTATATAAAGGCACTCCAGGAAAATCTCTTACGAACGTGTTTTTTTTTTTTAAATTAAGGATTTAAACATAATTTTTTTTATGTATTCTCATTACTTTACGTAGATCGAGGACAAAATCGTTAATTATTATGGCAAGAGGATAAATTCATTTAATAGTTAAATATTTAAAAGTATATATTAATAAAATAGCTGTTTTCTTTCCTAATTAAATTAAGTTTCAAAAGCATTTCTAATAAAATTAGAAAATTTCATAATTGTAGAAATAGGAGATTTATTGTAGTCAAAAATTATATTGATTTGGAACATTTTTCAACAAGCAATTGATGATAAATGTATCATAACAATAAAAAAAACTCCATTCTGTAATAAGAGAAATGCTATTACAACAATAAAATAAAACGTCTATGGAACTTATGCTTTTTCTTAACTCGCAACATGGACATTTGAAATACAAAATTAAAGATCCTAATTCACGACATCTGATTTTTATGTCAGCAACAAAATTTGATAGCTAAAAAAACATATCTACTTGATTCCTTTAATATAAATTATTTGTATCTATATAAAATTGGGGACAAGTCTGGAACACTTTTCCGATCCGAAACAAAGTTCGGAACTGCCCTGCTACTTCGAGATGAATAATTTAAAAACAGTAGTTCCAGTAGTGGATTTCGTTTATTGAGATTATAGGCAGGTACACATTGTAAGATAGCTCTTTTAATCAGATGGTCAATTTAATCTCACTTTTCAACACATTTTTAACAGGTTCATTAGATAAATTTATTAGATTATTTTGGATTAATTTTGTGAATATGCATTTGTTTCATGCCCAGCATCCACGTTCGTACACAATATTATTGATTCAAAACACAATATTATTAGTTCGTACAAATATTCAAATAATTAAGTAAACGTAATTAAGCATATATGTAGAAACCAGACCATTTATACTTAATAAATTATTAATATTATCCTAAATTTTTTAATCATTCGTAGAATTTATATGTTTTACAAAATTTATTTATTTAACACCTAAGAGCATGGAGTTCTTTAATTGACCTCCTTGTGGATCCTTCTCAGTCTAGTCGCTCTAAGCAACTCCCCAAATTTAGTTTATCGATCAAGTTAATCTTTTACAAATGAAAGAGAAGAAAACTTGTACTATTACTACTAGAAGCAGTAGTGGATTCTTGATGAGGCAAGTTAGGCAACTATTCGATCGCTAAGAGGGGCCTATAGGCGAGTCGATTAAAAAGGTACAATTATTTTAGTGCTGAGATAAATAAATTTGCCAAAAATACAAATTTTATAAATTAGAAAATATTAGAATAATATTAATATTATCACTTATAAGATAATAATATTAATATTTTGTGAAGTAAATCGCCAGATCGCTACCTGTTTCCTTACAGACACTTAATTATTCCATCATTTATAAACACAGAATATCTACGTAAATACGAGAACAGTTCGTTTCAGAATTCCGAAACTAGCCCGTTTCGATATTTATACTTCGATAAGGGGTGGTACGCAGAAAGAGGCGAAGTTACTACATTTCCTAATTCCCTTTGCCTATTATGTTTTCTCTATTAGTAAATGTAAACCTTTGCTGCTTTTATCTTTCCTTTCCCCCCCCCCCCCTTTTTTTTTGATGAAATAAACACCTGACGCATGCGCAAAAGAGCGGAAGGTTTCCGAATCCGAGAATGAACAGTACGTGGACACTACGCACTAATAAATAAATTTTAAAAAATATGAATTTTCACTAAATTTCCAAAACAAAGATAAAGCGGTAGCATAATGTAAATAAAAAATGAATTGCAAAAAAGAACTAAACTAACCAGTTAACCAGGATGTTGCGATTCTTAACCGGAAGTTGTGAAACTACGTTAGGCTTATTTCTAAGACTGATAAAATGCACTAGACTATAAGTCAGGGGGTGGAGATGCCCCCCCCCCTTTTATTTTAAATAATTCAGATAAATGTTGTGATTATTGACTAATTTTTGAAGCCATGTTAGGCTTAATCCTAGGACTGACAAAATACACGAGCGTAAGTCGGGGGGTGGGGGGGTATTGAAATATTTATGATAAAGATCCAAATGAAACGATTTGTTTAATTATAAGAATAATGAAGCATGATGAAATCTCACTTGCTTTTAAGTATAATGAAATGGTCAAAATTAATATTAAATGATGATGACGAAATTATTTTTTGCTCCGATTTTTAAAAATGATTTCTTAATTTTATGCTGAATATGTTCTCATGAAAACATTGATATTTTTTTTCGTTTTTTTTCGTTATAGTTTATAAAAAGTTAATAGCTGTATATGTGAGCTGCTCCTTATAAAACCACATAAAAATACTGAATATGTTCTAAGGTTTAAGGTAACCATAAAGAAGAATACTTATGCCGATGACAGCAACCAGAAATTACCGCCAAATCGCCAAATTTCTCGCCAATTTGGCGGAGGCCGTATACGGGAGCTGAGCCGAAATGTGCTAAGTATGACCATCTGCAAAACATTTTCGCTGCCAAAAAGAATAATTTTCTCTTCTTTAAAATTAGCTATCTAACATATAGCAACGTAGCAAAATAATTTGCGTTATCTATAAACCCAGACCCCTACTGGCGTGGGATAAATGAACAATGATCGCATTTTAGGGAAGAGACATCTGCATCTCTGGTTATCAACACCCTTTTCAATGAAAGACGAAAGCCTTCATTCTTCGGTCTCTTTCATGAGGAGGCCAATGAGTGAAGGTCAAGGTTAGGCGGAAGGAGGAAGAAGGCACGCGCATTGCGTCACTGAAGTCTATCTACTTTCTGCAGCACCTTTCGCTCACATGTTTCACAGCTTATTGAAAGAAAGGACACCGAACTTGTGGATAATGAGTCAATAGAGTTGCGCCAGGCGTGGAGGGTGCGTGAGATCGTGGGCGCAACCAACGGAATAGTTTTATTTGTGAGAAAACATTATGGAAAAAACAAAACACCGTGAAACTTGGTAAATGTAAAACTGGCGTTACTGCCCAAAAAAATTTGACTGATCCAAAATTTCGAGTAAGAAAAATATTTATTAAATGTCAATTTGGTGGTGGAGGAGAACATCTTAGAAAACTAAAATTGGCTGTAAGGATTTACTTTTAACAGTTTTTTATAAATCGCGTTCAGTAAATAAATAAAGAGAAACTAAATTTAATGAATAAAATACTAATAATAAAGTCGAAAAATAAAGGATTTTTTTTAAAAAAGCAATAAATAAATAGTAATAAATAAACAGTATAATGTTAATAATAAATAAACAATTTAAAAATAATAAGTTTTGAAACATCAATGAACTGTATGGTCTGTCACGAGATCCATAAGCTAAAGGTGAATAAAGTGGGGTGGG
>JAPMOR010121535.1:292389-342656 GCA_026543865.1 Argiope aurantia | reverse complement strand
TTTCTTTCTTTTTCTTTAACTCCACCGATCCAGGGTAACTTCGAACTGTAGATCTTGGTTTTTTCTTGCAGGAGTTCGAGGAAATTTCACGATATTTCCTACTAGAAAGTGTTTGCATTAAGAAGAATACTTTTATTTTATTTTTTTTATTGGAGGAATCTGGGGTTGTGATGTTAAGCAAAGAAGATAGCAAACTAGATTTATTTTAGAAATCCTATTTTCTGATTAATCGATACGTGTTAAGTAATATAAATATGATTATGGATTTAAGTATAATTAATTTATGGTTATTGTTGAAAGCATTGGTGTTCTCAAGTTCCCATTATAAGCTATTTTAAGAGCACAAAATATTAGTAACTGATTTTGACCTACTGGAATTAAAAATTTTTATTGCTTGCGCATTTTATATTTATCTGATAATTTCGTGTTATAAATGTATATTGTCCATGAAAAAACTATTTTCAGATAACTTTTAAGTCTATTTTTATTTAAAAACTTAGTGATTTAATAATAATTTTGCATTTTAATCTTAAAATCTGTAGCAACTGAATTGATTTCGAATTGGTTAATAAAACACGTATTTCATTTAAGAATAGCTGATAGTGAATATTTCTGCAGATTTGTATTTTGATGCAGAGTTTGTGACTTTTTTTCAGAAATTACATTATTGAATTATAATAATTATGGCTACTTAGTTATTCTGATTTATAGGTTTTAAACATTTTTAATAGTTTGACTAGGATATTTTGATTGAAACAATTACTTTCTCGATCTCTTTTAATTTTTAAAAATCCTATAGCATAATTTAGATTACATTGATATTTTACTCAGCAGAAATCTGAAAAGTAATTAATTACATTTTTAGAAATAAAATTGTAATAATACTAATATGAATTAAAGAAATATCAGATGGAAAAACATTTGACTTCCTTATTTTTTAAGATTTTATTGCTAAGCTAGCTGGCGAACTCAATAACTCTATATATTTTGAAAATCCCTTGAAAAAAAATTCTGAATCATTTAAATTACATTTTAGTAGGTTATTGTAATATTACTTATGTTATTACATTTTACTTAGTAGTCAAAATTGAATTCCAGAGCCAATGATAATTAAAATATAATAATAAAATCAAATTAGTAATTTTAGAGTCAAAATTAATGTGCTAATAATCATTTAAAAATAAATTTTCTATTTTATAAATATATTAATAAATTGTATAACTGATTATATTGATGGCACTTCTGAATATAAAGCATTTATGAAACGCAAATTTTCTTTGCGTTTTAGCAGTTAAAAAATACAGAAGCATTAAATTCATCAACTTCATGTATCTGTTATGATCAATGTGATTATTAGATTGATTTTTAAACACATTATTATAAATAATAACCGATTGATTATATTGATCACAAAATATCCACTGCACAAAAGCGAATAATGAATGAAATAATTTTATAGACATTGATTTTTAAGTTTCATGAAAATGAGCCTTTTTATTTCCTACTAACAGAAATGAACAAATGCATTTCACTAAAATTAGTAATTTGAGAAAAGAAAAGTATATAATCTCCAAATAATACGTAATTTTATAAGTTTTTAAGAAAAAATTAAACACTGCTGCTTACCCGTTTGAATTTTGTGAGCAGTCCCTAGGGTAATAAATGCTTTGTCATAACGCCTAATGCTCGAGTCGATCAGAAACGAGCCTTTATTGTCAATTGATTTGTGTCACTTAGGTAGAAAATGTATTTTTAATAGATGGAAATATATGTTTGCCCCTAATGTCTTCTGTTAAACATCCCCATCCAGCATTTTTCAGAACATTCAAACAATAAAGATTAGATTTGCTTACGACATAAATTTCATCCTTTTTTTTTCAGAGCATTATTAATTTTTTTAAAACTTCTGCGCCTCCGGGGTGTGCAAGGGAAGTTTCATATTTTGCGTCAGCCTTGAAGAAATTCTGACGCAAAAATGAAGTGTTGTAATAATGTTTGATGAACGACTAAAAGATACGTCTCCTCCAATTTTTTAAATCTCATTTTTTTAAAAATATTTATGGCATTATTGTTCAGTTTTTGTTCAATTATAGTTTAAAACTGATTTACTGGTAGATTAATGAAAGAAATTTTATTTGAATACTAAATTTTCTTCTGATAGTATGATTATTTTCAAGCAATTGAATCTCCTCTTTTTTTTTTTTTTTTCCATTACGATTTTTTTATACATAATTATTTTGTTTCTCCTAAAAAGAACTTTTCTTTTAAGCGAAAACACGATAGATGTTTCTGTTGGATGGTTTATGCATTTCTACCGCGAATTTTATTGCTTTCAATTAAGAGAAAAATTATCTTTTAATTGTAAATATTTTTTTTATGTTGTTGCTATGATCATAGAATGGTTCACCTCCGTGTTCGGTTTGAATATCATTAAAAACTGATTTGGGATTTTAATGACTGAATATCAAAAATTCATGCTTTAAATTTCTCCTATTTTTCAAATTATAAACTTTCTTCTTGATAATTCTGGACTATCTTCAGAATAGGGTGTTAACAAACAAGTTTCATGATGTAAATAAAACGTAAAAATCACAATCATGATTTGACGAGAGATTTAAAAAGTATTTAAACATCCAAACCGATGTTATTGCCTTCGTTAGTTTTGTTTTATTATACTTGTACATCATAACTTTCATTGTATTTTTATAATCAAAATATTATTTTGTTGAAGTAGCCGCATTATTACTATTATGATATACAATTTTAATGTATAATGCTATTTCTTTCTGAAATAAAAAAGTAATTTGTGAAAAGTGACCTAATAATATCTTAAAAATGGTTTTCACCTAATATTCTAGGCATAGTGGTCGTAGTTATATTAGTGAAAAGCAAAATGATGTATTGATGAAATTTATCAATCCTGGATCGTATTTAAATGTGATCGATGATTATATTACCCCTTTGGGAGGGTTCATAATAAATGAAGGAGGGGTGGAAGAGAAACAGGTTGACAGAGATGGAAATGATCGGAATTTGAAGAATGAATTGTGGTCCTGCTTATTAGGGTTCTTTTGTGAAGGGGCATTTATGTACGAACAGCCGAGTTAATCGTAGCAGCCGCCCTTCCTAACTCTTATAGGATGACTAGAAGTTGGAAAATATTTCAGATAAAGGGGATGGGGTAGGCTGGATTTTAAAGTTAATTGGAGCATTAAATATCAATTTTAAATTCGTCAGACCGAGGAATCTAATTTTTAAAGAGGTTCATCATAAATTCATCTAAGTGATGTCTATAATGCTAATTTTAAATAAATAATGAAACTGTAGTTGAAAGTCAGTAAAACTTTACTACGCTATTTTTATTATAGAAGCAATTATTCTTTCATTGCTTTATTTCAATTGCATGCAAGCATCGAAAGAGTGATTTTAAATAAATTTTTTTGACGTTATTTAGTGACAGAGTGCTCTTCTCACCAATAATTCCTAGATAGGAAGCCTGGTATTCTCGAATATTTTTTCTATAATAATTTTGTATAATGATCTTATCCTGAACAGCTGGAAGTATTACAAAATTAGAATTAAGGTATTAATGATATTATATATTAAACAGCGGGAATGGTCTCTCTAATATTCCTGCACATATTCTGTTATAGAGATGTTGTCTCAGAGAACGTCTTGCAGAGAACGTCGTGTACAATAGTTATGAAATTTTAAACTTGGACGTAAATTTAATTAATAATTTTAGTTAATTTTCTAAATCTATCATGATGCATCTATGATAGAAAAATCATCTAAATCTATCTCGCTTAGCATGAGGTAAAAGTATCCGAAAATGAAATTTAGGTTTCCGACTTCAGACACATTCTTCCCAACAGATTGAAACAAAAATTTGATCCACAACTAAACTTGATGTCATAAAATCCCATACTAAGTTTGATAAATTTATCACTGCATTTCTTATTCATCCCCTTTATACGTTTCTTTTATCAGGACCAAAATCAACTAAAATTGAGATTTTATTTTGATAAATTTTTACTGCTATTTCCTTAATAATTCTATTAAATTGGTTTTCGCATCATCTTTTCTTCTTACTAATATTAGAGGTAAGGCCAAGGCTTAAGAGATGGTTCATTCATGACCATTGGCAAGATTAATTTATTTTGCTATGATACGAAGAATTCTCAAACAAAATTTGCTGTTAATGTCTTCTCGTTTTTCTTTAACTCTCTCCTAACTTTAACAAAGACCAAATTTGTGTAGAAACACAGTAATTCAAAATTATATTATAATCAGTAATTTGATGGACCCAGGAATTTCATAAGGAACTTCAACTAAATGAAGGGTGAATTATATATGTACATTAAGTCCGAAAATCAGAAAGAAAATATGATTTTTTAATGTATTTTCAACAAAGAAATTAGAATGTAAATATGATTTCAGCCTATCTTTGTACATTATTATCTTGTCCTGTTTTCAGAAAGATGATCTCGTTTGCTCTTTTTGATAATATTTTATGAGTTTGATGAATGAGAAATAGTAAAACATCACCTGCTCTACCAAATTATAATGATCTCAGACGTGAGAAACACCTTCAGGCATACTTTTTTATTTAAATGTTGAATTCAAAGAATTATTTCACCTTAATTTCTAGCCATTTGGCCATGGATCACGATGATCAATTAAGTTCGAACAATTCGAATCATCATTAATTTCAATGTTTTGCTTTCGGAAGTCTGGTTCATAACTGTCAAATCATCGTTTCCCCACCTTCCTCCTTGGTTGATAAACATTAATCATTTTACATGTGGTAGGATTTTCAGGTTACTAAATTAAATAGAATTGCTTTTGGAGGATGGCTTTAAAAAAAAATTAGAATATTGACAGTTTAAGTTTGTTGATTTTTAAAAAATAATAGTCGATAAAATTTTTTAACCGAGGTCTGTTTTGAATATTTAAAAGGTCAGTCGTTTGTTTGTTATACTGCCAACGTTCTTGTCGGCGTAGGATTAACTTTTATATAACAACTAATCATTTTCGGCGAACCATTGGCACGTCGGAATTAGTGGTTGTTAGAAATTTCAATTAAATATTTTATGTAACATGGTTTTAATGGCTTCTTCAGCAAAATGCTTTAAACTTCAAATTGTGATAGACATATAACTCATATTATTTTAGGAGCTTTACACCATTCTGTACATTGCTCTATGCCATTCCCTAACTTTCTGTCTATATTTTTAAACATCCATTTATATCACAGGGAAAAGGAGCGCTGTTTAAAAATGGCGCCTTTTCAAATCTTCCGCCTTAGTTCATCTTAAAGTTGAACATTAACTATAAATACAACAAAATTTAACATTTTTTTATTAAAAGTATGCTTTATTCTAAAGTCTACTTATCGTTGAAAAATAAGACGAATTTTCGTATCTTGAACTTCAACAATGGTGAAAAATCCAGGATGAAATATTAGTAGCAATTAATAAAAATGTTTTAAGTTTCACTTCAGTAACTAAATATGTTATTTAAAAAATATGTTTAAAATATAATATGTGTATTTAAATATAATATATAAATAAAAAGTAAAATATGAGACAAAAAAATGGGCATTATTGAAAGAATATATATTTAAAATTTTAAAATGACATGAAAATTATTTTGTGCTAGAATATTATCGGAAATTGTCAAGGAAAAACGCCGATATTTAAGGAAAGTTTAATTAACTAAAATTTTTAAAAAGTCGCTCCGAGATGCATATTTCTATCCTTTAAAGTAAATATGTTCCAAGTTTGGTAGCTCTAGGTCAAATGGTGTGACAAGAAAAGCACCAACACTCAGTACACACTCGATAATCTTTATTATTACTAGGTAATAGTAAATTAAATTTCTGAAATATTTTTTATTTGTACTTGCTTTACATCTTTCATTACATTATTTGTACTTTCTTTACGCCTGCAAGTAGTTCATTTCCTTTCGATATGATGATTCAAAATTCAGCGTACAAACTTCTTGGGAATTTAAGAAGCATAAAAACAAGCCTTACGAATGTATTGCCGGAAACGCCACCAAAAAAAGTGTGAGAATACACGAAGTCTCAAAATTGACAAACTAATAATGGAAAGGAGTTAGAGAAAGACGTCGAGCAGCGATTAGTTCATAAAATCACGATGATATTTTGAAAAGAAATACTATATATAAAGTTGGTTTCATGATTTAAACTAACTATTGTTTTTTATGGATGATATTTTCCTTATTACCAAATATATCCGGAAATGTTAGATATTTTACGCTTATCTATAAAACGTTTTTCTTTTATATTCATATGACATATATTTATGCATCTAAAAAAATTATTTTATGTTATTCCGTTTCAAGCCATTTACGTAATTATCATATCATGTAATTTCGCATCGATTTGAAAGGCGGAATCTTCTAGACAAAATATAAAGTATAAATATTAAAATAAAAGATGGGAGGAGAACTATTCGAGAAAACTAACTACTTCGGACATGCCATGCGTCAAACTATACAACGATGAAATATCCCTAAAACTGTTTTGATAGAACATAAAGATGTGGATATAAAAGTAGGAGAAGAAAAAACGTTTGGAATTTTTTCAAAAGTATTATTTTTTTTTAAATCCGTTAATAACTGTCGATAATCAAGCGGAGTTTTTGCTTCCCTCAGATTTGCTCACCGTCATTAGCTAGGTGTGCTTTAATCACAGTGGTTTTGGAACCCCTCCCCCCTCACTCTTTATTCTACCTCTGTGCATATTTATACACAAATACATGCCACCAAGTGCAGTCCTAGATTATTGGATTATGCAGCGATGGTGCATAAGCTTAATTATCCGTGACGTAATATGAAGGGGATAGAAAAAGAAACATTTATTTTTTTCATAATAAAAAATATATCAGTAACCTTTGCCTGTTGTTAAAAAATGTTTCCATGGGGGGTAGATTCTGTTTTCTGTTGGGGCAAAACTGATTGAATTATGGTGTTAATATGGGTTCTGGCAGCTCGCGTTTAGTTTTCCCCCTTCCTACATTTAATCTTTCATCATTTTTGGAGGGGATTTTCTCATTATGTTTGAAGTAGAATGAGAGGAACGTGTTTTACACGATCTAAATATACATGTTTAAGTCGCATGTTGTAGAAGACTTATTCTAGTGAGATCCAAATGATAGTTTTAAATTCTCAATGGTCTATAATTTTGTTTATTGTATTTAGAACTACCATTTCATTGTTTTGATTTCTTAAAAAAATATACAAAATTTAATTGCATTAAATTATATTATGTAAATATAAATTCATTTCATTGCTTAATTGCTTAATAGACCAAGACTTAAAAATAATGCATGAATTTATTCAATTCATTTTGTTTCTTGGTTATTATTGATGCCGACAATGTGATTAAATGTTGCCATAAAAATCGTTCTGAATTGAAAATTAATTATTTAATCATTATTCTTGATTAATTAATATGTTTAAATTGATATAAAGTATTGGCAAAATTGTATGCTGCCTTAATTGTGAAGAAGTTTGAAATAATAAAATTTTTATACTGAAGTTTTCATTTAATTGTTCCTCTATATTCGTCATTTTCTTGTAAGATTTTTTAAATTTGATTTATTATTTAATATGTAGTAATGTTTTCATCTGCTATTATTTATTTTCAGAGAGTCTGTTCTTTGTTTTGATAAAGGTTTATATTTTTTTGTTAAAAACTTCGGAAAATGCCATAAAAATGTTCTTAAAGTTAAGGATTTCTTCAAACTACAATATATTGATTTGAATTGGAGATAAAATAAAGTTTCATGAAAAAATACTATAAAATTTTAAACGTAAAAAATTAGAATTTATTGAAAAGAATGTTGGATATCCGGTGTGGGACATACATTATTGGCAAATGTTTATTTCAGTAATCTCTGCATATAAAATGTGGATAAGAAGATAAAAATATGTTTTATTAACCATGCATTATTATTTATTATTTAAATCCGAAATTGCTTTTAATATCACTTTATTTATTCGCTTCAACTTTCAATTCCAGCTTATTTACAATAATATTTGACTTCTTCAGGAAGAAAACTAATTATCTTTCAAAATTTATTTGGTCTTAGAGGTTTGAATCTAGTATGAGAGACCCTGAAATTTACCTTTTACAATGTTGGAATTTTTTTTTCTCGTTAAGCATTTTGCAAATTGATTTTAAATTAGAGTCCAATAAGGTAAAAAAAAGTTTAATAATATTATATGATGGAAATATGAATTATTTAAGGTAATATGAAGAACATTGATTCGGATTAGGGCTAATATTTCGTTGAGAGGCAAAACTAGCTACCTGTTGCGTGAAACGGAACCTATGACAGATTATCTAGATTTTTTTGAGTATTTGTATAATTTATGGCCTTGTATAGT
This sequence comes from Argiope aurantia, assembly GCA_026543865.1. Lineage (NCBI taxonomy): Eukaryota > Metazoa > Arthropoda > Arachnida > Araneae > Araneidae > Argiope > Argiope aurantia. The sequence goes on along the minus strand of JAPMOR010121535.1, from coordinate 334,238 downwards.
TGTCACAGAATTTTAATGAAAAATGTTTATTTTCGAGATATTTTTTAATGAGGATGTAGAATTATGTAAAAATCGTCGAAGAAAATACGGATATTTATTAAATTTAACGTTTCAATTTTCACTTTCGGATTTAAAACTGTTAACATGATATAATGTAATAAAATTGTATTTTTTTTATCATTTTCTGATTATTTTAATAATTTTATTTTTAAAAAATATCAATTCCTTATATAGCCTTAATATTTGATTTTAGCGACAAGACATGTATTTGATCTTTAGAGTTTTAAGCTTTATAACCTCGTTAGAACACAATTTATTTTTAAAAAAAGTTTTTTGTCTGATTTTTTCCTCATTAAGTCATTTTAAGCATTAAAAAACATTCTTAAATTATGCGAATAATATGAAAAATCCGCAAATTGAAAAACCCCTTCCATGGTTGAAGACTTTTAACATAATTCAAGGTAATATAAAGAAAGCCAAATGAAAGGGTGTGGGGAAACTGAAGGCTTTAAAAAAAGAAAAAGGAAAAAGAGTAAGACTGTGCAGTTGTGATATCCATTGGGTGTAAATCGCTGGTGCCTGGTTTATGAATACTGTTGCCTCGGTACATGGAGCTTGTGATGGATAAAAAACTTAAATGGTTTAGATCTGTGGGCATATTTATAAATATTGCCCAAATTCTTCAGCATCCGTGTTTTAATAAGTGGATAATGTGGACTTGAGGGCCGGGTGGAGGTTGAGCGCTAAAACATGATTTAGCAGACCGTTCGGAGGTAGGAGTATTCATAATTACTCATATAGAAGAAGTTCGTTCTGGGTTTCGTTAAGCGCTGTTATTCCTAAATGAGATCGGACACATTTTGGGGATTTAATTACTTTTACAGCTTGTTTATGTTGTGCAGTGAAAAAGAGAAGAGAGACTGTTGCTGGTGGGGAAACTAATATAGCAGTAAAAATAGCTGCCGGTCGGTGCTGTGATTTATTTAGAGTAAATTGTATAATTTTTCTTCAGATTTCTGCGTATAATTTGCCCCTGTTTTTTTTGTAATCATTTTTATTTACTTACATGTTTTGTTTGCAAATTTTCGTGGGGAAAAAAACAAAGACGAAGAAAAATTGAAATAATTCATCGTAATGGCCTGAAACCTGTCAACTTTCATTTTGGATTAAAGAAGTCTTGTGAGATTGACGTCCCGACCACCTTTTCGCTTGGTTTCTTAAAGATTGAATTTTATTTGATTATCTGTTAGTTGATTTATTAATTTTTTTTATTGAAAAGAGTTTTTTTTTTTCAGTTTTCTTTTCATTTCTTTTGTTTTATTTTGTAAAGGAGTAAGTAAATTCTCTTTTTCTTTTACTTCCTACTTCGCGAGTAATTTGTCTTTGTAATATATTGACAAAATTTAATTTTTTAAATCCCTCTTGTAACACATTTTTTGTTGTTGCTTGTTTTGTGTTTTTCAAAATAAACAAAACGATATTGGGATGGTTTTTTTTAAACAAAATTATCTGACAGAAAAAATTTCCATTTGAAGCTAAGTGCTATAGAATTTTTTTTTCCCATAATAACTTATTGCTTTTGGGATTTTTATTGTAACTGCAGGAAGCAGCTGATAAACGAATGAAAAAGTTATCAATTAATCTGATAAAAAATGTTTGTAATTGTATGTCATTAATTCTTTTTATTTTACAACAAATGACTTGTCAGTTTTACGATTAAATAAATGATAAGATCTTCGCATTATAGTGCTCTGGTACTCCCAGTTTATCGTAAAAAAAATGTTTTGTAATCGTTAAGTTTGGATGTCACAAATACTGTGTAATCAGCTCCATTTTCTATTCAATATTTTCATTCCACAAAGAAGTTTAAAAAATTTCAAATTGTTTGTAATATTTTTTAAAATTAAAATGATAAGCATAATGATTTTTATATTGGAATGTTGACTACTCACTTCAATAATTCAAATTAAGCCAAAATTCCATGCATCAAAACATAAGATTTCCACCTCTTTTTTTCAAGTTTATAAATATAATATTGTTGCTAATTTATTCATGTTGAGGAAGAAAAGTGTTTTACGGAACTGAAAATTTTAAAAAGGTATGATTTCAAAGCATTTTGTTTTTCATAATATTACGAAACATTAAACATTTTTTTTAAAAAAATTATCCGTTTTTTTTTAATTCTTTGAATAAATTTTTTTTGTGTATCTGTAGAAAGTACGCATTTTTACTTTCATAAACAAGTACCGAAGCATTCTGTATTAAAGTATACAAATTTTGCGTATCATTAACCATATAAATTAACTCCGTTTTAATAAATTGAAATGCCAAAAACATGAAAAATGACTACATTGTCATCGACAGCAGTGTAATTCTTTGATCCCTATCTTAAAATCCTATTGCTGCTGTACTCGTGGTTATACCTGGTTTGAGGATAATGTGTAAAACATAATTACGAAAGAAAAAAAAAAAAAGTCGCCATTCCTAACTTTAAATAAGCGTGACTTTTAAACACATGAAACATATCTCGTTTATTGTCCGAAATAAATAAAAGTACATTTAAATTTTTATCCAACGTTAAGAAGACGAACACGTCTAAAACATCTGCTAAGATTAGCGGAAAGTATTCACAATTTCTTTCTTCGTTCTCTTCTTGTGCTTGTATACACTGGATAGCTTTTTTCCTCTCCATCTTCTGTCTATCCTAGCGTATCACTCCGTTTTTTAAAAACGAAGTTTGTAGTGAAAAAGATTACAAAAACAATTATGTCACTGCCCCTTGGTAATTAGTTTTTTTTTTAAACACCTATTAATGACCCATTTTTAAAAAAAAAAAAGATGGTAGAGGGGAAAAAAAAAAAGTAGAACCCTACAGCATTACCCTGCACCGTCACATTTTAAGAGGTTTTCATTGTACAACGTCGTGTATCCCTTTTTCTGTTTTTTAGCTCATTTAATTAGTTTTCTTAAGCAAATTTTTCTACTTCTTTTCTATCCCGATTTTTTTTTTCTCCTGCACCCACATCCTAAACTCCGCTCTGCTCCAGAAATTGGTTCTTTCGGCTTGTAACTATGTTATCGTCTGTTTGTTTTTGCACTTTCCCACCCTCCCTCTCCAAGGGACTTTCATCCTTTCTGATTACGTCTACTTAAGTTGCTGGTCTTTGCAAATGACGAAGCAAAAGGCGACTGCAGTAGACAGGTCTTTAGCGGAAAAAACCGCTAAACGCGAAAGCAGGGCGCTTAGGATAACTCGTTAAAAAATTTCTTCATCGTGTTTTTTTTTTTTTTTTTTTTCTCTCGTGAGTGAAGGTGAGGGGAGTGGGAAATTATATTATTTAGCTCCTTAATCGTTACTACGTAATAAAATATATTAAATAATGATTTGCTGTCAAATATGTTGTTTTTTGATCAAGGCAGATTGAAATGAGAGTGTAAAATATATGCTGCATTTTTCTTAGGTGACATTTTTATATCATCTAAAATATCTTTAATAGGCTCAATCTTAACATATTTTGTTGTTGAAAAGTTTGATGACAGTGTTACAGATAGTACATTTTTATAAAATGTTTTGCTTATACATTTTTGTGAAAATAAAATATAGAATGTATTTAATATCGTTATCCCTTATTTATTTTTAAAAATGAATAAAAATACTTTTAATTTTTTTATTTGTTGCATACTAGTTAATATACTGTGCATTTCTCGGTGTTTCAGTTAGAATATATTAAATCACAACATTTTCGAAAACGAAATCTTCATAGTAGTGAGCAATATGTAAAGTACTTGTTTACATCGTAGAATGCTTACAGCAAAAGTTAAAGTTATTATTCACTAAATCAGTTGTTCAAAGTTATGATGTAAAAATTGTATACAAAATAGTAAAAATACATTGTATTTACTAATAGCACTCAATGGAATCCTTAAACAACGTATTTTATATTCATACTATTTTTAATTTTAAAATTTATTTTATGTAAAATATTATAATGTGCAAATTCTTTCTGTCGTCTGCATTTTCATTTTTAAGTAAATGACAAAAACTGTTGAACCGAAGAATTTTAAAATCCGCAGAAAGTTAATTTGTTTCACAAGTTAATAATAATTTTTAAAGAACGATAATATTTTTTTTCTAAAGATATAATTGCGATCGGTTAGAAATATTACTTTTTTTTTCTTAATATATATATTATTTTGATAAACTTAATTCATTTTGAATGATGTGAAATTTTCATTTTGTTTATATTTTGTTCGAATTATTTGCTAATAATATTCCTTTTCCTTTCTCTTTTATAGGTAAGTTTACCATGTTTCCGTTTCTATAAACTAAATATTGTGATATATATGGAAGAAAAGGTATGATATCATTCTATGCTAAATAAAATTAATCTTTATCTAAATGTGAATATAAAATTTCTTAATCTTCTTTTAAAAATCAACTGTAATTTTTTTTTCTCCTCTTTGCTACTTTACAATCTATTTGATCTCCTAGTGCCTTTAATAAAATGAATCATGAAATAAATAGTTAACAGAATATAATATGTAAAACATATTTTTAGGCAAATAATAAAATACTTTATATTTGGAATATGAAAGCTAATTTTTTTAAAATATTAAAACATATTTTTTAACAAAAATTTGTGTAAGTTGAAGTTTTATAAATAATGTTAGAATAAAGTTTTTGAGCAAAAATAGCTGTGTATTTACAGTAAAAATAATTAAAATGGTTAAAATCTTGAATTTGTAATCAATCATATGTCATTTTAGATCTTTAAAATTGGTTCAGCTTTGAAAAATAAGCAATTAACAATTAAAAAAAATTGCTCCTACATGTCAATAAAAAAATTGAACCAATTCCGATATGATACCTCTGATATATTAGTTAATGTTATTTTGTTTTGTATTCCTTTATGAAGATTCTAATTAATGATTTAATTCATGGTGTGCAGTTTCTTGGGTGAAAAGTAATTAGGGCAAAGAATGCAATATAGACTTCATTAGATTTTATATAAATATTTTACTAATAGTTTGCTGCAAGATTTCTTTTTCGAATATTATGTCAGTTGCCATAAAAAGATTCTAAATAAAAAAAATTCTGTAGCTGACTAAAAATAAATATTTTAAAATGATTTTATTTAAGAAATAAATAAAGGAAAATTTTTATTTAATTTTTTTAAATAGACTAAAATTTTGAGATAAAATTACTTTTTATTTAAAAAGAAATCATAAAATAGATGCATAAAATTTTGCTGGAAATTTTTACTAATAAGTTCTTTTAAACATGATGTAAACTCTATTTCAGAAATCATAATGTGTTGTTTAACTTTCAAGTTTGAATTAAACTCGAATGCAAAAATTGGATCAAAATGTTCATTAATTTTCTCAATTAAATAATTTAGAATATCATTTATATTCTTGCATAGATCTTTATGATAGGTTTATATTATAAAACTCATTTTAACCGTTTTATTAATTACTAGCCGCCTTTGGCGACCAGCCGGTTCGCCAGTATTACCGCTCGCTACAATTTTATATTAAATATTTTAAGTAACTGGTCTCTTAATAGATTCTCAAACAAAACATTTTTAATCTTCAAATTTTAATAGTCATACCAAACTTATACTGTTGTTTAGATCGTTTCGTTCAATTTACTATTTATATTTTGTTAATTTGTTGTCATTTCCAGTAAAACTTCAACTTTAATTTAAAATGGAAATGATGAAATTGCAATTAATATAAAATATTTTTTAATAAAACCGAGCGTTTTATTTTATTTATCATCTTTATTGTTATTTATTTATTATTATTATTATTGAATGTGAGTATTGCAAACAGAATCGCTCGGTATTTAAGTCTTATATGAACTACAAAATATTTTTGATAATTTATGTAATATCTCAAAGAATAATTCAACAAAAATTTCTCAGATTAAGCATGAAATTCAGTTTTTAGTTTTGCTTTCAAAAGGATTGAAATAAAATCAATAATAATATTTTGTTCCGGCCTATAAATATATTTCAAAAATTATTAAGTCTAAATTTAATGCAGTAAGGTATCATATTCTGAGAAATATTCTGGACACATCAAATTTTAAATAAATGAATGAATGTTTCTATTTTCCACGATCAACTAAGACTTATTTATGAAGTTTTGAATGTTAAAAATTTAGAAAAACTCAACATTTTCTTAATTTTAGGCCAATTAATCTTGAGAAACTTGCGCGCTGATTGCCGTATTTTCTTTGAAACGATCGATGAAAAATCTAAAATTATCCTTTTTTTTATTGAATAGTGATATTCAAATTTTCATAAATCAGTCAGTTTAAGTGATTGATTTAGTTGATTGGAAATTAACTCTTTTTATTTAAAATATTAGTGTTTCAAGAACATTTTGTTAATTGTGATTTCCACAGCAGAAGCTTTATGTAAAATCAAAAATTCGTTATTTATTAGAGCATTTATTGAATCAAGTTACATAAAATATAATCATTTTCCATTTAGACCATTTTAGCAGATCTGTATCTTACTAAAGGTTTACAAATTAGCTGTGTGGCCCTGATTTGAATGGATATCCTGTTCATATTAAACAAAAATTGCCTTAAAATAAAACTGATTTATTGGATTAATAATATAGAGAGTGTAAAAGATCATAAAATAATTTTTCTTGAATTTATTTTTTTAGAAATAATAATATTTCATATTTGTTTCATTTCCTACAAACACATGCCGAAAATTATATTTTTGCAGATTTCATTTCCAAAAGGATTTAATTTATTTTTAATTGGAGCTTTAATAAATGTGATGGCAACACTTTGAAAAAAGCTAATTTTTTCCCATGAATGCGAAACGTGCTCGTGTAGCTTAAATTTTATTTTTATTTTGTACGAGAAAAATTGTTGAAAAATATAGTTAAAATATTTATTTAAAAATTCATTAAAAATAGAAATTTAATTTTAAGATTAAAACATTGGTATCATTTAAAAGATAAATTGTTGATCTATAACTTCATGTAAAAATCTTTTTTGTGCGGTAATATTTTCGAAAGTTATAGCAGAAACACGCTAAAATTTCGCTTAATTTTTAAATAAATAAAAGTCTAATTATAAATTCGAAAAAATAATCCCCAGGTCCACATTCCCGGCCTCCAAGGTATACACGTGCCAAATTTGGTAGCTGTAGGTTGAATGGTCTGGCCTGTAGAGCGCCAACACACACACACACACACACACACACACACATTGAGCTTTATTATTAAGTATAGATAGATAGATAATTGGGAACTTGAAAGTACGATAAAAAATTCAATTTCAAATGAGCATTTATTAATCGGGTAATAGCTGAAGTTTTAATTTTGATAGGAAGAAAAAAAATTTGTTTGCTTAGAATTTATTTAGAATTTACATTTAAAAAAAAAGCACCTTTCGAGATTCTTTTTTTTTTATATTATATCAAAATTTCACTAAGAATATGGAAAGTATTAATGTTATTTTATTTGTTAGATTAAATTAATATATAATAATGAATTGATTCACAATGATTTAAATAATTGAAATATTTATTTTATTATACACTATATTAAAAAAGGAATGAAATTGATTCTGTATATTGGGGATTTCTTAAATAGTGGATCGCAGCTGCCAGCCAAAATTTTTATTGTACTTTTTTTTCATTTTCTTAATTAACTACATGATAAAATTTTTATTGTACATTTTTTTATTTTCTAAAATAATTACATGATATAATTGTTGAAAATCATCTTGCATTAAGTTTGTATTTAAAATCATCAATGAAATAGGAAGAATTCTAGTGAAAAAGTGATTTTAGTGAATTTATTTTTCTTCGTCATTATTTGCTCTATTGTCTTTAGATTAAAATATCAAAATTTGATTTTTCAATGAAATGGGGATTTTTTTTTTTTTTTTTTTTGCATTAAAAAGATTTTGTATAGAAAAAATTCTTAAAGTTTCTAAAGTAGATAAGTTCCTGGATATTTCCAAAGTTTACGCCCTATAATTCTTATTCTGGTCCTCATCTACCATAAGCAAAATAATTTACTTCAATTTATTAAATATCACGAATTAAAATATGAAATTATTCTAAAAATATACTCTTAAAATATATTTATTTTCGTATTAAATTCCACCTTCTGCTTGTGCGGAAGGAACTTTGTATTCTAATTGTTGCTGAAATCAGCGTCGAAATTACCCTTGTAAGATTCCATTGTATGCAACGATAATATGCTACGGAAGGCAAAAATAGTGGATCTGGAAACTGGTTTGGCCTTTCTTTGTTCAAATCCATTGTTCTCCTTTCTCGATTCTAGATCAATATTATTCAAAAATCATTTTTCTTCTTATCTCTTTTTAGAAATAATAACTATCAGTCATTTTTATTGACATTTGTTGTTCAATTGTTGTTGCCTATCTTCAAAAGGCCTTTCGGCTGTCATCGTGTTAAAAACACGTGTATTGAATAGTATTTGGGATTTTCTGAATTTCACTTTTTAATTAAGAAACTGATAATTGGTACTGATATTTCCATTCTTAAAAAATGTAGTCTTTTAGTAATTTATTTTATGTGTTTTATTTATTTTTAGTGTGCGATATAATGAACTTTCACTTTATTATATCGCTATTATTTTTAAATTTATGTTATTTAAATAAATTTTACTTGCTATGCATTTCTATTACTTAAATAAATTTTTGGAACTTTATATATCCAAATAAATACATTAATGACTGAATACTATAAGGGGAATTTCAACTCCCATTAAAACGAAGAGCAAATTAATAAATTAAATTACAAATATCTGTTAACTATATGCTAAATTAATTATTTTGCCGAAGAAAATGCTTTGAAAATGCGTATACTTTTAATAAAATGTTATAAAATTATATAGAATTATTAGTTATGGATAACTGATTCAATTTTTATGTGTGAGCATATAAATATTCATATTTAAAATTCCAAAATCTGCTTTTAAAAATAATTTTATGACAATTAATTTGGGATAAAAATTCGACATAAATTAAGAGTGATATATATATATACTTTTAAAAATCTTTTTGTTAAAAATATATTAAGATAATATAGATAAAAGAATATGAAAAAAGTATCAATATATCCAAATCTATTGAAAAAGAAACATAATAAATTTCGTTATCAAAATATTATTATAAATTTTATAATATTTTCTAATAATATAATAATTTTTAGTGAATTAATAAAAATATTTTTGCTAAATTTTTAAATTAAAATTTGAGAAGAAAGGATACAAAAGATGATCCAGAATTAAAATTTTTGAGAAATTTAATGAGACTTTCTATAAAAATGGTAATGACCTGTTAAAATAATTTTTATTTCAAATGAGCCAAAAGAACTTGTGGGAAAAAATTAAAATTTTCAAACAAATAAAATATTTGTGTCACCAAATATATGTTCTTGCGTTTTGTAGGCCGAAATTAATCAGCTGCAAACAACCTCGATTAATTTCGTTATTTTTTTTCTTTTCTCCCTTAATTTCATAGTCGTGTTTAATGTTATTCAGTAAGGGGAAAAAATGATTACCAACTGCGAGAAAAGCCTGGTCTTTTTAAACTTCAAAAACAGTTTTTGAAAACGACGTATGTATTTATCTTGTGTCTCATCCACGTGCAAGCTTGGCGAGAAAATCTCCCCATTTTGCCGAAAAGTTTTCAAAAATTAAAGAGAGGGAGAATGAGGGAATAAAAAAAAAAAGATCAAAAGGGAGAAAAAAAAAGATTACTCATATAAGTAAATAAATAAATAAAACGCAAATTAAAATTATGAAAGGGAGCGATGCCTGAATGAATGAGTGTATTTCCAAATGCTTCTTTTTCAGGGAATATTTTTTTGCCCTCTCATTTTCCTTTGCACTTGCTTGATTTAGGCACAAATGCGGTAAGTCATCCCCAACCTCTGTATAAGGAAAATTAACATTTTTATATTTCATTGTTTTATTTCTGCCTGCAAACCTCTTAGATTTGGGCTCTCTTAAGAATTTTTTTTTCCTTCCTTCATTATTCTTTGTTTGAATTAACAATTGATTACTGATATAGATGAAAGAAATGATTTACATGGAATAATTCATATTTATTATATTTTTGTCAGAAGTATCTGTGAACAAACCGTTGTTATAGAGATAAAGCAATTGGAGGGTATGAATTAGATCCTGTGGTTGTTACGGACTTTTGCTATGACCACCTTAAGTGTGGGACTTGTTTATACTAAACCTGTTTATTTTTGCCACATTTTTTTTATATTTATATGTGACAGAAATTTAATATGTCTTTCAAATCATATTCTTTTATTATTTTTCCAAGTTATAAAGTTATGAGACCTATCTCTAATAAATCTTGATATAGAAAAACAAATTGATAATTCAATAAATTGAATTATGTTATTTGGAGTAACTGTCAATTCTGAATAAGTGTAAAATGCTGATTTTTCAAAATTACGGACAATTAAACTACCATAATTTTTATAAACGTTATTTTTTCTATATTTATTTTAATTATGTTTTTGTAAACTAAATATAGTAAGTAGCAAGTAGAACATACATTATTAGAAATCCGAAAAAAAAAGTTAATAAATGAAATATTGTTTGTTTATTTATTATTTACACCTTTGAAAATATTTTATTTTTCTTCTTTTCGATGAATTTTTGTTCACTGACGTTAATGCCAGTCTGCTTATTTCTGTTACATGTTATTTCATTTGATACATAGATACAAATATTTTATCTCTTATCAATTTAGAGCTTTAAAAATAATTATATTGAAAGCGTTTCTTGAATCGAACTCATTTTCAGTTTCAGTAATTTTATTTAATACAACTTTTTCATTTTGTTGTAATTTTTTTTTAAATTTTAGTTTTTGTTTTAAACTTTCATTTGGGATAAACTAATAAGTCGCACAGCTTAGCATTCACTTTATTTTTACGCGTTAAATGCTTTTATTTTTATTTGCCTTTGATATATGATCATTTGTGTAAAATAACAGATAGTGGAGTTGTATTAGTCTATAATGTCAGGATTTTTACAGACTCCTTTTTTCTTCTTCTTTTATTTGACTTAGTGACTAAGAATTCTTTTGCTACAAACTGAATTAATGTCGCCCATAAGGCGCCATTCATAGCTAAGTAAATGTCAAGTAGGTAGGTGTCCATTACTTGCTGAAAATCAGCTAAAGCAATTTTTGAATTTATTTGGAAAGTGCAGTCACCCTTGTCGCCTAATTGATGAATCCCGACTTGAACCAGTATAACTCGGAAAAAATATCTTCCCTTTCGTGGCTAACATTTTATAGTTAATGGTGTTGTTATCTAACAATTAGCTGGGACGCAAAAAGGGACGCGCACAATTTGTCACCGAGACCTGCCACATCCATTCTCTATGATGGAGGTTGTCAGCCGCGCACTTCCTAAAGAGAAAACCCCAGACCAAATCAAGGCTGTGCCGCATATTATTTTCAAACGCTCAGTTGGCTCTGGAGTGAAAAACAGATTAAAACTTTATATATCCGGTGGAATAATTACCAGGCTGCTGGGGAGGAAGCTTTTTAGAGGCACATGTTATAAATTGCTTCCAGAGGAGAGCAAAGTGGCGAGGGGGATGTAAATACATTATACGGCCTGTTAAAAAAACCAAGGCAGGAATCCCCTTTTTTGAGAGAAAATTAATATGTGCTTATTTGTTCCCCAGTTACAATTGTCATAGAGATAAGTTTGAAAACACGGGGCCGTTAAAACTATATGTAGTGTTTTTGAAAATGAAAAGGAGAGAGGTGAGGAAAAAAGTTGCAGAGGAAATTAGAGATTTCGTTTTCCTTGACAAAAAGCCCAATTCGGCTGAGCTTGAAAGCTGACATCGATTTTGGCGTGTTATCAGGTGAAGAATCTTTAAATCTACTACAAGTTGGGATTTTTTTTTTTTTTTAATCTTCCACCTTTTTATTGTTTTTATTATTTTTTTTTCTAGTTTCCTGGTGCGTGCAAAAGCTTTCTAAAAACAAAAGCGATGTGATTTATAGACTCTGTAATTGTCTCCTTTTGCGATTAAGCGGGAAGTTTTAGACAATTTTTTAAAACAGTTTTTCCTCTTTTGAGATTTTTACTGTTGATGATTCCCAGCTTCACCTGGAGTTGAAACTATCGCTCAAATGTGAACCAGTGGCGAGTGTTGTAAATTGTTTTAATTAATCTTAGTGGTGATTACTACTGGATCTCTTTTATGTTACCGAGCTCTATTCATTTCACGAGAAATATGTCGAAATTAACTTGAAAACATAATTTTTATCGTGATTTGTTATAATGATTCTACTGGTATTAATTAGACTCTATTTTTCAGGTTTATTATAAAAATTAATTAATGGTCAAATTATATGACTTTCCTGATTTTTTTTTCGGGCGTACAACAACTGTTATAAATGCAAACTAAATTTATAGTCTTTCATTAGTTTAAAAGTTTGTTGGCAAACTGCATTAAATTCTCTCTTGGATATAATATTTATTAATATTATTTTTTCACGCAGTTTTGCTTCACAGTGGTTGATAAATCAGCGATTTTATGATGGAAATTAAGAGGTACAAATTATAATTCGCAATAAAATAGAAGAGTCAAAACAAGATTCAGAGCAAAAATTTTGGTTCTGTAATTTCTTACACATTGCCATACAGATGACTTTCTTGATTCTCAACCTGGAAAATAGGAAGATGACTTGATTTTTCATCTTCATAATTTAATAATATTGATGTTGCTAATAAATAGAAATCAAAATGTAAAAATTATATAAAAAAATTACATGCTTCAGAATATAAATCCTTGCAGAGAGCATTGAATTCTTATTGTTTTGATGAATTACTCGCGTTTTGGAATAATTTCAATATCTTCATTGCTATTTTATTGTAAAGTATCTCTTAGTCAAAAAATTTTCATTGTTAACCATATGAACAGATAATTTCTAGAATTCGATGAACTTGCGGAGATCCCTTATTTAATAGAAGATAAGGAAAGAGCACAATGAATGCAATGTCATGCAAATATTATTAAAAAAATTCCTTGCTTAAAGTTGTATATTTAATCAAAAAATAAGGTTTCGTTTTATTGAATCATACTATTTTATAAATACTTATAGAAATTTTATTGTAATTATCTAGGTATAGATACAATATTAACTTTAAAAAAAAGCTGTGAGGTATTTTATTTTTTATTGCTATTATGCGTAGTAGCAAGCTCTCTAATAGGGAAAGATAATGTTTAATAATCTTATTAATTTTTTGTTAACTGAACCGTACTATTAAGCAATTGCTTTTTTCTTAACTCGGAGAGTATACTAATTATTTTTTTCTTTTGTTTTCCCTACTTTTGAAATTAATTATCCTCTTTCAAAAACAGTTGCGATTATGGAAGAAATAAAAAGAAGTTGCAATGATTTGATCAATGTCAGAATTTCAGTTTTTATCTCAAAATTTTTATACACTAGAAAGATGATCGTATTTTTAGCTCATATTCACTTATGTAATTTATTCCTAACTGTATGATGTTATTAGAGAGATTAGCTGAGGGTAAATTTATAAGGGATAGGACACTTAATTCTTTATGTATGTAATTGAAAATTTTTTTTGCTTTTCACGGGATTATATCTTAACAATTTTAATTAAATACACATAAAAAAAAAGGGAAAAGCATGATACTGCTTACACTTAAGCCATGTTACCGTGGAAACCACCTCCATTGCTGTAATTAAGTTGAGCGGCAATATTTCGTAGGTAATAAACTAAGACCTGAAACTTATATTGTGTTGGAAATTGCTTGTGACGCAGGATTAGTAACTGTTACGTGATAGTTAAGACTCAAGAAATTGAAACAAATGCTCAACTTTGCAAGCAAATAGCATGAATTAGAACATAGTTTAACGCTTCAAGTATGAAGCACGAAAGGGGGAAATTCTAGTAGGTAATTCCTTAAGGGTTATACATATATATTTTCTAGTTGATATGTGTTTGTCTTAAAATTACAATTACCAAGTACGAAGTTATTCGTTATTTATATAAATATAAGACTTTTTCCAGTAATGATGCTTTCTTGAAAATTCAAAATATTAGATGTTTTGCATTATTTTTATTAATTAAGAATATATGGCGTGGAGTAATGTTTGAATAAATCATTTCTTGTGAGTTTTGATATAAAAATTTAGTAACGCTTGTTATTTATTTAAAATTTTTTTTTTAGAATTGCTGAAGTTTCTGTCTTTACATACATGAGATAGAAAATGAAGAAGTTTTTTTCAATTTACATTTGAAAATTACAAAGCTTTGTAGGATAAAAATATTTTAATAATTTTTATTAGAATTTTGTCCACAGCAGCGGCATTCTTTATCGAGAGTGCAGATTCAGGATTTCTTAAAAATGTTCATATCGCCAAGCAAATTAATTCATGGGTAATAAAGACATTATTCAGATAACGATAAGATATAAATTCATAAACAAAATGCTAAATTATTGAATAAAATATCTATTTAAAAGTTATTTAGCTTCCATTAAATAGTATTCATAAGCATATTAAATCGTTCGAAATATTTAAATAATTTTAATAAATAAATAATACTCTAAGGGCAGGTTTCTAAAATTGAATTTAAAATTTATAATAGGCATTGATTTATTAATGGATTCATATTTTATTCGTTTCATATCATTAATCATTTATTTTAAGGCTCATCATAAGGTTTAAAAGCTCCAATTTGACACTAATTCCAATATAAATATTCGAACTGTTGAGTTGTTCTCATTTGTTAAAAAAAGTTCCATTTAAAAAAAAAAAAGACCGTGTTTCCAAATTCATTTCACATATGATCCTAAAATTTTAAACATCTATTTTTCATAAGAATTTCATGTATATCTTCTGTATTTAAAAAAAAAAATTAAGTCTATAGCAAATACTTAGTTTCAGTTTGACTAAAATTTCAATATTAAAAACTCGATTTCTTTTTAGTAAGCAGGTGTTGAAAAAAGATTAGAATGGGATGACATCGAACTAAATGATACCACTTTCGATAATATATCCTTCTTACTTTTTTGGAGCCAACACTAAGTTGGAGCTTCTTCTTTCAATCCATCTGGCTCCTTTCACCGGTCGGATACGGCGGCACAACGTGAGAACTTCAAAATTCCAGCGCGTCTCGTGGGTAGATGGAATAAATGATAAAGACAACAATAAAAATGGAAGGGTGAATGTCGATGGGAAAGGATCTCCAAGATTCTCATCACCCCTGATATCCCTCAGGAACGTCGCCCATATTTTTCGAGCACCCCGGGAGGGTGGATGAGCACCTCGCGGGAAAAGAATGGCCATCCGTGAAATGCAGAAGTATTGAAATGTTATGATCTGGGGAATGGAGCCCAGTGCTTTCATTCTGATATGCGAATACACTCTGTTCCCTGTAGAGTAAATGGCCTTCTCGGCCTTTATGAAAACTTTCGGAGATGATCCCGACGTAAAGCCCCCTCTGATTTTCATCACTCCGTCATATTCATGGCCAATATGAGAAGACACTCTTCATGGACGGGATTTATCTGCTCTGTCCATCTTTCAGGAAATGGGTGCTTTCCATTGGAGGAGTGCCGATTTTTTTTTTCATAAGATAAATTGAGAAATAGTTGTCAAGTTTCTTGTTGCAGATTTTTTTCTTTTTGGTGACGGGGTATGCTAAGTAAATTATTGACCAGGAATATGCATTTGTTTTTAATGTATTATTCTTTTTGTGGTATGTAGAGATTATTAGAAAATATATATAACTCTGAGGTGTTAAAAAATTGATATTATGAATAATAAATATAACAGCTGAGTTTTAAATCAGGATTCTTTTCAAAGACTTCCTTAGTCTTCAGGGATGTAAACAATTGGAAGGATCCTCGATAAAATCATCAAATTATTATTAATACTTTTAAATTAACTAAGTTTCTATTAGAGACAAGAAAATATTTATTCTGACTTATAATAATTATTTTATTTTTTAGCTAAATTACTGTTTTGATAGTTAATAAAATTTTATCTTTTCAGATTTTGAATATCAATTTTTTTTCTTCATTCAACGAAATGAATAACTTTTATTTTAAAAAAATGCTTCCAATTTTTCCTTAAAGGCTGGCCCATGATTTATTTTTAAAAAAGTTCTTTTGCACTAAGAAAATTATTTCTAGGAAATTTCCCTTAAGATCTGTGGGAAAGTCATACTGAGTTGGAAATAACTTGAAGTGTTGCAGTTCATTTTTCTCTACATTATTTGAAGTAGATTTAAGACTTTTTCTTACAAAAATGTAATCAGCTTGAGAAGAAAAATAAGTAAATACCTTGAATGGTAAAGCTCTCATGCTAGGAAAATCTTTCGAAAAAACACAAAATGAATAAATATGCTGAAATCCCTTAAACTTTCTATTGGAAGACAGTTAAATTTAAGATATTCTCTTATCAAAACAGTAATACTTTACTTATTGATGGCAAGATTAGTTTTTATAAAACAAAGAAAACGAAATAATTTTGCATAACAAGAAAATTTCCAACCTCTAAACTTGTAACGAATAAAACTAATGAAGTCTATAACATGTGTAACAAAGCAATGGTTTGATTATCTTCAGTCGAATTCTTTTACACCCCAACGACTCTCAAAATATTCAGTTATTGTTTTTTAAAAAATGCGAAGCCATTTCCTCTGCGCGCCAAAGAGCATCTTGGCAGAAATCACTTTACATACCCCTCCAAGAGCTGATTAGAATCTAATCCAAAGTGCCTCGAAACATTCAAAACAAATACTTCTTTCCGAACAATGTAAAAGAAGCCAAGCAATATTCTATTATCGCGAAGAAGGGGTCGAGACTCGGAGAAATAAAATCAGAGTGATTGTGAACTGAACTCTCCCCTGAAACTCACTCGTGCGTCATTTTCAATAGAACATAATCAAAACCGCCATAAATTCAAATTTGTTCTACGGCAGGCCGCGAATAAATCCGATTTGCATCTGCACACCTGCTCATAATTTCTCTTGCATAAATAAAAGTGGCAAGGGAGGTGGGCTGCAGGGGTTGAAGCAAAGTGCAGCCGAAAGATATCAATAAGAATACCACGAGACAGAAGAAGATACTTTCCACCTTGCCTCATGTATATCTCGTTATATTTTACATACACATCCGACAGGGGTGCATCTGTTCCCGCTCACCCTTGTCTGGAACGGACCCTGCAGATAAAAACAAGCAGGCAATCAGTATTCATACACCCTTCTTTCTTGATATGTGCGATTTTTTTCGGCTGAGATCCGATCTAAAGTTCAATAAAATATTCGAACGCGTGCAGTTGTTTCTCCATTTCTCCCCCCACCACTAGGAGAGCAAATCTTCCGACCCCATTAGAATATTAGGGGGAAATTTGAATAAAAACATCGGAGGGCGTTTTTCGACATTTTTGAAGTTGGTCGAGCGAGCTCTATCGACTTTCCAACCAGGTAAAATTGGGCCTGTTTCTGTTTGAGCTCACTCGAGTTCTCTTTTCTTTTCCCCTTCCGTGGATGCTTCATGTGTCGGAAAAATATTTGGGCAGGCAGTGTATTTTGTATAATTTTATAGATGTCTCCCTCTTTTCGCTTTTGAGGGAGGTCTGCGGATGGAACAGTTCAGGAATATGAAGCTGAAGAGAATGGTCCTTTTAGTTTCTTTTTTCTTTTTTCAAAGGAGATATGGATTTATTTAACGATACTATTCTTTCTTGGACATGAATTTCAGGAGATAATACATTTAAATCCAAATATGCTAGTATATACAATTTCTTAAATAAATATAAAAGATATATTGAATTATTTTCTTATTCTTAAAAAAATAACTAATATTTGTTTGTTTTTTTGCCTTTGGAAAGTTACATTTATTTCTCTTTTGAATATAATTGAAAGCGGTTTTTAACTTTCTCGTATATGAAGGATGCAGAGAGAAAATGTTTTATCTTCAAAACATTCGAACTCGAGATTTTGTCAAATCTCTGCATTTCAGACTTCACTGAGTCACAATTTTGGAATTATGTCGAGCTGTGAACATGAGAACTCAAAAGCGTTTTGTGCCAGAGGATGAAATTTCATGTATGATATTTACACCAAATTTGTAGATTTCTATCAAATTTTTGGCGCAATCCTTTCTGAGGAAGTCGCCGGTCCAACTGTCGGTCTGCAAGCGAATATAAAGCTACAAAACATTCGGAATCGAGTAAATAAAATTCGGTGTACAGGTTTAACATTTAAAATGTCGATATCAAATTTGGAACCAAATCTGTCAAGGGATGGGCCGTCTTTTCAGTATGTAGTTTTTTCATGCATATGAACACTTATAATTCAAAAACTTATAACTTAGGTTAATTGAAATTCGACTCACAGTTTTAACACATGGATTCTTATGAAATTTTCAACCACATTTATCGAAGAATTGGCTGTCTGTCGATATGACTTTTACAAGTGTGTGAATGCGGTAATTCAAAACGACACTTATTTAAATATATGAAATTTGTGACTGTAATTGTAATTTTGTGTCAAATTTTGTTTTCAATCGATCGGAAAAAAGGTTTCTTAAATATATATTCGGGTTTCTATTATTTGTGTATTAACAGCATTACACTAATTAATCTCCAAATGGACCAATTGCCAATGATATGCGGTTAATATAAGAGCATATTTATTAATATGCGACAAAATTCCGGGAAACCACTCTCGCTAGTTTCACGCGCAATAAAATTTAATTAAACGTTCATTTTAAGAATTTTTTAATCTCTACAATTTTCAATGCATTTACCTGGATCAATTTTGCATTAATTTAGAGTATCAGAAGTATTCTATTTGAACCGACGACTTTTATAAAACCACAAATGTACTTTCCAATATATTTTAATTGAAATTGGAGCTACGCAATATAAATAATTTTATTTGTAGTTAAGACATGAGACTAGTTTGTTCTTTAAACAAATAATATATCATTATTATTTAAAATTTTAAGTAGTTAAAAAAGATATTTTTCTCCTTTAGTTGAAAAAAGTGGAGGATTGCTTAAGTAATCCGTTGTACAAAATAGCATCTTGCGACCTGATCTAATTTTTTAATCCTATTGTTTTTAACTTTAGTATAAAATTCTCACATTGAACGCAGTGAGTTATTTCACTTAATTAGGAAACACTTTCAGTGCATATACGTTCATCATTATTTTTTTACGCACATTTTCAAATGTATTTCAACATTTAAATTGAACAGAAAATATAAATATATGTTTTTTACTATATAAATCTCTATTTTTTAAAAATCTAATTATACCTCAGAAAGAGCAATTTATTTATAAACAACAGCTTTTAGGTTCTAACCCTTTTTTCAATACTTTATTCCGTAAAATTGTTTTGCTGACATTAAGTAAGCGCTATTTACTTTTATCTTCCAATCGATCAAACATTAAAAAAAAATAGGCTTAAAATATTAACTATATCGGGAAAGATTTGAATTAAGTTTATAAGGCACTGGTTCAGATATGTCTTATAGGTCTCGAAAGGTTTAATAACTAACAAAAGTAGAGTTTAGTTTAGAATAATTTACCCTAAAGGGCAATTATCTGTGAAAAAATTGTTGTAAAAATTGCAAACTTTGTTTAATGAAGGAGCTTTAACTCATAACGAATATCATAGGTAACTTTGTATAGAGCAAATAAGAAATTAAATCTAAGGAATGTATTCGAAAGAATAATTTTTATTTTTATAATGAAAACTATTTTTATTTTAATGAACTGAGTCGAATGTTCTTTGAGGGGAAGGGCGATATGATATTTTTTAGAATTTAAATCATTAACACCTGCTTCCATTTGTCAACTTAAAGTTCCAAAACTAAAATAGAAGATCATGAAAAATAATTCTCGGTGCAATCTCGAGAAGTTCAGCTAGGATGCAACTGATCTGACATTTCACTTCCTTGATCGGCACCGAAGCCCTCCCTGAAGGTTGATGCTGCATCCCTCTTCCAAATCGTCTGCTAATCTCGTTTGAGCCCTTGCAGCTGACTTGTGTGACATACACCAGCCGCTATTCGGGATTCCTTTTCTTATCGGCCGTGATTGAATAGTTTTGCGCGCCAAAGAGGGGAGGGGGTGGACGGGCGCGGCCTTTGATAATTTACTCCTTTCCTACCCCTCTAGTCTCGATTTGCATACGGGGCCGTCAAACATTCTGTTCTATTTGATTAGAGAGATGAGCGCTTCTATCTTACCTCAGAGATAGGGTTCTTTTTATTATCTTTTAGGGATCCTGAAATGAGGGGGGTGTTCTAATTTCCGATCCCGACGCCAAACGAAGTCATGTGATTACGAAGTTTCCAGGTTGCGCGCCAATTAGGCGTGATTGGGCCGCTGTCTCTGTTCTCTGGCAATAATTTGTCATTAGGGGGTAGTCGGAGGGGTGGACCTGCTCTCGAGATGGATGTTGATGTCAGAGTGATCTTCGAGCAGTGAATGCAGGGGATCAGAAGAAAACGCTTTTCGCCCAGAAGTGATCTGTCTTGTATTAAGAAAAGAGGTGGTAATTCGCTCGGAGGCTGTGGTGGTCGTAAATTTAGGTTCATAGCAGTCACGGTAATTTCGTTTCTCCAGTTGTAGGAAGGATGTGTGATTTGAGCAGGATTGTAGATCACTTAAGCGAGAAAATAACGTCACTTAATTTGTTATGTGTATATCCATATGCATAAATTTGAACCATGGTAATGTGAATTTAATCAGACAGTGAGAATTTTCAATTGGCTTTGGCATAGTTAAAAGAAGTGTGTAAAATATAAACATCGAATTTTAATGGTAGAACTCGTTACATTAAGATATATTTTTCATAAGCTGAATATAAAAATGGATAGATTGTATTCTCAACACTAATGTTCCAATATCTTTATTAAATCATAATCTTCATCTAGAGATTAAATGCAAGTTCTGTTTGTATGCTACTCGTTTTAAACTAGAACTTCAGTGATTAAATTTTTTAATTAAATGCATTAATATAAAGACCTGTTGAGAGTTTCACATCATTTAATTGTTCTTTTAGTTGACTTACTGGAAACGATGACAACAATAAAAAAAAAATTGAATGGTGTTAAAAATCTCCTTATTTTTTTTTTTGTTGTAACTCTTAATTGTAAAGCGGATTGTAAAATAACTTAAAATAAGTAGAGGATACAAATGTATGAATAAAAAGCAAAATTTCTTGAAAAATTAATTATAAAAGTAAAATGAAAGATATTCTGATTATGTAAAAATGAAATGTAGCTTTAAAATTAATTAAAAAATATAAAAGAAGTATAAAAACTTTTGCCTCTTTTTTTTAAATAGAAGAATTTAATGGAAAAGTTGAATTCAATAAAGGTTAACGTAAGCGTGTTTTATTGCAAGCTCAAAAAATCTTAAAAATTATTGAATTAAAATAAAATATCAATATTTTCTACATCATGCTGTTTAGAATGTACTATATTTTAAACTTGTGATTTCCTTTAACTTTTATTTTTTGTTTACTGTACTTTAATTTAAATATTTTATTTAATAGATTACTATTCTCATTCAAAAGAAATTTAATTTTCACAATTCAAAGAGTTTTTATGGTTTTATATCCTTGAGTATTCTGAATAATTCTCTTTAAATGTTTATAAATATCTCTCTTAACAAAATGCGCCAGGTTATGCTTCGTTTTGTCCTGCGAAGAATAGTTTAATTTATACCTGGTAGTTACATAGTTTAATTGCATATTATTTATCCTAACTATTCTCGACTTTCATAATCCTTGATTTAAAACATCACCAAATACACAAATGGGGGTCTTAACTATATATACCTCCGACTTGTTAATTATAGTTAAGTACTACATGACATATCGTCATACATTTATTACTTTGATTTACATAATCATACGAAACCAAAATAAAAACTTTAAAGTGTACCAAAATTTAATGGATTCCATTTCATATAGTATTCCATTTTATTTTGTATAGAAATTTCAAAATGTCTGCATCAAATGCATCATCTGATTTGCATTCAAAGTCTTCAAGAACAACAGAGAGAAATATTGTCCTTCAAAATCAAAGAATAGCTACGAAACGAAATATTCGAAATCAGTAAAATGTTACATGATTCTTTTTTGTCTTTTTTGAGAAAGAGAACGCTCCAACCCGAATAAAAAAAAAAAAAACTTACTTTTCGGTACTTTGGCGACTAATTTTTATACACCTGCAGCAAACAGAAAAGAGTAGCGACGCCAAAGGCGATGCATTTGAACCGTTTGTATAACGCTAATTGGCTAAACACTTTTAATTTAATAACGAGAAAATTTCTTCCACCCTGAATCCCCCCTCCCTCTCTTTAACTGGCGTTCCTACCTGAGATAGAAGGAAGAAAAACGTTCTCAATTCGAGCTCTCTTCTGGCATTTTGATTGTCTGAAACGCGGAGGCCGACTGAAAAAATAAGCCCAGCAATTAGCAAGTAACTGTAATTAGGCTGTGGGAAGCTTTGGACGGGGTTTTGTTTCGTAAATGATTCCGAGTAATTATTGTAGCGAGTAGATTAAAACTGCTCAGCTTCGCGTGGAAAAACGCCGTTAAGGAGCACTTTTAAAGCTTTTCTCGTTTTGTTCGCTTACAGCTTGTAGCAAAGTTGTTGAACTACTTGCTTGCGTGGGACAAAAAATTACGAAAGAAGAGCTGGAAAAGCGATCGGGCTTTGCGGAATTAGGGCTTTATTGTTGTAATTGACGCAAACCCTCAGGAATGCAAGGGATTCCTGAACTGAATGCGCGAAGTGTAATGTCT
Source organism: Argiope aurantia (assembly GCA_026543865.1). Taxonomy (NCBI): domain Eukaryota; kingdom Metazoa; phylum Arthropoda; class Arachnida; order Araneae; family Araneidae; genus Argiope; species Argiope aurantia. Next base: position 311,380 of record JAPMOR010121535.1, on the reverse strand, counting down.
ATCACATTGTTTTATGCCTAATTAAGTTATTTTCATTATACAGGTGTGTGTGGGGGAGGTAGATCAATAAGTGAAACCATACAAAATGCGATCGCAAAAAGTTAAGTCATTCATCAGCATTAGTGCAGTGTTCCATAATGTGTCGGATTATACCTTAAAAGTTATTCAATTAGATTTTCGGATGTTCGGATTTTGCTTCGTGGAGAATAAAGGAGAGTGAGCAGAATTTTTGTATTCACCTTATTTGTGGAACGTGATCTCCTTTGTTAGCCTTCTCCTTCGCAAACGCAAACATTTATTATTCTTTTAGTTAGATGGGATTTATGTTTCTCCTTACAACTTGATTCCGAGGGAATAGAAATATTACATTTAAAAATCTTTGAAGTTCAATCCTTTAAAAAAATGATAAAAATCTTTTAAAAAAATAAATAAAAATAATTTTTTTTTACTTAATTGAGTACAGTTTTTAAATGATTGTGCTATGTTATGCTAATAATTTTTAAAATACATAAATAATACTTAAAGAGTTCTTTTTTTTTCTTTGTTTGCAGTTTTATTACAGATACTAGAAGTTAAACATAATTAGATAAAACACATTTCTGCGGATTTCAGCGTTTTCGAAAACGAATTTTATCATTTTTGATTAATTTTCTTTTATGTAATAATTTTACAATATTTTTAATATCGCAAGAAATTTTTGTATAAAAGTATTATTTTGTATTGTTCGATTAATCATGCTTATTTTACTTCTCGATGTTAAGTTTGGCACAATTCATTATTTTATGGATTTCAGCTTTTTTTTTGTTGTTGTTCTATACATGTGTCTTATCTAATATGCATGAACATGAATGTGTTAAATATAAATACATATATGTGGATAGTTCACATAATATAAGTGACTTTTCATGGATTCTTTTTATTAAGATTAGCTATGTTTACTTGGAAAGAAGTTTCTTAATAATGTTAAGTTGATAATACTTATTTCTTTTTCTATGAAAAAAAAAAGTATCTTAATAACGATTGGTGGATTTTCGAATAGCAAGCTTCTTAAAATTGTTGAACTGGGCAAAGCTGTAAGTAAGTTGAGCAAAAATTTTTATCAGCTCAAATTATAAAATGTATAAAAAATACAAATTCTATGAATTATCAAATATTAGGAGGTAATATATTAATATATGTTTGAGGTAATATATTAAATTTATTTTTCGATAAATTCAAATAATTTTAAAGTATATTGCAATATTAAGTGTTAATTTAACTGTTTATATTGTTTTCCGTTTTCCAAGTATTTTAAAATTATATTTTTAATACTATAATTTGTTGAACTATTTCTATGCAATTTTTATTTTATAATAATTAATTATCAAATTTATAATAATTAATTATCATAATCATAATAATTAAATACTTTTATTTGTTGGTAAATCTTTGGCTACTAATAATGATGGCTGATTTTTTACAGAATTTTATTTCTTGATGTATTTGCATGTACGTTTTAAAGAAATTTATGAATAAAAAATCTAAATTAAAAGATATCTTTAATATGTTCATTAAGCGAAAAAAAAGTTTGTTGAAATGTGAAACTAATTGTCCTGTTTTTAAAAGAAGGCCCTCAGAATATGACTGCCTGGCGATGCGAAATGCCAATTTCCACCGATTCTGATAACGCTTGTTTTTAGAGATGGAAAAATGCATCCATATTTTGACTCTATAGAGATTTTCAATAAAAAAATCATAAATAAAATTAAATTTTCAAGGCATATCAATTATTTAAAATGCAATATTAAAAAAATATAAATCAATGAATAGGAAATTTTTTTAACAAATGACATTTTTTGAAATAAGAACAAAATATGAAATTAGAAATTCAATATTATAGATTTTCTATCCTTTATGATTTAATTCTCATTAAATAATAAATTAAAATTTCATCTCTCTGAGGAAAAGAAATAAGAACAAGAATATCCATTGCAAATAAAGAATGTCCATTGCATGTTTGTGTATTGTCGATAAAAATTTGAAGCAAAGCAACTTTTCATCGAATAAATATTTTATTTATACACCACAACAATTTTTCACTGAAATATTTAAAAAAAAATACTTTACAAAATTCTTCAATCCACATGTGATTTACTTATATCGCCCCTCCTTTCTTATAGTAAATTTTAAATCCAAACAGTGTTCTAGCGGTCCTCCAAAAGAGCAACCTACCCCAGACATATACTCCAAAATCAAATAAAAACGGAAACTGATGAAGACCGCAAAATCACCATCGCAAGGATTTCATCCAGCAGCGACATGTTTCGAGCAGTAGAGATGCATTCTCGTCTGCCCCTGCTGTAAAGGGGGAAAAATCCAACAAGAAGAAGAAAGGAGAGAAAGAAGAGAGAAGTTGAACCTTCAGGTTAAGTTACCGTTTTGAATTGATCGTGAAAAGGGAAGAACCTGCCCCCTCCCCCTTACTTATTTTATATATATCCTGGTTGAAATACACAGTTCCTTTTTTATTCGTAAGTGCGGGACGAGTCTCTTTTTTGGAGTTCCGAACTTGTGTTCGCAGTTTTTTTTTTTTTTTTTTTTTTTTTTTATCCTTCTGCCCCCGTGATATTTTCACTCACCACATTTGTTCCGCTATTGATACCCCCTCTGCGGTTCCCCAGTTGGTAGGGGTCGCCTACAAAGTAGTTTCAGTAAGAGATTATTTTGACCTGATGTTAACAAGTGTTTTTGTTGGCGCAGAAAGAATTGTGTGTGGTTCTGAACATTCAACTTTTGTGTCTTGTTGGGAGTCTTGTATTTGTAATTGAAAGTTTCTACTTATTAAAATTACTTTAAGTAAATCCTGATAAAGATATATCAAGAAAAAAACAAAACAAAAAAACAGTGAATGATGGCTTATTAAATAAAAATAAAACATTTAGATGTCATTAGTAATTTGAATTCAATAAAGCAGAAATTCAATGACTAGATAGTTACACGCCATGCTTAATATTTTTTATTAAAAGAAGAATTGTCTAATTATCATGTTTAGGTAAAAACTCATCTCAAGGTATATATGTCCTAATTAATAATTTGTTTCATCAAACGTAATTTGTTTCTTCAAATGTTTAATTAAGTGTGAGTGCATTTTAAATATAAATTCATGTAGAGGCATATATTTTCTTGTAGTTTCTTGACCTGATTTTTTAATTTTTTTTATATTTAAAGTAAAATGATACATACTACACTAAATGATTACAATGAAAACTTTGTTGAAACATAATTTAAGAGAAAACAAATTAAAATTAAAATTAAGAATTTTAGTAAACATTCTTTAGTGAACATGTTTACGTGCTCTATTTGAGTTGTGTTGATTTTTTATGATTTTCTTATGCTTTTTTCTAGGCAAGAATTGTTGCATGGTTTAGTTAGAATCCTTTCAAAATTTTGTAATTCCGCTTAGTGAATTAGGTATTTTATTTCTGCTCTGGAAACTTTTAAGCTCGCTCTTATATTCATGTTTTAAACTAAAAAAAAAAATTATATTTATTACATCGATTTTCTATGGCTTTATTATTTATCAAATAGCAACTTTTCTTAAAATGAAAATATAACTGATATTTTTATGATCTTGCAGTTTAAGTTATATCATAAATGTTAAATATAAGTTAAGTAATATAAATAAGTATTGGATTAATTTGTTTTAAATATGTATTGTGCTGCAAATTCTACAGTCAAGGAAATAAATTTAACCTTATGACTGCCAAGATCTTTTAAAATCATTATTTAGATGCAAAGTTTACAAACAACTTTGAATATATTTTAAATGAAGAAAATTGCTATTAAGTGCTATCCGATAATTACGTGATATAATTTAAATATGTAATAGTAAAAGATAAAACTATTAGTGTTCGTAAGTATCGGGATGTAATAGAAAATAGACATGACTTCCCATTCGCGGAAATCGCGATATGAGCAGCTGGAAGATTAAATATAGAATTTGAATCAAAATAGTTTAGAAAAATGGTCGATTCCAAACTGAAAGAAATTGTTTTGTTTTATTTAGAGCATTACAGTTATGTAAAATTAATGTAATTGATTAAATTAAAAACTAACAAATATAGAAATAACAGTGACACAACTTAAATATAAACAGTGACACCTTAGGAATAACAGTGACAATCTGCAAATAAAAATGGCAACCTAGAAATAAAAAAATACATAATTATTCTTATATTGTTTTATTTCTTCAGATTTATAATTTTTAAACTAACAGCATGTAAACTGTGAATCCTTTTCTGCAATTCGACCTACATATAAGGTGGTGCCACTTGAATATGGTCCCTCTCGTCTACAGGAGATTCTCCTCTGAGATCGTAGTTAAGTAGCCAGGAAAGGAAGATCTGAAAGGAGGGGCGGAAAACATCAAAGGGGGTGGAGAGATGTTGGAGCTGTCGTTTGGGAAGTGGACTTTATGTCGGAAGGTGTTTAACAAGATCGAAGGGGGCCTCAATTTTCACACCCCTGCTTTCGTAAACGGCTTCGGAGATAGCGGTCTCTCTAGTGTGGTGGTTATGTTGTTCTGGTTATGGGTGAAAAAAAGGTGCATGCTTTGCTAGCTCCAAGGCACTCCAGTAATGCGTGCTTCGCATATTGTTATGAAAAGGAATCAGTGTGCTTGATCCGCTGCTTTCTTTTAAAAGAAGCAAAGTGTAATCGACACCGGCTGTAAAGTGAAAACTTGATGCTACTAGTAAGATGCATCATGTGCTGTATAATGAGGCATCTTCACTCGTTCTCTATGCTGCTGAAATTAGTATTTACGGGCTTTTCATTTCAATGTTTTGATGACAGACAAAGTCTCTCGAATGTAGTAAGTAAAAAATGTATATAAATTATGTGGTAAAATACCGCAGTTTGAGAATTCTTCCTCACACAGAAACTTTTTAACATATTAAATTTAATTAAACAAGAATTGATTTTAAGACAAAATAGTATTGTTTTTTGTATGAAACTTCTTACCATCTAGAAGCATATGAGGAAATCAAATACAAAGCGTCAATGTTGCCCTTGCAAGATCGAAGCGAAAACAGATTTAAAAAAAATAATATAAAATGTAATTGAAAATATTTTTTAAAAATGACATTTGAAAATTTGGCCGTGGTTCTCCATAGAACATCAGCTGCTTAAAAAAACATTATGTATTTAAAATGCTATGCAATTTCAAAAGTTACACAATCTCTTTTTAATGTTTTTCTTAAATTGTATATTTACATGAACTTATTGATAATCTAAATACTAAATTTGGCCGTATTCTTTTTAGAAATTTTTGTATTATAATATTCCAAAAATATAGAAAATCATCTCTCTACATTTACAATATTTTTTTTTTTTTCTGTTTTATCCTTCGACATTTTTGAATAGTTTTTTTTAACTCATTGAAGTGAAAAAAAAAATTATATTTTTATTTTAAAACGGAAAATTATATTTTATTTTTGTTCTGCGTTATTACTATATGCAGATTTTTTTTTAAAAAAAATTGAAATATTAATTTCTAAAAATTTCTTTATTTTAACCGTTCTATCTACAAAATTTGCCTGAGCGTGGTTTTCTATTTTCATATTTTCTGATGTACTCTTTTAAAAACCGAAGATTAATTGGAAGTATAATTTTAAAAGGATTCGATTTTTGATGTAATATCTTTTACTTTTCAACAAGTTTACAATTTCATGTATTAGCATTAAATTGTATGAACAAGATTTTTGTATTTATATCAGTCGTGATTCTTGGAAATAAAACATTAAATGCATATCGCAATAAAATAAGTTGAATAAATATCATTCGCTTTAATTAATATAGTTTTATTTAACATAATTCCGTTCCATTATGAAAATCAAACACATGAATACTTTTTAATATGACTAATTTGTGTAAATAAATAAATAATTGTATGAAAATTTGAAAAAAAAAAAAAAAAGAATTACAGGTTATTGTCTGAGTTCAAAGCTCGAACTCAATTGATTTCAAGATGTTCTGAATAAACAAGATTGTCTTCAGATACAATATATCGCCATTTCAGATTATGGGAAAGGAGCATTCATACATTGAATCAGCTACCCAAATTAAATTGGAAAACTTGAAAAATAATATTTCCACTCTTTAAAAAAACCCACAAAGAAAGGAACAAATAACAGTATTCAAAATTCTCCTATCATCGTCCTGATCGAGATATAATTACCAGATCAGTGAAATAAAATAACTGTTATTTTAGGGTAATTCTTGGCCATGCACGCGACTCTTAAAACTTTGTATCTGTTTCAAATTCAATCTAAGATTTGCGTGTCTTCCTCCGCCTGCACATCTCTTACGGGCCGTGTTAGTAGCCACAGGGGTATTCATTTCATAGTTTTCCCACGGTGATCTATCTCCGTATACGGAAGTTCATGAAATATAGATGAAGTTAATCTGTGAGTCGGCCTATTCTTAGGGTTGCCATATATAGAAAGATATCGTTTTGTTTGGCGACAATTGTTTTCCTCCTCCTCGGTTGTTTTGTTAAACTTCACTATATCGATCAACGAAATTCTAGATTTAGCCCAGAATCTTTAAGTGATGGTAGATAATCGTCTCGCGAGAATGATTTTTATATTGGTTTGAGACAGTAGCTTGCATATTAATGTAATGGTTAAGTATTTTGTATACTGAATCGGTTCGAAAAGGTCAATCAATTTTTTTTTCTCCAATAACTTTTATGTGACATCCATAAATGCTCTTGATAAAAACCTTTTTATTTTTTATTTAACATCTATGAGATTATTTTCGCTCATAATGATTTGCATTAAAGTTATGCAATTTAAAATGTGCATAACTTTATTGTGTTTTATTATGTGATATTTTCCCATGAATTAATTATGTGATCAGATAAAATTTCTGCTGATAAGTAATTCATAGATGAAAATATTTAGTAATTAATTTATTTAGTATCTCTTCTCTCTCAGTTCCGTTGTTGTTCTGAATTGCATTCATGATGTTAAAATTCTTCAGTTCTCTCTAAAAATATTTATATTTGTACAGATACTTTCCCAATGGATTGCTTGAATAATGATATGAAATGATAATATACATGTTGCTTTGATAAAGTAAAAAAACTTTTGATTTGTTGGTTGAATATCGAGATTTTTTTGGCAATATCTATATAAATGCATATGCAGACTTTTTTATATATATATATATAGGAGTTTCGGGATTTAACGTTCTGATTGTCCCAAAGATAAATTCAATATATTCCATCATATGTGGATTTTTTTTTCATGAATCAAAAATAAACAAATAAATCAATAATAATTTTAAAACGGAGTTTGGGATCATATTCTAATTCTTCAAACTTAAAAAAAATTAAAATAAAAGCGATAGATTCTTTCTATTTAGCGTTATTAGGTTCCTCAGGGTTTGTTTGATGATTGTTATCTGAAAAAAAGAATACTATAAAAATTTTCTCTTTATTTGAAGAAGGAATAATTTTTTTCGTTCACTTAAAATTTTATACTACTTTTGTCACTATTCTGTAAATAAATTTGATAAGTATGCTTTTGTTTAAATCGTTTATTTTATTATACGAAATATCATTTACAGAAAATTTATATTAAATTGCATGAAAATTATTTAACCTTATAAAATTCTTTGGAATGCATAGTTAAATAATTAATAGATTATTATTTAAATTCTTGCATGATATTTTTTGTATATAATTTGTTTATTGGCTCCGATAAAATAAAGAGTAACATTTTTTTTTGAATTTTTATAAAGTTTATAGAAAATGAAAATGGTAGTAAAGATATTCTTTCTTTTTTATGCGGACAAAAGTTTTTGAAATTTCTTAACAATTATTGAAATGACTCTCTTACATGTGTAAATTTTATCCTTTTTGCTATAAATACAGTCATTGCGCTCTATTCAATAAGGGAGATCTTCACGTGATGGACATCTAGCAGATCTTATTTCTTGGGGTTCAGCAGGTGACTCGGATTCGACAGTGACCGGAAAACTCAGCGATGCGTCCAAAAACTTTCCGTGGATAAAGGGGTGGACACGAAAGCGGTCTCAAATTACGAACTTCCGAAAGTCATTTGTCTCCCGTTCCTATCTATCCCCCCCTCTTCTGTCTGCCTTTTTTTTTAATACTCTTTTCTGAATATCCTTGTCTTTTTTGTCATAGGCAGGATCCCATCAACCACCTGTCTGATTTTCATAGGAATTGTATTATGCCAGAATTCGGTTTTGATCTTGAATTTGTTATACTCATTTGTTTTGAAATAATTCACCCTTTGTTTTGTAAGAAATTGTAGCTAAATTTAATAAGTCATGGAAAAATGCACTCAAAAACTTTTTTTTTCTGATACAATATTACTTCTATACCATAATTATAATTTTGTGTGTATGTGTGTGAAGAAATGATATATTTCTTCTACATAAGCTCAAATTTTGTATTTTGTTTAAATAACATAAAAAATAATTTCAAAACTGGATTTTCATGTTTTTCCCAATTGTTTTTCAGTTGTCTTTTCACTTCAAAGTGAGGCACTAAGTTTAGAAATATATTTTTTTAACATAGTTAATTTTAAATATTTTTTTAATTTATTGCATTTATTTTTAAATGCCATTTATTTGAGAATAATCATTTATTAACTATATAATATGCACTTGTAAAATTTTGCAGCACAATCCTTGTAGTAAAATTTACATATTCATTCTGAATATTTCAATTAATATTTATTTTTTTCCAACAAACATGAAATCTTATAAAATTTTAGGTTTAATGCGCCATTTTATAACAAAATATTTGGTATTTTATGCTTATAAATTTCACTTTTGTGTGATTGAAAGTTCAAACATGTAATTGTTTCTTGGTAGAATTACCGTCGTGTGTTTCAAATTTAAATCAAAAGATTTTGTAGATCACTAAATGATACTTTTACTTTCATTTTTTTTTTTCATTTTGTGTAGAACCAATTTTCTTTGCAGATCTTTAGTTATGTGTTAATAAAGTTATCAAGAGTTAATTTGCCCTTTAATGTAGTAAGTATGTTTATTTAGTGGTTATATGTAACCATTTTATGCAGAGGAATCTTCGGAGATAGAACTTTGAGCTAGAGAGTTTTAGTGATAAAGAATGCTACAAGATGAAGGAAATGAAAAAAAATGTATTGTATAAAAATTTTTAGGTGCCTTATATTCTTTAATCTTTGTCCCTAATTGTTGTTTCGTTCGATTATCTGTTTTTAGATTTGTTAAGTTTTCCTGTTAAGCAAAAACTACTGCGTATATTTTTAGTTTTTAATTCACTTATAGTGCCATAAATTAAAAAAGAATCCCTCCATTGTAGCTTAGGGTTGTGCAATTCACACTGTGGCTCAATCACCAATTCATTTCATCCGCACACAATAACAGCACTTTAAGAGATGTCACATTCGATGTATAACTTTTGTGTTACGTTTCACCTTAATGATGGGTTCTTATTTCTTGGCTCGTCACCGCTGTTGATCGAGTAGTTAATAACCGCCGCTCAATTCGTATTCATTTAGTTGTCAGATTTTAAACGATAAATAAAGGATAGATGCATGCGATAATAAAGCCTGCTCCAGGCCTATGCGAACTGAAAAGAACCTGCCTTGCATTGTAGAAAACCCAATTGACCTTCGAGGTAAAGGTTTATGACTAAAATGAGTTGTTTTTGTAAAGAGTCGCTTGTAAAACAGCCGTCTGATTAATTGTCTCGGATAGGGCAGGAAATCCAAAACGGAAGTATTTAGCATACAGGACTCGTGCTTCTGTGAGGGAGAATGGCTTGGCTTCAGCACGATGCTGTGATTAAAAAGGCTTAGCAGCAGATAAGGACACTTCGTGCTTTTTGTTAATTGTCTGTCTGAATTTTCAATCCTGCATATATATTTCATAGCATTATGCAATAAATTTTAATGATTAGTTAGTTTTAAACGAAACCATTTCTACACTTTTCACATCTTTTTTTTTTTTTTTGCATACTAATATTACTATAAAATATTTCTATAAATATTTTCACTTATATAAAATTATAATTTTTATTCGACGTTCACTTGAATAGTTATAAGTTTTTGCATGTATTTTAATCAGTGACATCTATTGGTAAACATGTGAAGTATCTATATAAAAGACAATGGTTATGGGTTTCCCCAATTTACTATTGCCGTATTATCATTTTGAAAGTTTATTAACCATTTAGTTATTCAGTGTATAAAGACCCCAATCATAGAACGCTTCAAATTACATTTTTTCGACATTCATTGCTTTTCTGTTTTGTTTTGAAGAAATCTGCTGCCGAAGCCCATCAGACACTTTTAGAAACTTATGGTGATACTGCTCCGTCATATCTCAATTATCGGTTTTGGTTTCAACGATTTAAGAGTGGTGATTTGGATGTCAATGACAAAGAACGGCCTGGTGAACCAAAAAATTCGAAGACAATCATTTGCAAAATTCATTGGATGAAAATGAGAAGAAGTTGTAGAAAATAATGGAAAATATTTTAATTGATATATATATTGTTCCAATTTTTCTCATTGATGTCTTTTTAAAGTGAAAAAAAATGATCAAAATACATGCAAGCACCTAATAAAACCGTACTATAATCCAAACTTATCTCTTTAATTTTTATTCTGTGTATATCGAGTAGTGTCACCATTTTTTCCAATGTTTCGAACCATCTCAGGTATGAAATAAATTATGTAGAAATTTAATTCCAAGCACCCCACATACACAAACACATAAAAGAAGTATAGAAAATATGAAAATCTTAGTTCATCATATTTTTGAGCATCGTTTATCATATCATTTCATAATAATTACTTATTTTAATAATTTCTATTTCTTTCATGGAGAAATGAAGTTGCCTGCCAATCTTAATTTCAGAATAACAATCAGCTCGAATCTTTTAAATTATAGAAAAATATTGATTGAATCAGAAATCGGTTTCAACTGTTTTAAACATCCCTGATTTATGGAAATACCGCTAAAACTGTTTCTGTCCGTGGTATTTTCTTTCACGCGATTGCAAAACTGTTATTTTGATTTTGAAATTCTGTTTCCCTTAATAAAGATTCGATTCTTATTTAAATTCCCTTATCAAATAAACCTTTTATTTATTTGGTCTGATTCAGAGAAGAAAAAAAAATGCATCTATTTTTTAAAGAGCAAATCTACGTTTAAATTTTGAAATACTGTTGTTGGTTATTGCTTACGTTATTTTGCTGGCAGTGATAAATTTTTGCAGTGAAATTACCATTGAAATTTTACGTTATGAAATATTAATATCTGTTGTGTAAAAATATCTTTTAAAAAATCTTTTAAATCCTCACCAATGAAATTTTACTTTTATTCAAAAATATTTCTCATGGGCTTTATACTGGCAGGTATATGATATCAATTTCGGCATGTTTTATTTACGGTATATTTTTTAGTTATTTTAGGGTGGGGGTGGGGTGGATCTTAAACTTTAAGTTTTTATTAATGAAAAAATTCATAAGAATATATTATTTTTGGAAGTAATGAGTTATTTAGGTATCTTTAATGACTACCATGTATTAAAAACACTGGAATTAATAATAAAAGCGCTCGAAAAATACATTTATTATAGTAATTTAGACACAAATGCATTTCTTGTAAACATTTGTTTATATTATTTTATTGGAAATGATAAAATTTTGTAGCAAAACAATCACTGAAATTTTATGTTATGAAATATCAAAAGCTGGGGTACAAAAATTGTATTGAATGCTCTTTTGAATCACCACCAATTTTATTGAAAAGCATTTCACATGAAAGATGTTTTATTTACATTGTATTGTAAATAACTTACATTTTAAACATTTATTAATGAAGAGATTCATAAGAATATATTAATTTTGAAAGTAATGAACTATTTAACTGTCTTTTATCGTCACTGTATATGTAATACGCTCAAATTAATAACAAAAGCATTCGAAAGCATTACTACCCCAGTTGATATTTATTTTCATTGACTTATTCTAAGCAATCTATGTTTCTAGAAAAGTATTTGAATTATTTTAATCACCTGTTGCCAAGTCTCCCAATCATTCAGATACTTTTCTAAAAACTAGATTGCTTAGAATAAGTCAATGAAAATAAATATCAACTGGCGTAGTAATGCTTTTGTCAATAGGTGATTAAAATGTCTCCCGCTCATATCATTTTATATTTATTCACATTGTATTCGTCTTCTTCCCACTTCGCATTTTATTTTTTCCCCCAAGTCTCTCTCATCACCATATTAGCAATAACGCCTCAGCATTTATATGTTTAAAATTTCATCAAACGCTTCATTACCCGCATCCTGTGAGGATACGTTGGCGTTTCTGTCGCACGCATTGATATTCACTGGCTAAACCACCAGAAATTTATTCTGAGCCATCCATATGTCGTAACTTGGGGCCTGAGGACTGTTGTGCCTTTCACGCGTTGCAGAAAGCAACCACTGTAGGAATAAATATAAAAGCCTCTATCACTGTTATGTACCCCGCATTCGCCATCCTCTGGATTGACGTAGAACTTCTCTTCTTTTTATTATTCCCATAATTATTTTGATTTATACCCTAGGTGGCCAGGCATGGACTTGGAACAACAATGACGGATGTCATACATCACTGTCGCTGGATGTCATATTTATGAATGTTCTTCGCTGTCACGCTGTAACAATGCTTTCGGCCATTAAATTGGAAATGCGTCTGAGACTTTACACGGCAGTCATGAGCAACTTTTGCGAAAATTCGAAATGTGATAAAGATGTCCTGTTATTTGTCTTATTATTTGAGTGAAGTCTTCTTTAAACTGAACGGACAGTCTTTGTGTTAAATAATATGTCTAATACTGATGAGAATCAGATAAAGAATGGGATGGATCAGTGGGTCACTCAGTGAATAAACTTTAATTTTTTGGATGGTTAAACTTTTAAGATTAGCATTTCAAATATATGGAAAATAAAAATTGATGCACGCAACAGTAATAATTGCATGTATTGTGTCTTTAAATATTGCCCACAAATTCCTAGTAAATTATATTTACTTAGTATTTTATTGATATGAAATTTTTTTCTTTGCAAAAATGAATTTCAATTTATTAATTTTTATAAAGTATTTTCATTCCGGTTTTATCTAAATATTCCAAACTGTTTAGAGTTCCAAATGCTAATTTTAGTTTTGTTGTAACTTTTTGTGGCTAATGTAGAACAGTTTTGGTTTATTGAGCTCATTATTACCTTACGTAAGCATTTATTTGAGATATATATTTTATTTGTCCATAAACATTTTTCATTACTGCGTACTTCATTGGAAAGCAAAATCGTATTATTTGGAACTCATTTCAGGTATGTCATTGTCTTTAGAACGCATACGACTAAATATTCATTACTGTCGTTGTTTACATGATTTGAGGAAACACACGCGCGCTCACACGCACGTACACATACAAGAACGTCTGAAACAGGATTCAAGGGAACATTATTTCTTAGAAGGCTTTTCAGTAGAAATTAATCCGCATAAGAAAATATCCATTCATCAGCCTCAGCTGCAGTAATGGTAATCAGGAAAATCAAATTCTGGACTACAATTTTTTGCTTTTAATTATTCAGAATTTATCCTTTATTCACAATCATGCATGAAATTTTTGTCAGTTATTGTTTAATTTGATACTTTTACTCTCCCTTTTAATCTGCTGGATGCCTGACAGCAAAACAAAACAAAAAAAAAGCGACTTTTTTCCATGCCCGAAAGAATAAGGATAAGAATGAAAAATTCTTCAAGATGCAGAAAAATAGGAACAAAACCCCTTTGCGATTGTATTAATTCAAGTATATACAAAGAAGCAACCAGAAGAATTCCAATGGCAAAGGATGAAGGAAAGATGCTGTGTACACCTTGTCACCACTGACAGAAGAGGGTCAGCGGCGTGTCGATCAGGTCTGGACAAAAAGGCCCCGGTTTTGACGCAACGGGTTCATCTAGAAACAGCGATCGACATCCCCACCTCCATCTGCCACCACCACCATCGTCAAATCGTTCGGTAGACCCTGAGAAAGATTTCATCTTGTACACGCCAACTTCTCCTTCTCGGCTTCTCTTTTCTGTTTTCGCTCTTTTTCCCGTGTTTTTTAGAGGAGATTTTATTTACTCGGTAGGGGGCGGGCCCAAATTGCCGAGAGATGTATCAGAGGTCTGTAGCTGCATTTTTAACTGTTCTTTTGGAACGATGTTACATTTTAGTTATCTTTTAAATAATATTGACAACACAAGTTTGTTTTTATACTAGATAACAATTTGTTTGGCATTTTTTCCTTTTTTTTCTTTTGCCTCTTAGGGATTTTTTTTTATTTTAACACTCGCGTTAAGAATTTTATTAAATGTATTATAAATTCTTTATTTAATTCAGATAATCTGCTTAAATTGCATGCTGAAATTTATTTGGCAAAATATTTGAAATAGAGCAGTGCAACAGTTCACAATAATGCTTTTGATGTTTTCTGCACATTTTTACGAATATTTTAACAATAAAAATACAAATACTGCATTTTTTATATTTTTATTTCAATTTATATGTTTCTGAATATTATAATTTGTTAAACCGTAGAGTTCTTTAAAATAATTTTTCTGTAATTTTTAAGTAAGACATGATTATCTTACAATTTTTAGTTGGAAGCAAATGTAAAATTATTTCTAAAATTCAGAAGAGTTAAAGAGATGCCACAATAAAAGCTCTTGAATTTCAGCAGCAAGAGTAGAAAAGTTTCCAGTGTTTTTTTTAAACCTTTGTTTTTAATTTATTGGTTTATTTCTTTACATAAATTTAGGATTCTCACATCTTTTCTCTCTTACATTATTGCAGTTAGTGCAGCTCTAAAGAAATAAATTTCAAAATCTGAGTTACTATTTAAAATAATTACGTTGCTTCGAATTATAATCACATTTACAGATAAAATAAAAAAATGTTGAAACTAAATATAAAGTAATATAGATCATGCATTTTCCTTCTTTCTTTTTCTTAGTAAAAGCTCGACCAGAAATAAATCTTATTTGTTGAAAACAGAAATTCGATGGGGAAAAAAATAATAAGATGAAACTGCACCATAAATTTGGAGTTCTTTTTTGAGTGTCTCATCATCTACCATCAATCCCCAGTAATTGCTTTCTAATGCATAATTTGTTTTGCACATATCCTGCAATCCTTACATTTTGAAGTCTCTACAGCATATTTTTTTCTAGCACCGAAGCTTATTTGCTTATCACTGCTTTAATTATGGTTCTCCATTAACGCGTCTGTCTGCACAACTCATGGACGAGAGCATCAATTAAAAAAAATGAGAGAGAGACACATCATCGTTGCTTTTACTCTACATCTACACCCTTGCCCCTCTTTCTACATCCCTAATTATTATAACTCTTCCTCCACCCAACAGTAATTCCCCATAAATCACTTAAACAACCCCTCATCCGATTCCACATTTTTTTTCTTGCACCCCCTTTAGCTTCATACTTATTTTTCGGTCCCGCTTTTCTGCGTTGACAGCTGTCAGTAACACAGCGGTCCCAAGATGAATAGGTCGCCATTAGCGGGACTTGGAACAAGGAAGACCATGGTCATCCTCATCTTCCAACCTTTTCTCTTCTCTTTTTTTATTATGTTTTCTCTCTCTTATTCTCATTCTTCTCTCTATTTCTCCTTCTTACTTTATCGGCAGATATAAAAGGAGCAAAGAAAGATAGGCGAAGGGAGGGATAGATAAAAAAAAAATAGAATGAGAGAGAGAGAAGGTTGATATAATGCGTCCGGTCCAGATTCAGCAGCTGCCAATCTTCTTTTGACGGCGAAGAAGGGAAGAAAAGTACCATCCATTCACGAAAACTGAAACGACGAATATCTTATTCCATAAGGTACCGAAGTGTGTTAGTGCATTCATAGGAAATGTGCCCGGTTTTCTGGACTCGAAATGAAGTGCACATATTGATGGTCTCATTATTTATGTCAGAGAATCATATGAAATAGCCAAGGCATACCGATATGTTATCTAATGTTTTTGGTGAAAGATTCAACTATCTCCCCACTACCCTCGCAATCATGGACTTAATTATATATATACAAACATTACTATATTAAAAATGAATCTGTGCCATTGGTTCCCATTTTTGGTGGTAAAAGCTGAAATCTATTAAATTTCATGAACTTTTTGTTGAATTAATATTGTTAAATTATATTTTTGTGTATAAAGTTGCTTAACATTTCTTAATAGATCATGTTACAATTTCATAAAAAAACATTCTATTTGGAGATTTTGCTACAACTTAGATAATGATGTCGTGTCCGCGTTACCACGAAAAGTGGGTGCAGTAAGTAGCTTCTGAGGGTAAAGACGCCTGAGCACATGAGAACAGAAGTCTGACTTCTAGGGGGTTCTTTCACACACCTCACAGATAGAACACAGGGTGAAGAACAACCATGCTCGAACCCAGGACGCCCAGCTCTACCCCTTATGCCAGGAGCCGGCTCTATAACTTTGATCATTAATGTTTTTTAAAAGTTTACAGATTTGGCTGATTGCAAGACATTTTGAAATACATACCATCTTCCTTAAGAATGAGAAATTTTTTCATAAGAAAACAAGAAAGTTCTATCAAATGCTTTTCATTTAGGTTTTTTAGTAAAGTCTGTTTTTTACTTTTATAAATCTACACGGTAAAATACTATAAACTCATTTATTTGTTATTTTGTAACCGATTACACGAGATGGATATTTCCTTGCCTGCGTTATAAGAACAATAAGTAAACATTGTTTCAGAGTAAATTATTTGTTATTTTATGGCGCTTTTAGAAAAGACAATTTCGGCTACGAAATCACTAAAGAAAAAAAATATGAAGGCAACTTCTTTACCAACTATACATCTCCTTTAAATAACTTCAAGCGGGATCAGACTCCTGCTTTATTGCCTTGCGAGTCGACACCTTTCTTTTTTAATTCTTTTCGAGGAATTTAAGCAAGAAGAAGCAGCCAAGCTGTCAACCCTGCACTACTGTTGTGTCAGACTGCAACCTTGGAATAGCAACTCCTTCCTGCTGTGTATTTCTTCACTAATCAATCAGAAGTCACTGGTGGTGGCTACAGCGGCATTCCTCACCAAACAACAAAAACCCAGAAAGAGTTCTTTTGAAACACACCGACTGGAATCCTTATTTCCTTTCTAGTTTTTCTCCGTCTGTATTCCATCCCTCGCCCTCGCCTCGCTTTTCGATTTTAACAAAGTCACTGTCTCCCCTCGATCACTTCGTTACAAATAAACTGCACAGAGCGGCTAATTAGGTTTCACTTTGAGCGCGTAAATCTTACTTTGCGTCAAGAAACCCCAACGACAAATTAAGCACTTAACAATGCGGTCGTTAATAAAAAGCACTCTTTAAACCGGACCGAAAAAACTCCTGACAGAAGCTCGGGTTTAGGCAAACAATTAGTTGAGGCGTTGATTTTTCAAAGAACTTGAATCTAAAAAAAATTATTAGAATTGCACTTTCATGTTGTTTCTTCAATAGGCAAATTAGTAAGGCAGGAATTCCAATAGTGTATCTGAAAAGGGAATTCATTGGAAAATCTCTAATAGTATATAAATTTATCAACGAAAAAAATAGCTCTCTTAATCTTTCATCTGGTAAGAGTGATTTTTCATATCATTCAGTTATATTTTACATACTTTCTACGAATCAATTTTAAAAGTATTCGGGTTTTTATTGCTGTGTTGATAGGCCTACGAAGGAAGGGATTGTTTCATTTTGGTCATTCATCTCCAAAGTCGGAAACCACAATTCTGAATTTTCCGATAGCCATCTTTCAAGATTTATACCTCTTATTTTCTTTATTTACCTATTAACTTTTATTTTATTATAATTGTTTAAAACAAAATCGATTTATTATGGTATATGAATTTCCTTCAAAAGGTTTTAAGGATTGTCTTAACTCAGCAAGATTCATGTTGGATTAAAAACTATTTTCCCCCCTGGTTTCACATTGGCTTAAAAATTTGTGCTTTTTGAGTGAGAATTATTTGTAAGAAATCTGGAAGATACTTTTATAATATGGAGGATAAATGGTACAACAATAATATATATATAATATATTTATTAAATATATTTTGGTTTATTAATTATAAAAATCAAGACAAAAACATTGTAGATAAAAAAAGAAAGAAAATAGAAACTCATCTCCAGGAATGTTAAGGTGCTCATTGTCAGTAACAAAATTTCCATTTGAAAGAGAATCATCGTATAGCAAAACGCGTGAGCTTCTAAGTAAATATGAATATGGTATTACTTTGTTGCCTTATAGTAAAACTCTATTGTTCATAAATGATTTCACAAAGGTTATTTGATTCAATTTATGAATTCTTTTTAAAATTTACAAACAGAAATACAAAAAAAATTATTTCTTTTTAACTTAACAAAAGACAACATTAAAAAGAAGTAAAATCGATTGCTGAACTTGAATAGCATAATCTTTTTTAATATTCATGGCAATAAAAGGAGTATTCATTATGTTAAACATATTATTACTTCCAATTGTGAGGTATTAAAACTTTCTAGTTCTCATTGTAAGCTAGAAAAAAAAGTTATTTTTTAAATAATTATATAGGACTTTATTTTTTTCTGGTTCTCGAGGAGCTTTTTAAATGAATATTTGTTTTCAGTAAATATATATTTATATAATATACTTATTCAATTGTGTCTGTAGTTGTCTGGTTCGGAAACTTTAAACATTTTATAACATCAAAACAATTTGAAAATTTTAGAGGAATTCTAGCTTATGCTAATGTTTTAAAAGGTTAAAAAATCTTGTCCTAAAATTGGCGGAAGTCATATATAAATACGTCCCTTCAATTGCTTAAAAACTGAATAGACTCAAAATATGCTTAGTGAAACAAGTATTCAT
>JAPMOR010121535.1:274709-287389 GCA_026543865.1 Argiope aurantia | reverse complement strand
AAAAACTTATGTAGTCTCATGTTCGTACCAAATTTCGAACCGTTTCTTAAAAGAAATAAAAATTGTTGATTTCAAGAATAAAATTATGTAATCGATGTTAATTATCTCAAGTAGAACGAGACCACCTTGATTTGACGGACGAGAAATGTGCACAAATCGCGGTAAAATATTCAAATGCGTGCATATTCAAATTTCAAAAAACTGAAAGCGCAATCTGTTGTGGTGACCTTCGGAAACACGAGGGCTTACGGGATCACACCATTCGCTCATATCCCTCGTACCAATCCTTCTATTCTTAATCAGTGATTAAAAAATAGGAATATCTCCTTTGGGAAAATATTATAGCTTCGCTTCCCTGTCACATTTGTCTTTAAAATGTGACAAAGTGTACTAATGCTTTGTTACCATAACATCTTCTAAATCTTGCGTATTACACGTTAATAGTTTTCTTGATCTCTTTCCCCTCTCCCCTTATGGAAACTATGCCATTGGTAACGTTCATTTTTTTTAAAAAAATCAGTCTGGAAATAAGTTAACTGACAATTTAAGAATTGAAGGGGGAAAAAAGGATTGATAATAATAAAGTATAATCGTTGCATTTGTTTCTCAATAAAAATGAATTCATACCAAATCAAGCACCATTCTTAATTAATTTTTATAATCAAAATTAAAATTTGTAATTCACCATTGTTACTTTTGCGGCTCTTTTCAAATAATCTTCAACTATTCCTACTCCAAGCTTATTTTTTCTTTAGACCTGCATTCTTTTTTTTCTCTTCTACCCCCTCCCAACATTATTTTTTTTGTCTTTTTGTATTTATCCCTCTTTTCTCCAGTTATTATTTATAAACTCCTGTCATTTAATCAGAGTGAACTATTGAAGAACCGTTTGTTTCTAAGTCGTTTTTTTCCCCTCATTCCTATCTCTTTTGTAAACTAAACTCTCTTTTCTTCTGAGTAGAAATGATATTAAAAATGGCCTTCTTTGATCTACAGAGAGATGCTATTCATTACGGCTTGTTTAAGTATATATTTTTGGGGATAGTAACAAAATTAAAGTTGAGAGCGGCTAGAAGTTTTTTTAAAAAGGTTTGCGTGTTTTTCTAATTCTTTAAATAAATTCTATTGTAAAGTATAATCTTGTGAGTGGCATTTTTAAAGAAAACTGTATACTTTTGCAAAGTTGTTTATTTGAATTGTCGATTCAAGCTTTGTTCGTAATCGCTGAAATTTTTGAAAGACACTTTAGTGTTTATTCCTTAGTGTGTCAATTATTTTTTTAGAAAAGAAGTATATATGCAGTTTGTTTTGTCATTAAATACTTTTAATGATATCTTTTGAAATTGCTTATGAATTATAAAAAAGTAATCTTAAAAAAATAGAGCAATGTGTAAGTCTTTGTTGCAACTATTTTAAGTCTTTGTTGCAACTATTTTAATACACTGTCCAATTTCGTGTTTTTAAGTGGAATATATAATCGGAAATTCAAGTTATTTTTTTGAAATTTGATGTTGAAAAGTTGTTTCGAAATGTGTTGTGATTTTGTGAAGTACTTGAAGAAATGCAAGAGATTAGTATTTTAATAGTTCACTCTAATTGTTGAATTTAATAAAGAAAAAAATAATAAACTGTAGCAATATACAAATTCTTCATTTAAAGTATAAAATAAAAAAAATAATAAAATAATGTAAAACGATTCTATTTTCTGTGACAGATGGTAGAAATTTTAATGTGCAATAAAAAAATGCAGTTTTTACATTGAAACTGACTTATATCTACTATTATTCGATTTTTTGTTGTTGTTGTTGGAGTTGAATGGTAGGTCTGCTTGAAATAAAATTTTTAAATTGGAAATTTCTTGTATTTATTATTGAGTTTTTCTGAAAATATTCATATAAAACAATACAAGAATGGAAGAAATATTCAAATTATGTTGTGGAATGTATAATACTTAAAATGAAAAAACTCATGAATACTTTTCATCATACTTTTTTCTTCATTTACATTCCTTTTGTAAAATGAAGCAAGCATGAACATTTTTTTTCTTAATCATTCCATTTTTATTTTAATGCATTTATATAAAAACTAAATAAATCGTTTGTCAATTTAGAGTAATATTTAATCTGTTTTACTAAAATAATTGTTATCTCTAAATTTTAAAGCAAAACTTTTTCCCATTGAGATTCATCTGTGGAAATAACCAGATAAATATTTAATTAAAAACTATTTAAATATGCATATTTACTTCGGTACGCCGTTTTAAAACGAGTATGCTTTTGTTGCAATCTAATGTAAATAATTTGGATATCTCTATTTTAGGAAGCTCATGGCCCCTTTTGGTAGTCCCATTCGGATTCGCTTGTGCAGATTCGCGGAAATGTGACGCAGATGAAAGAGTTACATCATTAGATTAGAATCAACCCTTCATGTCCATTTCCGTGTCTTTTGTGAGCTATCCCGTGGACGATCCATCACACGTGATCTGTCATATCAAAACTGTATTTTCCCCTCCTCCCACATATTCCATTCGATGGGGATACGTGTCCTGCATCTGGACAAACGAAATGAGGATAGGGAATTCGTCTTACATTTTCCCCAAGGTCTATTCTGTTTTTCCCCATTTTACTAAAGCACAACAGATTCATAGGTAAATACAGTTTGGCAATAGCATAAGATTTATTGCTAAGAACACTATTTCTGATGCATATTTCGTTCGTTAATTCTTAAAAACCTCTGAAACTTTAAGAAAAAATCTCGGGAAGTGGAAGGCATTTTACAATACTTTTCCTTTTTTTGTTTTAATTGATAATTTAAATTTTTTCATGTTTTCGGCATGTCATTCAGCATGGTCTGATTTATATCTACGTGTAAAAATTTGAATTGAATAATTATTTATTCCATTCATATTCTCTCGATATACTTATTTTATTCCTTTTTTTGTAGTAAAAAATCAAGATAGTATGTATATATAGATAGATAAACAGATATAAGGAATTTCGATATATTGAGCTAGAATATTTTACGTTTCAAAAATTCTGAGAAAACTGTTCAAAATATATCTTTAAAATATTTATTTCCTGAATTCGGCAAAAATTTCCTCCATTTTAAGAATTATTTTCTTCTTTTCACAGAAAAAAAAAATATCAATTAATTTGATATATTTCAGGTTCGAAATGATTAATTTAAAAAATTATTTCTTGATCTTTACATTAAATTGCTATAGTTCTAAATGTTATCTATTAGAAATTTTAGAATAGAAAAAAGATTGAAGTCGTATAATATATGCATTTCCATTTTCATATATCTATAATCATCAGAAAGACTATAATAATAAGAATTATATAGTCTTGGTAAACAATTCTCATATCATTTTTAGAAGAAAAATCACTTGTCTGCGAAACATTCTTGGCAATATTTTCGAAGATCAAGGGGACATAGCATACAAATATATGAATTGCATCATTATAGAAAGTTAAAATATTGTTATTGAGGATTGAACTCAGAATTGGATCACTACATTGAGATCATATGTTAAATTATATTTTTGTTTTTTGCATCGAAGAGCAAAATATTTTCTTTTCATGAACGACTAATGAATGAACTACAGTAAAAATTAATCATGAATAATGAGTTAAAAAAGAGATGAAATAAAATGAAGAATGCATAAATATGTGTCGAAGATTTACTCATTATTGTTTTTTTAATTAATATAAAATACAAATTGACTGTTTCTTGAATAGCTTCTGATGGTGATTCTAATCTCACCTTAGCATTGAAGTCGTATGTTAATATAATATCCGTATTATTTGAATTGCATATAAAACAGAATCCATTTTCCGGATCGGCGACAGAATTTTCTCCCTAAATTATTTCATTAAATTCAGAAACTCATGTGCTGACACAATTGCAGTCTTTAAAAAGCCGTTAAATTTATTTCAGTGGAAAATAAAATTAAGTTTATAAATTTTGCTAGTTTTTGACATGATTTAGCAATGATACTTCTTTGCCTGAGAAACTTTGTATTGAATTTTGTAGATGTCATTAAAAAACATGATTCGAAGTAAAACATGAAATAACATTAAATTAGCAAGCCAAATTTAGTATCCGCTTTGCTATAGGATAATAGATGTTTAAGTAAATTATTTTGCAAGCTTCAGTTTGCATTATTAGGGAAAATTTCATATCTCCTTTTTTCCCTATGACTCCTTTTTGTCCTACTCGGTCCTCTGAGATGACGAACGGAGACCCCCTTCAACAATAAAGAGACGGAAATGGAAGCATTAAGGACAGCGGAGAGATTTCGTCCCGTGGTGACCATTTCGGGCATTACAGATGAACCCCCGAGCTTTTCTTTTGATAGATATCAGGACAGTCTTCATCACTATAGAAGATTCGAGAACAGAGCTTTTTCCTATTCTGCTCTCTTTTAGTTTCCCCATAAAAGGGTTGCCCATGGGGACGTGAATTTTCATCGCCAAAGGTGTAATCACTATAATTTATGAGACATTTTTAATCATCTAAATCGTCTCTCTTAATTCTTTGTCTAATTTACAATAATGTGATCAACTTTTAGCAAGACTTTTTAATGCTTAAATATCTGATTTTTTATTTTTTAAAATCTATTTATATATAAAACGCTAACAGAAATCGCTTTTATTACTTAATGTCGAATGGCAACTGTCAAATATCAATAAACCATTCAATGCTTCACTTAGAACGATTTCAACTCTTCGCCTAGATAATAAACGGAGCCATAAAGTATTAGAAATGTTCTGACGAGGGTTCGCCGTTTCCCCAAAATGTCGATTTAGTTAAAGAAAAGAAGTGGTAAAAGAAATCGGGAAATAGTCTTCTAATAGAAAGTTTAATCGAATGCAAAATCAAGCTTGACCGTCGCCAGATTGATAATCATTTACTGATGACTTGTCTTGGAAAATGACGTCCATATTTTCCAAAATAATTATCTAAAAAAATTACCTTTTAATTGATATCAGTTACCGTACAATTTTTCCACTTAATCTTAGTTATATTTTTTAATTCAATTTCATACACAATCTATAACAATTAACAATAATTTTAAATGTTATTGAATTCAAACTCATCCATCAAAACATTCAATCACGTGCTTTTAACTCCGTAGTAGGAGTTTCAATATGTTCACGTAAGAATTTCGTAATATATAATACTTTTTAATTCACTGAAAACTATTTCATTCGAATCCATGCTTTTCAATCGTATCAAATAGCAAGATGAAATGAAAGAAAAGCGTTTCATATTAAACATTTAACAGTCTAAAAATGTGGGAAAATTTGGGAAACTTTCACTTTTTGAATAAATTATGGTTAGAAATGCTTTAAAAAAATCATATTTAGTTTGAAGCATGGCTAAGAAATAGCTATTACTGAACGGCAACATTGGTATTAATTGGGTAAAAATTGTGATAAATGAGGCTTAAATACTTTATTTTTCAAGTAAAAACTTTAAATTTAACATTGTAGAGTAAAATAGGATATTCTTATTTGCACAAATAAATTAAGAAAGAAATGCAATCAGAAGAGAAAAAAAAACATCTTTTTATTTATTGATTGATAGATTTTTTTTTCATTAACACTGCATATACATGCTCCAAATTTATTTTTATAATATTTTCGATAAGCAATAACTACCATTAAAGTTCTAAATTTATTCTCATAATATATTAAGACGAACAAATTTGGACATGTTTCTTAAAGGAAACACTCTGTAATTTCGAGTTAATCTGCAAATCTTTTGTACTCCATATTGAATAATTTCTAAATCAAATTCTTTGCTGTAAGGTGGAAAATTTAATGAATAAATTGTCATTGTAACATTTGCAGCAGAAATGTACGACATGACTTTAAGTCTTTATTTACTTATAACTATTTTTTAATTTGTGATTTTCAGTTATCTGTATTCTATTCTTACAACCTAAAATTTCAATCTTTATTGTAAGAAAGATGATGAGAATCAAAAATTTTAAGATGTACTGAATTATATTTTAATTGATTTTATTTTTGATATTTTTGCTTCCTTGCCACTGTTTCTGAGAAAATGTAAAAATCATGAGTTTTGATATAATATTTATTTTCCTAGAAATAAATTTTAATGCATCTGAAATGGGTGATCTAGAAATTTTTAGCTTCATAAATTGCCCAAATGATTATCGGCGTACAGGAAATTGCTTAGTGGCGTGCTGAAAATGTTAACGACTTTCTCGACGAATTACACACACTCAACACCTAAGGGAAAACGTCTTTGCTTCTTGAAAAGTCAACGACCACTTTTTAGGAAATAGTGCTCGCCAAAAGATACTTAAATAATGCAGACATTTTAACATTTATATGTTGATTCTCTAACGTTAGTACTAATGTTCACCATTTGGAAAAAAATCCTTGATATTATTTTCCTGTTTTTATAATCCTTTTCAAATAATATTTAGTTGGTTTCATTATTTGCATAATTTTTCTTTCTTATAATTTTATGTATCTCTTTCATACAAATATTTTAGCGAATATTTATATGTGATATTTGCATTAAGGTATCTTTAGTACAATCTCACGGCAAAATATCTATCCTATATATGAACTCTCATTTTGTAAATGAAAAATAAAATAAATTATAATGCAATTTGATAAAAAAATTAAAAAGTAATTGGTTTTTACAGCACATTTAAACTTTTTAAAACACATTACAATTATGTTTTTGTATTTGAGGATGAAGTAGACCGAATAAAATATTAAAAATTAACTTCTCAATTGTTGGGATATGTCGGGCTGATTATTTAAAATTAACTCCAAATTTAGTACCTAATGGGGGAAATTGGGCGAGTGCGTTTTGGTGATATGATATAAAAGGATATAATGACCTTAAATATTTCATTTTTCTTGCATTTATTACCATAAAGAATATTGAAAAATATAATACAATTTTTCTCATAACTTCCCCAATATTTTATTATTTATATAATTTGAAGCTGTTTATCAATATGTACGCTTGCAAATCTTGTGAAATTATGATTACATTTTAGTAAAGAATATTTTATATTGCCGCTTTTGAAATCTTTTTCGGTACTTCATTTGATTTGTCGTATAAACGGTAAAATTAAAAAAAATCCTATGTAGGAGCCTTATTTTAAAGCCAATAGTGCTAATAATATTTTGCATGTACATAACTTTAATAAACTATAAACGAAACACAAGATAATTTTGTTTTCGCCGACTTTGAATATAATCCATATATTATCCTATTATATTTTGCATTGAAGTTATTATTTTATAGTAAAAGTGCTTCACTTTCATCAATTGCAAAATGTATCTAACATTAATCAATTTTTACTTTCTCTTAAGCTACCCGGAAGAGGGAGAGAAACTTGAATTTAAAAAAAAAGTTGTCAAAAATAAAAAAAAGCGTGTTGTCGTATAATTTTATATGATTTCACCCCATCATACCCACCATATTGAAAACAATGCCAATGTGCTATTTGTCCGCCAAATATGGCAACCTGTGAGCTCATTTTACCGTGGAGATTGATCAGCTGTCATCTCCAAGCCAAAGGCTAGATTTTATCCCCCTCCACCCCCCTTCCTCCTTGTCGAGCAATACATAGTTTCAGAGTAAATGGCGTGTGTATACGCTGAAGAGGACCTACTATCGGTTTTCTTTTATAGCTCCTGAATCGGGATAAACCGGATTTTTACAGCTCGATTTTTCTCTTTCTTCTGATTTCCTCTCTCCCACACAACGCTCTAAATCTTTAAACTTTAAACTCGGCCACTCCATCTTTATCTCGCTTTAAATCGTTGCTATTTTATTGAGATTTTTTTTTTCTTCATTTTAACCATATATTTCTACGTATTGGTAGTGAATGCACAGAAAAAAAAAAATTGTTGAACATGCAAAATTCTACAACACAGCTAATTATTACATCTTTTGGTTACAGATGAAACGAGTATCGTAAATAAATTGATTTTCGCAACATTATATTGCTTTACTCACTAGTCCTTAGTTGGGTTTTTTGTTTGTGTGAAAATGATGAGTAGCCCGACAGATATCGCTTGGAAAACTGAAGACAACGTGGATTTCAGTTGCAGTGAGATGAGATTGTATAATCTGAGTTGCTGCGCATATCTTCAAATTTTTTCACCACATAATCATTTTACTTTTTGGTGGTTGTTTTTTGGCTTGCATACTTTTTTGCATGTGCCAATTCTTCAGATGTGTGAACAGAATTTTCTTTTCAACTTATTTTTATTATAATTATTAACCATTTTTCTAATGCTAACTTTTTATTTTCTTAGCTTTCTGGCTAATAAAAAAATGCAGAATTAGTCTTTTGTAATCACATGCAATTACGAAAGTCTAAAGAAAAGAAAGAAAAAAAATCGATACTGCAGAATGTCGATTTTTTTTAAATTCAGGTCTTTGATCCTCCACAGTTTTTTAGCAGCTTAAAAGAAAGCAAGAATTAACTAATATCAGATACATTTTATACATTATCAGATACAGTATTATTTTTCATACACAAAATTAGCCAATGGCTTTTACTTAATGAATGCTATATCATTGTTATTTAAAACCTTAATAAAGCTTTTATAATAAAATGTGATAAATAAACAGAATATACCCGATTATTGTAGATAATAAGCTTAAAAATTCATATTATTATTATTTTGCTTTATATGAGATATCAAAGATGTACATTTATATACATTATGTACATTTTATATTGAAAATTACATATTCAAAGAAGAATATACCAAGGAAAAGAGAATGAATGTATTATTTCTTACAGTTTATCATGTATCTTTATATTTTTAAAAACATTTGTTTTAATTTTTGACATGTTATTATGCATTTGGAATAAACTTAGCTTTGAAAAAATGAAAGAAAAGCAAAAAAGGCATTTAAAAAATGCTCTTTAAAATAATAGTAATTTTGTGTACGCTATCAAGTTTTGCGTGACCTGCTTGTAAAACAGTTTTTGCAACATCACTTCAATGTCATCGGAAAAGCGGAAAACATTATCTCCCAAAATAAATAATTCGCTTTTCACCCTATATAGGTAAATATTATATAATAGATTGTATGACATTGTTCGATATGTAAAAATTAATAAAATTTCTTAAATGGATCTAATATAAATACTAAGTTCAAATATATGACTTCAAATATGAACAAGTTTATTTAACAATTAATGATATTTGGCATGAATATTTTAGTTCTACTTCGTAATATTTTGTGCTTTAGAAAATATACATTATATCATTAAAATTGAATAAAATATACAAGCTTATTTATTGAGTTAATGTTAATCTATTTGACAAACTAAAAATACGCCATTATAGGAACTAAGTCTCAAAAATATCTTCCAAAATCCTGATATGCTCATCAAAAAAACACTTTCAAAATGCTTTTATTTAAAAGCCTTTGCTAAATGTTACTCTTCTGTGCAATGGTGAAAATTTAGATTGTCAATTAATTTATTTTTCTACTAATTAATGGACTTAACATTCGAATGGACGTTGTTAGAAATTTAAACGTTTCCATTTTCTTTCTTCGGAAACATCTTAAATTTGTTTTTCATCATTCTCTTCTCACAATTTGAATAATGCATCGAGGTAAGAAGAACAATTTCGCAACCTCTCCCCCCCCCCCCCCCCCTCCCCCCCCCCCCCCGCATTTTGACGATTTCTTGTCTTTAAATTAATGTCCACTAATTATCGCTCTCTCCCTGCTGTTCTACTAATTATCAAATTATTCTATTTTCTGTAATTGGAAAAGTCTGAAAATAAAGAACTGTTGGGTGGGATGGAAAAAAAAATTCAAGGAGAGAGAAATTGAAGGTGGGAAAAAAATCTACAAAATTGAAGAAATCGAGCACTCCAATAACAACGGAGGAAATAAATGTTGATTTGGTTTTTTTAGCTCTTGTATTTTTCCCTACCCTTTCCCCCCTACGGTGGATTTTTTTCCCCTTCTTATTTCTGTTGTTCTTTTAAAGAATTACGATTGATTGTCGGAATTCCTATGACTACGAAGTGACGGTTTTTAAACGTTCGTATCAATCTGCAAAGGAATTCGAGGCAAAAAACGAAAATAAATCAGAAACGGAAATAAAAAAAATCCTGGTAAAGTTTTTCTTTCTCTCTCTCTTTTTTTGTGGCATCATTTGCTATTTTTCTTTTCTTTAAGTTTTTTTTTTCATCGGAAACCAACATTTAATTTAAGAGCCTATATATATAGATATATATCTGCGTAAATTTGTATACGTATAAATAAAATAAAAAACAATTTATTAATGTTTTTGAATCAAAATTTTTCTAGCTTTGTTTGCATTTGCATTTGGTAATTTATAGTGGAAAGGGTCATTATTGGATTCATTATTCATTTTACATCCATAGTTGTTTTCTGTTTAAATGTTCTGTGTAATATTTCGAATAAATAAAAAGACATTCAATTTCTGTATTTCTTCAACTGCATTTTTATTCGTCTTCCTTCATTTTATATATAATTATAGAAATATAAAGACATTTTATAGAATATTCAGTTTAAATTCAAACAACTAACTGCTACAACAGGTGACCATGATTATTATTGTAGCAATTTTGTTTTGGTATCGATGCGAACTATTGATCATTCTTAACAATTGATTACAATTTTAGCTACAGTTGTCAATAATTTTTGTTTAAGTTAAAAACCAAACATTAATATACTCAAAATGTAAAATGGGACATCAAATGAACTCAACCAGCTAAAGATATCTCCTGCTTTTTTAGGGCAATTATGCTTTTTTTATATTTTATATTTATGAAAATGTGTATTAGCGATAAAGTATTATTTTAGTTAAAAAGATTTATTGCACAGTAAGGCCTGAAATTGAAAACCTAAACTGTTAATTTATTAGTAACAAATTTTTTTATTATCTGATTGTGATGTAAATATTTTTTTTTAATTTACTTAATTTTAATAATACTCTACGCAGTTTAATAATATAGTTAAAAATTTTGAAAGTTCGTATTATGACGAAGAATCAGAAAAAAGTAGATAAGTAAATTTTTGTAAATTTGTAATTTGGCGAAGAATTAGAGAAAAGTGGATCTTTTTTAGAAAGTGGATAAAAACATATTCGACTTAGTATGCTCGTAAAGAAAAACATAAATTCTTTGGAATGCATTTAATTGTTTGTAAAGGAATAATAATTTCTGTTCAACATATCAACATTAATCGGAAAACCATTCAACTTGAGGTTTTTACCTCCAAAAAAGCGGTCAATATCGATATTTGGCAATAGCGATACAGCCCCCGATTCGGCGAAGAAAAAAGCGTTCCTCGTGGTTTGCGTGACGGAAGACATTTCCCGCCAATTGCGCGGTCACGTGATCGCTTCCACGCTCCGCGATTGGCTCGACCGCTAGGCCTCCGCGCCATAAATCAAACACGCGGACGAATGCGAAAATTTTAAGATCCGTTTCTTTACTGAAGAAACACCTCTTGTAGGAAGGTGTAAGGTAAATAAATAAGCATGAAGGTCAGCGGACCGGCTTTTATTCTTCTCCGCAAAAAAGCAGAATAAAATACTGCATTTAGGAAATTATCGCGTTCCGGGTAAAATCGGTGTGTGGGCGCCTACCTGGCATTCCTTTGTCGCAGGGGCAAGAAAAGAATGGCGCAGAGACAACAGAGGTTGAAATGAATAAATAAAAAAGGATGCTGGTTTCGCATCTGACGTTGCACTTGTTAAAGGAGAAGGAGTTATGGCAAAATCAAAGAATTTTTGGTTTTAACAAATTTTAAACTTAAAATTTTAAACTGGTGAGAGTAAATTTAATTAAATGGTCATAAAGGTATCATTATAATTTTTTGTCAAGTATTAAAGTTATTTTCAGCTATATGAGACCGCTCCATTTTCTACCTGCTACTTGTGTTCATTACTATAAGCTCTCCATGTGAAAACTGTTCTTATAATTAATCTGCTATGACGAAATATTTCAATACAAAACGAATTGAATATAAGTTAATTACCCGGTTAACAGATTAATAGTACAATTTTTAAGAATATAATTACTCTATTTAAAAAAAACGTATTCAATAGGAATGATGAAGTTTTTTGTACGGATACTTCATTTAAGTAATAAAAATTGAATTTGAAATGTTTAAAGTATCATTTCGTTTCGTTTACGATATATCTAGCAAAGTAAGCCCTTATCTAATGAATTAAAAATTAAATGATGTCTTATTTTTGCTATTAATATACGAATCACTTAGATTTAATGTATGTATGCGAGTCCCTTAGGAATCAAAAACGTTTAAATCCATTTTTCGATATCTACCGATTTTGTAAATTCTAAAGGGATTAATGCTATAGTTTTTTGGTTATTAAATGACGTATTCATATTCATTGCTTCGTATTTCCCTGGTCAGCATTAATTAATAATCATAATTATTTATTTATGAATAGTTTTAAATACATTTAAAGAAATAATTCACTCAGTTATTGTTTTCTACACTTAACTACAATGACTTTTGAACGTCTTATTATTTTTGGTATGTACTTTTTGTGCGAATAAATATTCAAGTATGAGAGTCAATTTTGCCCATTTTCGAAAAATAGCAACCATGAGCGAATATATATATATATATATATATATATATATATATAT
>JAPMOR010121535.1:212434-274609 GCA_026543865.1 Argiope aurantia | reverse complement strand
TATATATATATATATATATATATATATGAAATCTTTAAATCTTAAATTTGTTCTAACAGATGAGATGAGTAAAATGTTATTTTATATTTTTTAAAGCAGATAAAACACAACGTTAGAGATCATTCATAGCTAATATTCAGCATGATGTGGAAATAAATAATGGATGTAATTAAGAATTGTATTTTATTGGGAAATAAATTAAATTTCCGATTTTATGGGAAATTTCTGAGAAAAGAAGATTTATGTAAACGATTTTTTAAGGAACATAATTTGACTGGTGACATACAGAAGTTTGAACTCTTATTTTTCTTATATATTAAATTTTCTTTTCCTTTATAATCTTTTCTATATGAGCTTCAAACATATAACAATATTCTATAGATGCGCATTCTTTTCCAAGCATGGTTATCTTTACAATCATACGCTATAAGGGGGGGGAGGGGAATTCTTTGAATTCATGTATCATCTGCTACCGATTTTTGGATTGGGAAGATGCATTTATTCCAGCTTTTCCGAGAGCAGATGTTCTCTGCAACAGTAAAAACAAAATTAAAAAGAAAACCTGTACAAACCTGAAGAGAGAAAAAAAATCAACAAGAAAAGAAAACCGAATAAATAGAAAGGGGGTGGTCTTCGGGGAAAAAAAATGCATATCGGGCATTAGTAAAGAAAAGAACTTGAATGAGGGAGGGAGAAGGTCCTATCTCGAGTAGAAAGTGGAGAGGGATTGCGGAGGGTGAAAAGTGTGGATTTCGCGGCCTGCTGAATCTGAAAGAAAGCGACCGAAGTGCATATGCATAAAATCGAAATGTGGGCAACCCTCTACACTGCATTTATACTCTGGAAATTATGCTTAAAAGCCATCGATGTGCTTTAAGTCGGAGAGCACTCACTCTTAGCCATTGTCCCGTGTATACAAAGACGGAGTTCTATTTTATCTTTATTCTCTTTTGCGGCTTTTCCTTCCCCTCCCTATTTACTACTTTCCACCCCTCGTATCACACTTTAGGTCGACCATTAGATGTCCAACTACTCCACTGTGCTGAGGATCGAGAGTTTTATTTCACACAAGGTTCACATTCTTTTTTTTGGTACTGCATAAGGATTACTGCTTATTTAAAAATAATATTTTTATCTATTTTTTTTTTTCACTCGGGTCTACCATAGTGCTGCGGAAGTTCTCATGATGAGATTTTAATGGTGAGATTTTTTGGAGTGAATGAATATGCTGAGAGCTGTCTTTTTTCCCCCTTGTGAAAGATTTTGTACATGCATTTTTTTTCACTGTGTTAATATCATTATATTATGCTACTTTGTTGCATACTGGAAAGATTTGATCTTCAAAGCTACGATTTTTTTTATATTCTTTTTTTAAAAACATGAAATCTCACATAATATATATATATATTTTACTTCTAGAACATATTGCAAATGAACAGCACATTAATTTTCGAGTTTATCAATTAAAAACCATTTAAAACTTTCAAATGATATGTAGTATTAATTGAGAACAAATGTAAAATATTTCCCTAATAAAAGAGAAACATTATCTTATAATTAAAGCAGCGTTGCTATATTTAGTACTGATATAATTTCAACGCTTCATATTTGAAGGTCTCTTTAAGCCTTGTTAAGACTCTTTAATTAATATACCGTCGTTTTGCATTCGACAGGATATCAGTTTTAAGAAGTTACAATGAAATTATTATATATACTATGAATTATATGAAGCACAATTATAACTAAACTGAACGGGCATTGAAATGAGTTGAATTGTTTTTTACGAGTTGTTTTAATATCGGTTTTACTTTACCATTCAATAATAAGCAAAATTAATAAGCTTACATGTAATAGCATATTGTTTAAAGTAGAAGGTAGCTAGTTTTGTCTTTTATTTTGTTCAAAATTTATTGAAATTGATGTGTATCCTTTATATATAAATATACCTAACACCTTTTTTTTTTTTTTTTAGGTAAGTCTGAAATTCCTGAATTATTTTTATAAAATATGAGATGTAGGGTTTGCAGTCTGAAAGGTAAGTTTTATACCTACAATTAATTGATAGCATCTTAAGTAATCTGTATAAAGTGACATCAGGATAGATTCGAAAATTTTAATGTTAATCTACAAAAAAAAAAAAAAAAAAAAAGATAGTTAAAAGTACAAAATTATTCTAGAAATTTGTATTCTATATCTCAGTTTTCTAGCATTTTGCTATATTTGCTGTCGTTAAAATTTGACAGATGTTATTTCATATAATCAGCTATTTTGTGAAATAACTAGGTATTCTATGAAAAACTGAATTATACACTTTAACAGTGAATATATACATAATAATCACATAGTTAAATAATCAAATCCCATAGTAAAACAGCGGGGACTTTTAAATATTCGGTTAAAATCATCACTAATCGTTTTACTAATAGTAGTATCGCAGTTATTATGTTATTTTCTCTCAGAAATTAATCTTTCACATTTTAGACGAATTCGTTTCTTTAAAGAAGCAGATCAACAAAATAATATATATTCCTATCCGAATTAAGACAATTTTAAGACTACCTTTCTAGTCATAGCTTCATTCAGAATATTCCTTTTTTGCAAAAAGTGAACTTTTCAATTTAGTTTTAATACTTTTGCGAAGAAGATTTTTAGAATATTAAGAAGGAGGGGGGGGGGAAGCAAAATAACAATATAATGAAGTAGGAAATAGTATTTACAGATTTTATTTTTTAACAGTTATATTACTTAAAAATATTCGTGATTTATTTTTCTATATAAAGTGTTATTCTATTCAAGAACTTAAAAAGTTATTTATTTAAGATAGTAAATTTTTTATTAAGATCAAGGTTGGGAATGTAGTTAATGTTTTCGGATAACCTTTTAATTGCAGTTTCTAAAGCATCATCTACAGTACTCAAACGAATGACGACTTCATGAAAAGTTGCACGTCATTCTTGCAATTTTCAATTCTTTCGTCTAATCAGCAATTCTCTTTTCCATGGGTGGCATTGGCAATTGTACTATGATTTAAGAAATCAAATCTTTTATTGGAATCAGGGTTGGGGATGCTAAAAGTGCTTTTATATTAATTTTTAGGTGCAATTTCTGAAATAGCTACAGTATACAAATCAAAGATAGCTTTCTGGGAAGTTGCGTATCATCTCTGATGGAATTTTGAATACTTTTGTCTAATCAGTAATTCTCTATTCCATGGGTGGCATTACTGATTGAATGTACCGTGATTTAAGAAATCATATCTTTTATTGGAATCAGGTTTACGGTTGCTGCAACATGATTTTGTATAACTTTTTAGGTGCAGTTTCCGAAGCAGCTACACTATACAGTTGTGTGTCAGCCTTGATGGAATTTTGAATACTTTCGTCTTAACAGTAATTTATTGCATGGGTGGCATTGATTATTGTATTACTTTATTTTTTTTTCAAATAAAAGCTACTACTTGCTGAGAGTTTTAATCATGGGAATATTGTGAACAGAGTACATTTTAAAATCTCGTCTTACTGTTGTTACTGTTGTTAGATCGATTTTTTGTAGTACGGGATTCAAAATTGGCTATGCTGCGCTAAAAGTAGTCTCATAGAAGTTACAGATAAAGAAGACATGTTGCTTTTCGGTTTCTTTTGACGAATAATTGTCTTAAAATATTAAAGTTCGACTTTTTTTCCCTCTTTTATGATTTGTGGAGGCTATACTTTTTTAGTGTTAATACTTCCTATAAATTGTCTGTTATTGGAATGACTTGACATTAAATAAATACATGATAAGTTTTTCTATTTTTTTGTTCCTTCTTATTTTTTAAAGTGTTAGCTTTTTAAATCCTAATTTGCCATTACTGTGAATCTTATTATTTTTTTATGGAAATATACTACCCCATTAAAAAAAAACATTATTTGCTATAAAAAACCCACCTTGCTTTATGAGGATGTGTTTTTTTCCCCTCTATCATTCATCAGTCGTGTTTTAATTTACTAGATTTGATGACAAGCAATTTCCCATCACATTAGCCTGCCAATTCTAATAATGATTTTCTTTTTTTAAAAAATTTTCTTCATGCATGATAATAAATTATTAGATTAAAGAAAAAAAAGATGATAATAAATTCTAAACACATGCGTACAGTAATTAAAAAAATAATATATCACATGTACAAAACCGACATTAAAAATTGCGTGGCAAAAAATTATGTTTTCAGCTTTTAAAAAAAGTTTTTATGTATAAAGATATCATAGTTTCTATGCTCAATCATACACTTGTGACTGTAGCAAAACTTAGCTTTAGATGCTTTAACCATTAAAATGACTTTATTTTTTTTTACATTAATAGTCTCATAATTGGGATTCAACTAGGCCCTTCATTGGCTGAAACTAATTTTGTGCTGCCTAATGCAGGTTATTTCCTTTTAATTTATTAGGACATTAATGTCAATGTTAATTACTCAGTTGATTATAAACTTCAAAAAGTGCTGCCTGTTAATAATTCACTTAGCTCCCGAAGTAGCTATTGCGATTAATATATCGATTTAAACAGCTCCTCTTTCCCGCCAAATGACTAATAAAAGAGCAACAGTGGGGTACGGGGAACTTTTTTTTATAATTTTTTTCTCTCTTCTTTATTATTACCATTGAAGGGAAAAAAATCGTTGCGCATATTAGCTTCATTTGTTAGAATATCGCTTAACATACTTTTGCTTGGTCGGAATTTTTTCACTAAGCTTTTCTACTATTGAATTATTATTATTTCTACCCCCCCCCCTTCACCTTCTGTTCTTCATACTCTAATGTTGATGCTCTTCGGACATATTCTGTACCTTGGTGCATGAAGAACAACTATTTTTTTTTCTTCTCCGTACTCCGTTAAAAAAAAATATCCATCGAGTTAAATAGCAAAAAAGTGCAAAAAATGCACACAATTAGCAATAATAGCGCATACCTACGAGGCACCCATTAGCTAAAGGTGGGGATTTTTTTATCCATGTTTTTTCCCCATCAAGCTGGGAGCGAAAACTAAAAAAACTACAATTAATAATTTATGGTTAATTGCACATTCGGAAGGTATAAAAAAAGGGGGCTACTAACAGTAGGAATGTGTTTTTGTTGCACTTATAATACATAAGCTGAGGGGGTGAGTGTAAGTAAAAAAATGAAATTAAACAGAAAAAAAATTTAATGTTACGAGAAAAGTGATGAAAAACTTAATGTAAAAACTAATGTGAGTGTGGGGGGTTGGGATTTTTTTTCCTTCTGTGCCTTAAAATATAAATAACTTTTTTTTTTTTTTTTTTTTTTCCTCTTCTGCATTCTTTCTTTGGTAAGATTTTCGAGTTAAATGAAAAGTAAGATTATAAATTATAGTCATCTGCAGGTGGAGAAGCAATAATGTGCAACCATTTGTTTTTGAATGTAGCTTGGTATACACTTCAAATTATTTTTTAAGGCTAAACTATCAAGAGCAGAATGTGTGGATAAGTTCTTGTGCATTTTTTAAAATTACTTTTCTTCAAAATTTTCCAATCTGTTTCACAGACAAGCTCAGTATAAGCTTTTTCATAGCCTAAATTCGAAATTTAATTTCACTGATTACATTTATGATATCTTTTTCTTAGAAATCCTAGCGGAAGATAATATGTCTTCTATTACATACTATAACGGTGTTTACTAAAACAATTCAAATAAAGGAGATATTTTGAAAACTAAGTTTTTAATTACTTAGTACTTTGCATTCTCTAATTTTACTCTTTCCCGCTGTACTTTTATAACCGGTGTAATTTTTATATCCTATGAAAACAAGTATTATCTAGTTATGAACTTAATTTTCAATATATATCACTGTTGAAAATATATTACATATTGAAGTCTATAATAAGTGATAGATTCACTTACATAATTTTTAAATCACCATTTTTATAAGTTTTGATCATATATGATGATGGAAGAAAGACTAATAGTTTGCTTTATATTATTTTGTTGCGAAATTATAAATACAAAAGTCATATTTCCGATTACCATTATTATATATATATATTAAAATATTGTATTGTTTCTTACTTACTCTGATAGATGTTAGTTGTACAAATTTCTGTCTTTCTTTCATGACTGAATCATTAAATGTTGTGAAAAGAATAAGTAATATAACTTTGTATGCATAATTATTATGCGAAATTTAAATAAAAAGCATCGGAACTTTTTAAATTTTTGTATTCTGCAAAATAAATACATAATCATTATATTTTTGAAGTTTTTAAAAATATTATTTTAATTTAGCCAGAATTCTTTTTCGCAGTTTTGTTTATTTCCAGTTTTTTTATTTTTCTATCTTTATTCTTTCCTGTTACGTAAGAATCAGAAATTAATATTTGAATGTATGCATGTAGTATTTATAAGAAATTATCACGATATTTTTTATATATCTAGTAATATTTTATCGAAATAGAAAAGTAGATATGCATACGAAAAATCATTGTTTAATTAGCACGGCATATTTCCCTAGAATTAATTGATAAAAAGCATTTTTCTTGCGTTTTTGTAATAATTTCTTCGACATTTCAATTCATTTTTACAAAGATAAGCTGTGAAATATTACATTACTTAAAAGTGGCAGTTATATTAGCAAATGATCTTCTATTTTGGATTGCATCTCTTCATGAAATAATTGCAATTTAACTAAAATGCCATATGAAAAATATATGAATATTTTTTTTAATTGTATGCTTCAAACAATTTCACGATGTCTACAAAAATACCGATTCCCCCCCCCCTCCCCCCTCCTGTTTTATTTTTCTTTGTAAAAAAAACTAATTTGTATATCCCTCAAGTATTCAACAAAACAAGCTTCAAAATTCATACTTGTAACGTAGTTATTTAAAATCTGTATGATTGGATTTGTTTGAAGTTAAAAGAAAAAGTGAGACGTGCATTTCTTAAAAGATTAAGCAAGAACGATCTGTGATGCGAGTCTCTTGGTTAAATCACTTTGCATACGGTCCCCCGATTTTCTTTAAAGAAGGGCGTTAAATGAAATAATAATAAGAAACAAAGAGCGAAAGGGGATGGGGGAGGAAGTAGTAAGGGAAAAAAATCAGAAATCCAGTTCCAACAAAAATGGCCGTTTATAGGGCGCATGCGCTGACGATTGTGCGTCGCCCTGGGCAACCATCATGAAGCACCCGTTGATAATGAGCCCGTGTAGATTGCCAAGATAGACAGCAACTATAAATCACAAGAAATGGTGAAGAGGGGGTTTCTCTCCCAAACCATAATAATAATAATAAATAATAAAAAAAGAACGTATCTTCAGCCGTACACCTAGCTATCAATAAAATCTGTAGGGGGGAGGGAAAGCAGAAGATGGCTTATATTTACGGCCGGGCAGCTGGTTTGTTGTCCAACAGTACTTGCTGGCTATCACCCCTGAGGGGCCTACTGAAGAGTGCCCAACACCGAGATCTATCAATGCTCCAGCTGACTATAAATATCGAGGATTTTTCTGAATGATTTTATGTGACCTGGCGGGTTCCCTGATTGGTCATTGCTGGAGAAAGGTAGGGTTGGTGAAGCGTTCCTGCTTCCTGCGGGATTATCTCCGTCCAATCTTTGGGACGCAATTGCAGATGATTGATCTCTGTTGGTGGATCGTTATTGTGCCATCAGGGATTTGCATCGATAGAAATGCTTGTCGATTTCCCCGTCGGATTCGTCCATTGTAACAGAAGACTTGCTTTGGCAGGCTCATGCACAACTGTTTTTGTTAGGGAAGAAGTGGCTAATTGCCAGAGGAAACTGTGACTTCTTGTGCATTACAATCTTTAGAAAGCTTTTTCTACAATAAAACAATTAATCAATTGTGATGAATGATTCCTTTTTATGGCATTTTTATATGGTGCATTATAGTTAGTCCATAAATATAAAACATTCTATGAATCCGAACAGTATAGTTTACCACAAATATTGTTGACTGGCGTTATATCAATATGCGTTCAATCTCACGACCAAGCGTAAATCTGCCAAAATCATTGCAGTATTACTCACATTGAATCATCAAATTATTACACACTTTCAAAACATAACATTAAACTCAGAAAAAAATACATGTCAAAGT
Source organism: Argiope aurantia (assembly GCA_026543865.1). Lineage (NCBI taxonomy): Eukaryota > Metazoa > Arthropoda > Arachnida > Araneae > Araneidae > Argiope > Argiope aurantia. The sequence continues at coordinate 266,497 of JAPMOR010121535.1, read as the reverse complement.
TGCCTACACTTTTTTATAGTTATTTATGGTTGCAAAAATTTTTATTTCTGTTTCTGCTGATTGTGGCAACTAGCAAGGAATTTTTCAAAATTATTTTTCTTTGCAAAAATTTCTTAGTCAAGAGAAAAAAAAATGGCGGATTTTGCTGACGGATGAGGTTTTTTATATATTTTGATGATTTGGTATGTTTGTAATAATCTTATTATTGAGAAAATAAAAATAATATTTCAAACAAATTTACTTAAGTATAGCCTTTTATTATGTTTGAATTTTAAATGAACACCTTCAAGACAAAAATGTATTTACAATGTGAAAGTGATGTAGCTCATAATATGGAAATAGATAAATGGAAGAAAAAATATTTCTTTTGTTCATTGTCATACGATATTTAAACCATCGTTGCATATAATTATAAAGACATTGTTGCATTGAAACGATTTGAAAGGATTTCTCAGTGAGATTCTAAAATATCTGGCGCCTTTTAGAGTGTCATGAAATATTTAAATAGGCACCATTAAGACTTTATTTAATTACAGTCGTGCAAACTTGTTTCTCCCCCCCCCCTCCCCCCGCTTTATCAATAGGCTATAGGATGGTCGATACTGCATATGATTATTGTATGAGATTCCATATGAAATTAACTTTATAATGAGCTTCTTGTGTCCTTACGAATTTTCAGTCAATGCATATTCAATTCTGGATATAAACATTTTATGTTATATAAATCGATTAGAAATACGTGCGAAGTAATGTGTTGAAAATATTTTATATATGTGTGTGTGTGTGTGTGTGTGTGTCTTCCTAAGCATTTTTATTATTTTGCAGACCTTTTTGCTAAAATAAAACTCCGAAGTTAACCTGTAATAACTGAAACATTGTAGTGTTGAGTTCTCAGCAGATGTTTCTGAGATTTTAGATTTATAATACACGATATACTATGTTCTGTATACACTAATGACTAATAAGAAGGCGAGAGGAAAATCTTATTCTCTACGCCAAAAGAAACGGGATAACTTTTTCCTTGTGGCAACCTCGTGTCCCAACAGCAGGAGGTAGCAGCAAGAAAGGCGGAGAAGGGGCACAAAAAAGAGAGAAATTCGGGATTCCGAAAGGGATAAATGACGGACGTGAGCCAATTTCTAGCCAGGAAACAAAAAGGACGGACGAGTCGTCAGGACGAGGGGCACATCGGGCTGCAAATGAGGGAAGGACGAGCGCAATTTTCGGAGATTTTCGGTTTGCAATCCTTATCGATTTGCTACTCTTGATGCCTTCACTCTCTTTTTCCTTTCTTTTTCTCTCTCTCTGCTTGCTTGCTAAATGGTTGCCCGCTTTTTGTTTGAGTGTGTCTTTCCTGTCACACTTAAGGCTTCATCGGTTGCTTTCTTTTTCTCTCTCTTAGTGTGTTTACAGTTTGACATTAAGATTTTTTGAAAAATTTCTCCTTTATTTATTTATATTCTTTCGCAAGTGACATTACGGTAAAACTCAGCAAAGACAAATGTGATGTGAACTAAAAATTGTAGGTTACAGTTCATTCGTTTTTTATGTGATCTTTGTGGCTTTGTTGATGCAAATATTGGATACCAGGATCTGTGTTCCTATAAGTAAAATAAGTAACTAATTAATTGGCAATCGCAATACTTGCCATGTACTATTGTTGGGTTGACAATCGGAACAATGTGCTATTCTCGCTATTTAACAAGAAGCTTGAAATACACAGACACATACACACACACGCACACATATATACACATAGAGAGAGAAGACATTCAAGGACACTACTTAATTTCTATTAAATTATTCTGCGTCTTAATGCTTAGATAATAAAAAATGACGTAAGGTTTTACTTAATATGAAAGCGATTAAGAAATACAAATAAAAATCATTTTTAATAGTTGGTAACTTTTACTGTGGATTATTAATTTATGATAGTATCAAAACTTTGGATGATTTTAAAACTATTGACAAATTTTTGAAGTTTACATAATTGTTCATGATATTGATGATCATATTATATTGATTAAATTAAAATTGGAATAATTAAAAATCTGTAACAAATATATGTATATATTTTAAAATATAAGTCTAAAATTAAATTTTCATACTTCCTAAAATTAATATATTATTTATAATTGTAAACTATTCATATCTTAAGCTGTTTTATACTATATAATTTTTCTAAATTCAGAAATCTTACTGTAATTTTCGATTAATCTTTTCATTTTTACGTAAATTGTCTGACGTTCGAATAGAATATTCAGAGGAGGGGGGAAAACAAGGGGGTAGGGGAGGCAAAGGGATTCACACACGTCACAAGTATCAGTCTTAAGAGGCGCTATAAGGACAAAACAATCCGTTTATGTCAATTTTCTATGTGAAATATTCTGAAAAAGCAGGAAAATAATGCAAAGCTTCGAGTGTCATTTGTACTTATTAAACTACTAATGACGACAGGAAATGAAAAAAAAAAAAAATCTTGTAGTGTCCAAGCGCTTGTCCTCGCTACAGCCATAATGTCCATAATGAGTTATTTTGCTTGCTGATTGTTAGAGGAAAGGTAATTTCATGATGAATATATCACATATTTAACTATGAAAGGAAGGATGCTTCTCATTTAATGATGGCTCGAAGATAAAATTAATTTATCTTAAAATGTTTTCTAAAGAAATATTTTCTATCTGCTATCATATGATTAAACACTAATAAGTGAAGGAACGAAAAATAAACGTTATGGCTTCAAAACAGCGTGTGTTTTTTAATCATTTCGACAATTTTTTTTAAATCTATTTCTGTCTTAGACTTGCATTAATTTGCTATGAAATAAAAGACACCCCAGCAGATTAAATTTCACTTTTACAGGGAATACATCGTGCCAGCATTAGTAATTAAATATTCTCCCCAATATGCAATATTTCTCTGTTTCCTCTATAATATGAGAAAACCTACACACAGTTAAGCCGATTTCACAACGCTTCTGATCGCTTGTAAAAACAATTCGAGCAATTCCTTTTTCTTAATGGTATGATATAATTGCTTGAGCAAATAAAGTTTTCCTCATTATAATTGCTTTATCCAAGCCATAAATTCTTGTGCATTTTTTTCTCTCTCTCTTTTCAAATGGTGTCGAAAGAAATCTGAGCGACAAAGTTTCTGTGAAAAGAAATCTGCTTTTGACAGCTAATTTGCGACAGATAGAAGGAAAAATAGAGGATCGTCGTGTGTGCTCTTTTCACTTCGTTTGGATCAGAGAACACCCGAAGCTTTCCTATTATTGTCAGATTTCATCGATCGCGTTCTATTGTGGGGGTGGAAAGAAGACCACCCCATCTCGACGGCCGCAAGTAGAAACACGCGTCAATGCTCGCGAGGTCCGATAGAGGGCGCAGCTCAACTACCGTGGAGAAATTTATTTTTGCATGCGGCGTAGAGGGCGCTGTCTGCCTGGGTAACATCTTTACGTCTTCCGCTGCTGACAGGCATCACTCAAAGATTACTGCGGCAAACAGGGGACCATCCTCTCAATAAAGCGGGTGTTTTCAGGTGTAATTCCGGTAGTGAAATAGGAAAAGGAACATCCAGTGAAGTAAAAATTACATACATGCGCTTTGACAGGCATAAACATCTCCGAATGGTTCCATGTTCTAAATTAAATAATTTAACTCACAAATTGTATGATTCCTAATTTGTGTTACTCGTTTTTAAATCAATTTATCAGTTTTATCGAAATAAACTGAACATTTTTCTTTGTTATCTTTTTATGTTCTGGAAGTCATATTACTGAAAATCATCTGCTATAAATTACTACCTTGTATGTCGCATTGTGTGATGTTTAATATTATGTATTTTTCTGTGTATTTCTTCAATGTGTAAATATATTCACAAAACTACACAAGTTGGAAGTCATACCCGGATAATAATAATAAATACAAAAGAAGAAGACTTAGAAGTTTAAACTAATTTTTAAAAAAACGAATGGAAGAAATTAAATAATTTTTAATTAAAATATATAAAACTTTAATACTTTTGGTATTTATTTCCGCCATATCTTATTTTGATTCGGTAAACGCCATTACAACTGAGGCCATAACAAATAAAAATTAATAAATAGAGAAACAGTTTTTTTATATACTTAATATTAATTTTCAAATGGACATAAAATAACTAAAGAAAGCTATTTTTCTCGTATTATTTTCTAATGATTTTAAGCATTTCTTTGGAATAATAAAGAATAATTAATTAATTTTACAATATGCTAATATGAAGAATAGTAGCTATTTTGTGCGCGTTATTTGATTATGTTTCGTTTGCTATTAATTTTAAACATAAAGAATAAGTTTTATATCAAATTGTGTGTAAAAATTATTATGTTTAAGTTTGAACGATGCAGATATAAAATATGTTTTTCTAATTCTATTTCTGTCCGTATAGAATTATTTTATAATTGCTAATGTTAAACATAAAAATCAGAGGATATACCTAAGAGTAGAGTCATATTTTTCAGTAAAGTTTTGCTTATATATTTGTTCTTCAATATTGTTTAATTAAATAAAACTATTGAATCAATTTGATAAATTATTTTTCTTTTTAATATAATATAAATTGAATCCCTTTCTATTATTTTTAATAATACTCCCATTCTCGTTTATAACCTGATAAAGATTTTTGAATTTTTATTTCTTTTCGCAGTATTTGCTTGTCTTGATAGTTTTATTGATTAGTTTTATAAATTAAAATATATAGAAGCATTTCTTTTCAGAAATAAAATAAAAAGAAGCTTAAGAATCTAGATTTGAAAAACAGATGATATTTGCGTCTGAATTATCCGTCAATTTGCTAATTTCCTTTTAATTTTACCTTTTACTCAATCACAAATTTATTCGCATAAAATTTTTTATCCATTCATTGCCTTGTTAAAATTTTTGATTTATTACTTTTAACAATTAGAAAAACTTAAAATACTGGAAACACCCAAAACAATTCAATCGAGTTAAAATGTACGGCTTTTTTTCCCGATGAATTATTGCTCTACACATTTCCACTTCTGCTAGCTGGGGCTATTATCTGTGCATTACGTAATTAATATATAAGGCGGAATCATCTAAAAATCTGTCAGAATAAAAGCTTATTGTTTGCCTCCATCAAACGAAAATTAGTTGTAAAATTAAATCGTCTGTTGCTAATCTTAATTGAAAGCGAGGGCGTGACTCACTGAGAGGTTATTCGCTCTTAACTAGACCCACTCGACCTTAAGCAGCAAATGAAAAATTATTAAATGGCGAGTGCCTTCTTTATGTGGAAGCTATGCTAAATATCTACACGGAAAGTTCAGCAGCTTGCCTCGTATATTAATATTCAAGAACATCCACCGCTAGCTCAAAATTTCTTCAAAGTCTCACTTATTCATCCTCTGGGTAATCTGCTCTGTAAAATGACATTCTTTATTATAAAATTAATCACACCCCGACACTGTGCCCGAGATCCCACGGCGCTCTAAGAAGGTTATTGGACATTATTCTAAGTAGGCATACTCGATACTGCTTCGACGAAACCTTCCTTCCTTTGCTTTCCCTACCTTAAAGTTATTTCTTAATTTTTCATTCGTCCTTGATTCGGTTATTTGAGCTTTTTGAATGCATAAGTAGATTTCCTGCCGCAGAGCCACGTCGAAGAAGAACCCCCCGATTGGAATTCCCGCAGCTGGTGCAGGTCTTGGGGATTCCTTGGATTTTAATTCCTCTTTTAAAATTTTTCCTAGCCGTTCGAGTCAAAACATCCTTCTTCGAGAAATAAATAAGTGTCGGAAACTATTTTTAAAGCCCGGAAATCAGTCAAGCCGCCTTGCTGATGACCCTCGAGACTGAAATTCCTGGTGGTGGCTTGACAGTAAAATCCTCACCTTGCGCTTAGGTTGTTTCGCTTGGGGTTTTACTTGAAGAATGCAAATCATTATTAAGTCAAATTGGGAGAACTCACTTTTGGGGATGGGCTGGAACATCACCGGAGGACAACCTTCCCGATCAGTTATAAATGAAACGAGGGATTTTGGGAACTCAATGGACAAGTTGACAAATTTTAAAGTCTTTCCTCTGCGCTGGAAGTTTTGCGTGTGAGTTTGCGATGCATTTAATAAAGAGGAGTTTGTTTCTAATTTTGCTGTGATAAGTACCATCTGTCGAAGGTGGTAAGAAAGGTGAAGTGTTAACTCAAAAGGTGGCTTTTATGAATTAGAAATTGTTTCCTTTTGTGGTTGGAGCAGAGCGGCCCTGAATGAAATATGCTTTGCTTTTCTCTCCTATTAGAGTGAACCGAATATTGCTTGTGTTTCTGTGAATTAAGAATTAACTCATTTAAAATACTCAATCCTTCATTTGAAATTTTGTTAGCTACATAAATGAGATTTTAATGATTTTTGTGTGAAATAGATTTTAGGATAATATTTGCTCTCACAAAGGATTTCAACCAATGAATATTAAAATTCTGTATATAATTTTGATAGTTTGCCGAAATTTCCGTCTATGTAACTCATATATGATTAGCTGATAAGTACATAAAACTTCTAAATTATTCCAAAATATCTTTCAAAAGTGAAAAGAAAATATTTTATTTTTGAATTCTCATTCGAATTTTTGCTTGATATTTGTGTATTTCTTGAGAATGAAGTCGTTTAAGAAATTAATTTTGCATTCAATTTGTTTTTAATGCGCAATCTCTTTGTGTGTGTTTTTCATAAATATTTTAATTTGCAAGTTTTCGTTAATTTTCCACTGTCGTATTTGACGAATTCAAAATTCGAGGCCATGTTCTTCATTGCGTTTGCTTTTTGCTTTCATGTTCTGTTCATTTCTGGTATTTACTTGTATAAAAATTGCTTTATTCAATCAATTTCCAACAGCATAGGTATAAAAAGCCCTTTTTTGAAGCAGACCCAAATTTCATTCGAAAAATCAAAATATATATGTAAATATTAACATTTATTTTAACTTATTGGTTATAGAGAGCACAAAATGTAATCACATGTCCAGGCACAATGAACTCTTTAAGAAAGTGTACGATTTCATTTATTAATAACTGATTCATCAAAAAATTTGATTTCTAAAAATTTTAATTAAGTCTTCAGATTCAGGTTAATAGATTCCCCGTCAAAGTATTTTTTAAATTTCAAATTTTGATATATTTGCAACTTCTACTTAGAAGACTTACACCGCCGTATTCATTATTGCCTCCCTAAGTTTTTATCATCTCATTTAAAATTTTGACTTTGATTTCAAAAAATTCAAGTGATTAAACCTCAACTATTCCAATAACTTTTTTATTGAACTTATTCATGAAAAGTATAAAAACAGAAAAAAACATTCGCCATTTAAGTTTTGAGTTTTTACTAACTAGCGTTCTAATTAATGTTTCAGTGGCTTATTCAATAATCTTTAATATCTTACAAAAATTTCATGTTCTACAATAAGAAGGCAATTTTCAAGCGAGAAGAAATTTTTATACGTCTAATTTTATTACATAAAATTAACTATGTTTAAACGTCAATGAACTTGAAAAAGTTTAAATAATTGTTCAATTCTGAAGTTAAACTTTAACTAAAAGTACAACAAATTTTAAAAAATTGTATTAAAAGAACACTTTAGACAGATCAATTTAATATCAATAAGAGAAGAAAAACCCATGATGAAATATTTTTAGGAATAATGAAAGCGATTTCTGTTATAATACACTACATTATTGCCTGCATTATTGTTGTAAAATATTTTTAAAAATTAATTAAAATTGGATGAAAAAAGAATATGGTGTCACTTTTTAAAAATTGTAATATGATGTGAAAATCATTTTTACCCCGTAATATTTTTTTAATATAATGAAGGAATAATTTCAAAATTTTGCGTGAGTTTTAATTAATTGAAATTTGAAAATATTCTTTGAGTGCATATTCCTCAGAGAACCCATTTGAAATACATTTGAGTTGAATTTGGCTGTTCTAACATTGAAATTTTAGCAGCTTAACGGTCCGTTCTGAAAAGCGGCAATACATAAACACATAAGAGTTCATTCTCCTTTGTTGTTAGTAGAGATTCAACTATTTTTAATTCTCATTTTATTGTGATAAAGTTAATCATAAATGTTAACTTTAAAAGTTAATGATATAGTTAACTTTTGAAATAAATCGTATTGTTCATGAACTGGAGAAACGTGTTGGTTGTTGAGTATAAACATATTTATGCAGGAACCATATAAACTATATAATGAGTAATATATTCACTGATATTTGACGATTCGTTTTATAATGATTCTAATAATTTGAGACGAAGTAAGTCTAGTTTTTCTATGATGAATGCGTAACATGGAGTAATATTTCATCTGTCGTGCCCACTTCCTCCTTGTTTCTAGAAATCACTGTCGTTTTTTATGCAATGACCGTAATTACACCTGATTAGGAGTTCCACTATTAATGGTTTTTGGAAAGGAACTCTAATCGGTGGGATGTGTCTTTTTTTTTTTTCTTTTCTTTTTTCCTTTGTTTGAGGTTTGGTCATCTCCTGTTGGTCACGTTTCGCCCAAAAGGTTTCACTCAGACGTAAACAGAATGTGTCCCGTTCAAAACCAGTTTTAATTGTCCTTGTGGATGTCAACACAGATGAATTATGAACCTCCGGATGTGCTGTTAATCCAATCCCATGATTCACTGCGTCACATCACGTCACCCTGGTCGTCTCGTCACCTACCTTAAGCATAAATTAAAATTTGGGGACCTCTGACAAATTAAATTCTTTGGTGTCATCTGATATTTAAGAAATTTCCATTAAGTTAATGTAGCTCTACGAATGTCGAAACACTCTTGAGATATTTAAATTGCGATTAGATATCAGTAGATTTTTGTACTTTTTCATATACATCATATGTTTTATAAGTATACGTAGTGAAAGTATTGTAATCGTCGAAAAATTCAAACTCGAGATTTTGATGGATTTTCATGTTTCAAATCTATCTGAGTCCAAAAAACATGTTCTTGGAATTATGTTTGTCTGTTTGGAAAAAGATAATTCGAAAACGCTTTGAGCCAGGTGGATGAAATTTGGTCTATGGCCTTTTCAGAAAATTTTTAGGCAAAATTTCGAACGAATTCTATTCAGACGAAAGTTTTTCTGTTCGCCTCTCCGAATATAAATTAACATGATGATTATAGAACGAAGAAGGTTAAATGGATAATACTTGGTACACAAATTTAACATCTAAAATGTAGATACTTATTAGATTTAGAACCAATTCTGTCAGATTATTCATGGTCTATCGTACTTACGAATGCATGTAAATAAGATAACTCAAAAAAGCAAAAACTCAAATAAATGAAATTTAATGTGTGATTTTCCGACCATAATTGTAGTTTGTGTCAAATTTTTTTCCCAGTTGGTCGGATAAAAGGCTTCCAAAATAAGCATTTGGTGTTCCAGTATTTTTTATTAACCGCATCTCAGCAATGAATCGCTAAAGACCGTACTGTAAAAGGCATTGTTTCATCACTATTTTTGCAATGGCATCCATACACAAATGCATTTATTAGTGAATATACAAGAAAGTTTCGAAAAGACCACTCCAGCTGGTTTCAAATAAAATTGAACAAATGTTGTTTAGAGTAGAATTTAATACTAATAATAATGGGAGCAATTATAGAATATAGTTTTGGACTTTTGCTTTGTGTTTATAAGCATGGATTTAATCATAATAATACTCCCAGAACTCTTACTTGTTTTGAAGTGATTTATTTTGATTATATATTAATGATAAATGATGTGCTTTATTAAAAATCTTTTAATTACACCAAATTCTAAAAATAGATTCAAAATTTGATTATTCTTTTTGTTATCAGTACTTCGAAGAGTATTTAAATCGATGGCTGATCGTATAATTTGATAATGAACTGTATTATGTATCTTCTTCAGACGGTTATTATTTTCTTTGGTTATTTTCCGATAGTCATTTATTTAGTTAACTTTTTGAATTTAATTAGTAATAAGAGAATACAGTCAAAATTCTTGAGAAAAGAAATCCAGTCAAAACTATTTCAAGGTACAAAGCAAGTCAAAAATTAATATTTTGAAACTGAATTTTCTCCATTGATAGGCGCATTGTACTTTAAGAAACTGTGTGATGCTTAAACTTATTATTAATATGTGGAACCCTGAATTTCATTAAACCAATTCTCGGCTAATAAATAAATAATCATTTCAACTGATGAACAAATTATGGATAAATCTGAAAGTATTACTATTATTATTATTTTTGAAATTTTGTATTAGGTACTTTGTATGAAAATTAATGCAACATTTTGAATTTTTTCTTTATTTCATAATTTTGGAATAAATTAAAAATGCGAAATTATTCATTCACAGTTATTAGTGACATATGATAGTTATTTTACTGCATTAAAATGAGATGCTTCATTTTTAGTTGTTTTTTTATTGATTTAATTTGTTATTAGAATATCTCTTTTTTTTAGCACTAAAGGTTAATAAAATTGTCCTAATGGGTTTATTATATTAGAAGTGGTTAATAAATAGATACCAGGATTTTTTTAAATTTTTATTATTCATTTTCTGTTTTAGATAATATAATGTAAATGGAATTTTTCAGTGTAAATGAAAACGTATTTTGAACTTATGTGAATTTACTCTCTCTTATTTTACCTTTATCAATACAAAATCACCTAAAAAAACTTAAAAGTATTTCTTTTAAATAATTTACTACTTAGGAATTGAATAATTTGAAAAGATGTTTTTGAGCAGTATTTATTCGATACATTACTGAAATTTAAAAGTCTTGTCGAAAGTGGACGAACATAAAGACTGCTGTCGCAATTACCTGTGTCGTTTGTTATGTGTCTAAAACAATTTCCTCAAACACTGCTCAGTCAGACTGACAGTCTCATATATCAGAGTGGGGCGGTTACGAAACGGACCGACACGAGAAACATGGGAAGAACGTGAAAAACTGGTCTCAACTCCCATTAACTATCTCATCAAGTGTGCGCTTGCCTTTCTCTATTTCAATTTTTTCCCCCTTCTTCTTCTCTCTATATGAGTATTTCTTCATTTCTACATTTTTTTTTTCTTTACCTGAGACACTGTTCGATTTCAGTTCAAAGATAAATATGCAACGAAAAATGATTTAGTTCTGGAAGAAGAGTTGTTTTCAACGTCGTCTCCTTCTCTATATTTTATTTATCTTCGCTGACTAATAATAGTTATACTGTTCCCTAGGGAGTTGTTGTTTTCAACGAGTAGAAAATAAATGCGCGTACTACCATGTTAATTCCTGTTATGAACTAGTAATGTAGATTGGAAAGGTATAGTTAAATTAGTTGTTTGGCTGAGATGCTCGTTTAAAGTAAAGTTTGAAAGAAGTTTTAAGAGAAAACTATGATGAGTTAATCTGCAGTTTTCCAGGATTAAAAAGAAATGTTGTGTAATTTATCGACATTTGTCTTTTATATAACTAATTAAATGCCTGATGCTATCAGTATGAAAAATATGATGCCAAGAAATGTGATCCCATAATTTTTAATGTAATAAATACTTCCTATAATTATAAAATTTTTGATTGAAAGCATTTTTAGAGCGTAAACAGCAAATAAATGCATTTAAAGGAAAAATGTAATCTATGTTTATTTCCATATTCCCTGTTGCTTTAAAAATGTTTGAATGGTATGAAAAAAGTAAATTTTCTATTCTTTGTCCTCGTATGTAATTGAAATTAGTATTTAAATGCTATGAACAGTTAAAAAAATTTCTATTTCCATTACCGTTAAAAAACAGTCTTATCATGAAAAGGTATTTAAAAAAAGAAAGAAAAATAAAACTTCTTTGCAGATTATTTTTCTCCCTTCTACAATCTTTAAAATTTAGATATTTCTGGTTCATAGAGTCATTAAAGCTACTAACTATCGAAAGATTTAGTTCATGTCATGGTCTACATTTAATACATACAATATTAGACATGAATTTTAAGTTTCAGCATTTACTGTTTATGCAGACAAGTTATATTTTAAAAACTTTTTTAAAAAAATACAAAAGTATCTAATTTTTTTTAGCAGAATGGAATTTAACTTCAGGACTTGAATTCATGTTTATTTTTTATTTACTTTTTAAACGTACATTTAAAAAAAATAATATCTACAAAATACATTACTGTTTAAAGTCGTACTTACCATGAAATTACCATTACTTACCATAAAAAGTATATAGCTGTCATATTAATGAAACATAATGAAAATATCTTATATACATCCTTAAAATTTCGTTACGTAGTAGTTGTTTCATTGCTTAATTTCTACTTTTGTTAAATTGAAAATGAATTATTTCACTTTTGTTTTTATATAACATCTAAATATAAAAACAAGGATGCAATTTCCTTCTATATCTTTGACGCGTGGTCGATGTTATCCTTTAAATGGGTTTAAAGAAAATAGCTCTTTAATTTAACTGACTCTTCAGAAGAGAGACACAAATTGATTTCCTTACAAGACCTGAACAGCGGCGAGGAATTATTATATCAGAACTAGCTAATTCGGGTTTTTAAATCCTCCCAGCTTCCTCAGTGGATTTTCCATTGAGAAAACAAGAGGCCATTCTACATGAACTAATTACTCATGCAAACCTAACAGAAACATGAAAGTATTTAAGTACCAGTCAAAACGATTAGCTGCAGCAAAAGAGAATTCTGACGGAAAATTTCGCGCGAAATAACACAAAAATAAAAAAAGGAAGAAGTGGATTGAAATTTTCTCTCAGCCTTCTATTTAAATTGCGGATTTTTTTTGTTCAGCCTTTTCTGTCGTGTTAGTGATTCGACTACGTGGTAATGGAACGATGTCGTCCGAGTAAATCGATCACTTGCCATTCTTTTGACTCAAGGAAAATGTTTAAACTTTCCACTTGTGTTTACTAAATAATGTTAAGGGGAAAACGATTGACATGCAAATGCTTTCATTTCAAGGTCGTGTCTAGTGATTAACAGATGAAAAAAATAGATTAGGCAATTCTCTTTCTATGATTTCGACAAGTTGACGTTTGACAGTCAGCTTAGCAGTATCTCTTTTAATTCTCTTATTTCAGTTTTCTTTCCTTTTTTTTTTCTTTGAAACTTTAACGCGTTTTAGGTTTTATGCATAAATAAGCATGTTAGGAAAAAAATCATTTTTCTAACTGCTTTAAATTATTGATTTAAATGTAAAGAAATGCTGTTCGCTCAATATACATGTAAAAAATTTGCATGTATAGTGAGCATGTGTGTTACATGAATTTACATTTTTGATTGATTGCCAAAAGTGCTTATTTATTTCGAAATGGAAGAATCGATGGATATTGTTTTTAAAAAATAAAATATTTCGCTTTAAAATTTGCTTACAGTGAAAGGAACATTCTGATTACATAAAATTATCTTTTTGAAAATTGATGGAAGTTTAATATTTCTACGTATGTCAAATTCACATTTTTTTTCTTATCCCTATTATTTTAGAATTAATTTTAATATTTCTATGATATAATGATCTTAAAAATCAGTTTTTATCTTTATTTCATTCTATGCCTATCTGTTCTATTTTAAAATATAATGTATCGTGTTTCTCAAAGATATTATGCTGTTTTTTTTAATTCCAAATCTAACTTATTTCATATTTTGGCAAAGAATATTTTTATATATTTATGCATGATAGCATATTATTATTGATTTCAGGCGATTTCAATTTTATTTTCGAGTTCTTATCATCTGTTCAGTTTTATTCATTACTATATCCATTTTTATTATTTATTTTTTCTTTTTTAAGATATTGAAATATTCTTTTATCGTACTAGTGTATATTAATTCAATTTTTTTAGCAATTCCCCCCCTTTTATTATGTAAATTAAATACTGCTTTCTATAAAATAATGTTTCTGTGCTTGGATTGTATTGTTTTTGAATTGAATATTAAGTTAGATTTCTCGAAATGTTTTGTACTTTATATGCCTCCCCACTTTGCTATTTTGTCTACAATCTGTGAAAGTATTCTATTTCAATTTAAAGGTGGCAGTTTGACTGATAATGAATAACAGATAAATGTTTGTATGAAATTCATTAAGGAATATGACCGAGTTCCTCGTGGTTCTTCTAATTTAATACTGTTTCAAACATGATAAAATTATATTTTATAATCTAATCGAAATCTTCAATATTCTATCCTTCAAAATACATACCACAGAATCGATAATTTTAGTGAGAAATTTCATTCAAGCTCAAGTTTTGAATATTTTTCTTTTATCTTAATAATTTCTGACTATACATTTCCAAATTTAAATGACTGCTAAGTACATTTTTGTGCTTTGAAAAACAAAAGGTTTACATTTCCATTCTCTTTAAAGTCACAGTTTGACATTTCGTTTTGTAATCAATCTCAAAAAACAATTATACTCAAATTACTATTGTCGAAAATTGTTTTTCAAAAGTATTGCCCTTGAAATGTCAGATCAGATAGAAGATAATAGCGATTACTTCTAGTGTATATATATTCATGTGCAGGAAATTGTTACTCTAGTATAATTTATATCTCGCTAAAAGAATACACACCTTGTAAATACTTTTACAAGTCGAAGATAATGAATGAATTTTAGATTACTTTTTTTATGTAATTTTTCGGTATGCTTCTACATTTTTTATTTATATGGATTTAGAAAGTGTGTGAATTATACATTCTTTTCAGTGCAAAGGGCATGTTTTTAATATGGTCGTCTGATGGTTATATGGTTTTTATTATGGTCGGTTATAATTTTATTTTCGTCAATAATCAAATAAATAATATTTTAACTAAGTAATAGCAATTTTTTATAAATTTATTTATTTATTTTGAAGTCATATAAATCACAAAATTATGAATCTTTTTTCTATTTCACTTTCAATCTAATTTTTTTGTTTTGTTTTCATAAATCTGTTTTTTATTTTATTGAATTGCGTCTTCATGTAAACAACTTTGAAGCATATTGCTACACTTTTATAGAACGCTATGTGTGATTTGTATTTTTGTCTAATGAATTGAAAATAAATCTATGAGGCCTTTTTCCTGGCCATTTGTGCTCTGTAACTTCTTCTAACAATATAACTTTCTTTTTATAAATAGTGTGGAATCAATGGCAGATTTACGATTAGGCAGACTAGGCAACAATTTATTCAAAGTGTTATTTTTTTTCAATTATGCCATTTTTTTTAGAAATAAATAGTAATTTTTTCAGAATAAAACTGAAATTTCATATTAAGATGTTTATTTGATGATTTAATTATTGCATACTTTTAATAACCATTTATTATTCTAATAAAAATAATTTTTATTAAAACGTAATTTTTATATATAGAGAGAAGCTTAGATTTTTAGAGTGTTGATCATTGTTTTGTAAATTCGGTAGCAGAATTTTCAAATATTCAATTGATAAATATTGAAATGAAAAAAAATAATAATAATGGCTTACTTTCTGCTTTATTTCAATTTTTTGCTATCTTATATCCACAATGACCCTATAGGCCAATTAAATGCAGAAGTATAATTATTTATTAAAGATGAAAAATTCCAGTTTTCTGTTTTTATTTATGCTTAAAAATAACTGCAATTTATTCATAGCCAAGATTGATATACAACTTTATATAATTGTATTAACAATATTTTCATTTTTTAACTCCTGCTTTAAACTTTTATGAAAATGTAGATGTGCTATATGATTATTTAGATATATAATTAAAATATGGCTGAACTTATTACTAGTTTGTTCTAAAATAAAACAAACCATATCAAAATTCCACTAGAAGGTAAAAATATATTCATGTTATGTTTTTATTAAGTCTAAGCTATATTTAATTTTCAAAATTTTTCTAATATTTTTTTTTAAATTTATACAATTGGAATATTTTTAACTACATTAATTGATAAAAGTAGTCGTTTCTTTCGTAAAAATAAACAACATCACTGGTAGAATATATTTTGCTTGTTTTTCTAATTAAAAAATTATGTTGTTAAAGTATTTGATATAATTTTTTTTTCCTTTCACAGAAACTGAATTAGAATATCTAAACTTATGGAAGTTAAAACATTGCGTTCTAAAGTTAGGCACAATTCCAAAATAATATAATTAAGAACTTGGCAAAAACGCATTAAAATTCCTTTGCTAATTCTCTGACTTACGAACGCTTTTTTGAAGAAGAAAAGACTGAAATCTCGAAAGCTGCGAAAGAAAGAGGTGGATTGAAAAAGAACGAAAGATAAAAAAAAAAAGGTGTACCGAGGGGAAAAAACTTTTGAAGGAATTTTAATGTCCAGTTTTTTATAATAAGCTCTTAATTGACTCTTTTAATACAGAGCTTATGTGTTTTCACCGTCCAATTTCTGAGCTGTATTATTTTAACGTAAATATTAAGATAGGTATGCGGCGAAAGTCTTAATCTAAGGAATATTAAGATATAGCAGGAACAGTTAGGAGAAAAATTCTCTTCGATTTCTGTTTCCATTACTGAAGATGAGGAAAAATTAAAATTCTTCTTGTAGATATTAGCAGCTTGAATATTATTGTAATTTTGCTAATTTTTATTGTTTTTGGAACTAGCGGAAGCATGCAAAAACTCATAAAAAAGCTAAGCTTTTCACTTAAAAAAAATGAATTGAAAACTTCAAAAATATGAAATAAAATATGCTTGCAAATCGATTTTGGTAATGATCGTTGTTTGTTTGTATAACTTTACGACATAATGATACCTAAACACAGCTGTTTAATTCTTTTGTAAATCTGAAACTTGTTATTGCCGTTTTTATAAAAAGGGAAAAGAAAATTAGTAAATTTATACAGGAAAAATTACAAAAACCAACTCTCTTTGTTTATCGTCAAACCTGAAAAAAATGTTTTATTCTTAAAATATTTGATTCTTGGTTTTCTTGTACATTGATTCACTTGCAAAAATGCATGGATTGCTTGAGATATATATCTGGAATACTCCTGAAAGCTGAGAGATTCTAAGTTATTTTTAACAGTGATTTTTAGATCTGATTTAGGAGTATTCATTAAATTTGTAAATCACTCCATTCACTTGAAGTACACAGTTGATACTTCAAGTTTTATCATCAAAATTGTGATAAAGCCTTTGTAGAAAATGACATAAGATCTTTTTTTTTTCATGGTTTAAAGTATATGTATGTCTTATATTTGCTTTTTAATCATTGAATTGCCATAATAATAATTGAATATTAGAAAAATTAGATTCATATGCAATGCATGATGAAAAATTTATGCTACAACTTTACAAACAAAATTTAAATGTGGTAGCCTTTATAAGGAATTGATAATCTCGGTTTTAAAGTCTTTTTGGATTTTTTTTTAGCTTTAAAAAAAATCTTGATTCTAATTTATTTATTATTTGATTGTAAAACTAATTGAAGAAAAAAAATATTTATTTTACAGTTTTATTTAACAATTGGTTTAATTTTAGTTTGATAGTTCACTTTAGAATTACTTTTGCAACATTCCAAGTAAGCAAAACACTTCTTAAATCGCCTGCAACTCGGTTATTGGTTTTAGTAAAGCAGTCTTTCCACCTCAACTCAAGCCAACATGGATGCTTTCTCTGCAAGACATCCCATCACTCGCCAGAGACGAGAAGACGCCAGCAAAATGGCTGAAAAATATTGATTATGCACTTGAAGCAACGGTAGCTCTGAGCCAAGCAGCCATTTTGAGTGATCCACGTCACATGATTGACAGCTTCTGCCGCAGCGCCCTCTAGTGAAGTTCGCCTCAGGGTCCGTTTCGTGACGTCATTGTTCTTCTTCTTCGGTTCCCCCCTTCTTCCTTTGGCTTGCCGCCATTGTCGCCATTTTTAATCAGACAGAGCAGATTGCACACGAGATTTTTTTTTAATTCGTAGATTGCTAATTTATTAATTAGTCTTAAAATTTAATAGGCGGGGTTTTAATGCTGCACAAGTCTTTGCAAAGGACACTATACTGTAGAGTAACTTGGCAAACCTACTCTCAAGTGAATAGAAAAAAAAATTTTACTAAAATTTTAATTAATTCAACAAGCACTGTTACACCATTTACAGTTACTAAGATAGAGCCATCTTTAGGTTTCTTGTTTTTCTTAGATTAATTTTTGTTCCAGGTTGTAACCACTATTATCGAATTATATTTGAAATTTTAAAAAAAAGAACCAGGAAGTGGTATAAAAAAGTAATAATTTAATGATTTTTGGGGTGGGGTGGGGTGGTGAGAAGATGATTATCTAAAAGTTTGTAATATACGATTTTTAGTGATTTTTAAATAGAAAATGTCTCAGTATAATTAATTACAGCTGAGCATTTTTCATTTAGATTTATTAAGAATAATTTAGTTTTTTTATATTGCCAGAAAAAAAACTCCATCAAATCTAGCTTATTATTTCATTTTTTTTTTCATTCTAATGTACTTTTTTTATCGAAAATATTAGTGGCACTTTTAAATATTCGAAATATTTATTGTTATTATTTACATACAGCACGTTTATTTTTTTAACACATTGATGGCTACCAGCAATCTAACTTTTAGAATGCAGGTAGATTGACTTTATACTAGAAATTAATTGCTTATTAGAAGAATAATTTTTTACATTGTACATTTGTCCATTAAAATCCAAAGAATAAATTTTCCTGTTACGGTTACTGCATTTTCATTTGTAAAAGAGGTTGACTTTTCACGATATTTATGCTAAGTAGAAAAATAAGATGAGTAAAATTATGATCTGATACAGTAAAAATTCTAATTTGGAAATATATAATCCTTATTCAAATGATATTAAGAATTATTAATATTTTAGAAAACGTAATAGATTTCTGTTAAAATATTTTCTTTTTAAATTAATCTCATGAATGTCATCTGTGCTTAAAAAGAAAAAAGAAACAAATGTCTTATTTACTACTTTATTGCGTTTGGCATTGCATCTTAATTGCAAATATTGAACGAAGTATATCTAGTTCTCCTCCCCTTTTATAACTTTGCCAATAAGAAACTTTGTATTTTTATTTATCTAAGAATTAATATGTGTTACATAATCTAATTTAATCTCATATAAATTGCCATATTCTTTTGCCATTCAATAAAAAAAATATTCAGAATTCTAAATAATGCATTTTCCCTAGAAGACATAACACCTCTCCATGTCCCTGCGACTATAATCATTACGATTATTCAAACAGTTGGGTGGACATGGAGATCCCCTAGAAGACAGATGAGTTTCAAAACTTCTTAAATACGATAATTAATTTAAAAAAAAAATCGTTTTTCTGGAATTTCCCCAGAATTAGTTTGTTCTTTTTTGATAATACTGAATACTTTAGATTAAATAAATAAATAAATAAAAATTGGGAAGAAACTGAAAAAATAACAACAATGTATAAAATAACACAAATCAAAACCAAGCATCAATAAGCTATGTTAAAATGAAAATTTTCTGAATTATCCTATAACGGAGTTGTAAAACTTTTCGATTGAAATAGTTAGATCATTGAATAAAATCTTTGTGCTATTTTGAACCGTGATATTTATTTAAATCAAATGCAATCTTCTAAAAATAATTTATTAGATTTCGAATGTTATAAATCAATACGTCATTTAAGAAACAAAATAACTCATTTAAGAAAATGAATTATTTTAATTATTTTATTTATGAATTATTCAGTTAAATTATTTGATGTAATTTAATAAAATGATTTCAAAGAAGAATATTTAGTTAAAATTATTTTTTGCTTTTTAAAAGTATAGATCTGTGTTCATATATTAACGTCACTATAATTTTTTCATAGATTTATTTATACTTCTGCTCGCCCAAGTCACATCATGTCCGGAATCTTAAAACAGAGGTAGCTTTTGATCAACTCTATAATACTCTCGTCACGCTACATTTCGATAAAAATTTTCATTTATGAAACTTAATAAATGCATATCACCAGAACTTTACTTTTGAATTACAATTTTATGCTTATCCAAAAGAATTACATCTCAGATTAATAGCTTTTAAAATACTACGACTGAAATTTTTCCACGTAGTCTAAAAAGGGTTTTTCATGCATTCGTTTTCGTGCAATATATACATCAAATTTTATGGGATGCAAAAGAAGACACGATGGGAAAAAAAAAATGCGCTCTTGTACAATTTAACAAAATATTTAATGATTGCTAATAATAAAACTGATCATTGTAATTACACCTGTTTATTCCGTGACCATAAATATTTCGTTCACAATGAATAAAATAATATCTGATGTCATAATGAAAATATATCTCTTGGGGGATACTATTTAAATGGCAAGCTTTTGAAAATAAATATCAGCATAAAAAATGCTGACATATTTAAATGGCAAATATTAAATTTTCCAAGAACTGCAAGCGGAAATCAAATGAAAATCGTCGATTCAATTAAAATTTATGATCCCTTTATGCTCGCGTTTTACCACCATTTAACAATTCGTTGACCTTTCTTTTCATCGTCCATGACTGTCGTTTAACAACAACAGCGGCGAAATTTACAACGGCCAAGAATATACGCCTCCCGTAAGGTGAACGAGTATTAGTCATTATGCACGTCGAAGATTATTTAAAAGTAAAAAAAAAAAAAAAAAACTAAAGAAATAAATAAAATATTTCATTTTTTTTATATATGCTAACAAATGTAGCCATTGTTCGTGACTCGAACGGTCAACTTTCTCTCTATTATTACCTAAGACGAAAGAGAAAAACTAACGAAAAATGGATCTATCTCATAAATCTTCAGTAATAAGAGTTTTCAGAAGGCCTTCGTGATCCGTTTAGAAATTCCTCTTGTATGTTTACGGTCATCAGAATATTTTATAGGAATATAAAAGCACGGTTTTATGATGCAGCTAGAATTTTTACGTATCTGTCATCCGAATGTTTCTAATTTAAAAAAAAAATTTGCCGTATTATTAATCAAAAATTGTTAGTAAAAAAAAATCACTGCAAGTTTATCTCGCGTCACGCTACATCTCAGAATTCAAGTTCAGATGTATTTGATAGAATTAATGAATCACGTTAGAACAATTCCGAGCCACCAAAAGATATAAAGTATATTAACCACTCTTAAATTTCTAAAGAAATATCATCTTCCGGATGCATGAGGAGACACGAGTCCGTGTCAGTTCCTGGTCAAGAGAAAAGAAAGAAAAGGAAAAAAAGCTTGTCCTTATCCGATTATTGGTAATGACGTATTGCTTATAGATAGAATCATTTCAGAATTCTAAAATTCTAAAGAAGAAGCCAAACAGTATATGGATTTATTATGATACTATCAAAGTTAAGCTTTTAAAACCGTAAAGCGAAAATTTGAGTCTGTCTGTTTGTCAGAATTTTGGAATATAAGTCATGTTATTTGAAAAAGAAAACTCAAGATTATCATTACAAATGAAATGCAGACTTTCAGCATTTTATGGAGCGAGAACTATTTTTAAATACTTTATATTTCTTTTAATTAATATCCTGGAAAGATTTTGATGTTAATTTTCAAAAACAAATTCCTTATGTACATGTTATCGATGATGTTATTAATTGGTTATAATTAATAATAAAACATCAAAGTGGTTAATCGATTTATCACATTTACAGCATATTATTAGAATAACCCATTAATTGCATTGACCGTAATGTGAAAATAATAGAAATAATGGAAAGAAATACATTTATTCAAAAAAAAACTTTTCTGCTTCTATTGCACTGCTAAAAATGCAATTTTCAAAAGTTTGACTTATTATTTCTTCTATTGCTAGATATCGAATGAATAAAGTATTTTCTAAATCATATTCCTGACTGATTTGATGTCGTCAAATATGTAAATAAATTATTCAAAATCAATTTTTGAGATCTTGTTGCATTTGTGTAGAAATAAAGTATATTATATATATGGTGAATTTGTGAATGTTCCCCAAAACTTTTTGATTGCAATAAATAAAAGTGAGATACAATATTCTGCATTCTTTGTGCAATAAATTGAATACTGAAATATGAAACTGAATACTTTTTTCCTCAGTCTTTATTAAAAGAATCATATCTACATATTAGCCAAGATAAGAGATAAGATCCATCGAATTTTAACTTTTTCATGTACGAAAAAGAAAGTATTGTAATTGTCGAAATATTGGTAATCAAAATTAGACATCACCAATTTTCAGATCTTCCTAATTCTGGGGGAAAAAATAATTTCTGAAATTATGCCTACCTATCTATTAACATGATAATTCTGAAACATTTTGAGCTAGACAAATGAAATTTGGTATATGGAATTTACATCAAATTTATAGATTGCTATCAAATTTTAAACGAAATACATTCAGAGGAAGTCTGTCTATCCGATTATCCAAATATATATATTGAGCACAATTATACAAAACATAAATACCTAGATAAATTAGATATACAGGCTCAGAATTTAAAATGTATATTTTTTATCAAATTTTGAAACAAATTTGTTAAGATTTTTTACCGTTTGTTTATCTTTACTTTCTATTGTATGAAAACTCAATAACTCAAAAACACAATGACTTAAATAAATAAATAATTTGGTATGTTATCTTGTGACTATAATTGTAGTTCTAGGTCAAATTTTGATTTCTAGTAATGGGGAAAAAGGCTTCCAAAATATCAATTCGGTTTTTTTGGTAGTACGTATTAGTGCATGTAGCAATTAATCGCCCTAAGAATCGTCAAAATTAGAACGATAGCTTCAATAAATATGCTAAATTCACACCATAGAACGACATTTTGTTACTATTATTCGCTAATACAGTCAACTACTATTATTCGCAATTAATGCAGTTACTTAAAGTACTGGTTTTTTAGTTCTATATTTTGAAACATTCAACTATCAAATACGGAATTCTAAAAATGCGAGTATTCATGGCATGTGGAACCAAGGGCCATCATTTTATGTAGGAGCGAGAGGGGGAGAGCATCTTTATTAGAATATTCCAGAAAGTTTGGGAACCACTGTCACTGATTTAAAAAAAAAAAATGCTCTGATATCGGTCAGAACAAAATATACCGCAGTTTCAAAAGGATCTGTTGCTGTAATGTGTATAATTTTGGAACAGAAAACTAATGGAGATATTGTGCTAAAATAATTAATTTTTATAATGTTTTTGCAAACACAGTCAAAGTTTTGTATTTACATCTTTTGTTTATGACATTCTGGAATTCAAAGAATTGCTCTATATAAAATGAAAGCTCTAAATTTGTTCTGAAAACCATTTCACTTCTCTAAACAAAATTGTTTACAAAGAAGGCTTTTTTTCCCTCATTCGAATGGGGAATGACTTTAAATGACCATAAATTTAATGACTGGTAATACATTTTCCTGTTAATATCAAGAAAGTAAAAATATTTCTATTCGAACTTGGAAAACAAAAAAGCAGAACTCTAATTAACTGCACAGCCCTGAACTTGCCTTCGTTAGTAAATCACACCAGTTTCAAATGTATATTTTCCATTAATAGTGGAAAGCATGGAAAGAAAATCTCGGTTCCTCCTCCCTGTCAAGTGCTTTCCTCTATTAGTTTCTGATACAATATATCATCTTTATCTTATCCTCAACTCTTTTTATAGTTAATCGATCCCCCTCAAACAGAAGCGTGCTTTTGAACGATCCAGGGATATAAAGGGTCGAATAAATAAAATAAAAAAGAGAGAGAGAAAAGAGACCCGGAATTTTGAACGCGAATCAATCGTGGTGTTGAGAAAAATACTTGATGAGTACCCTACGAATTCAAGCTTCATCAGTCATTTTTAGTCCCTTTCTTTAACTGTGCGGCCTCAGCTGCAACAAAAAAATGTATATATAAAAGTGTCAAGCGATGGACTCTTTAAGTTCAGTAATTATTTAGCTCGCAATCTTGCGTGTAGTTGGACGTTAAAAGAAAAGAGTACCGAGAGTTTTTAAAAAAATCTACTGAAGAAGAAAAGCAGCGCAGAGGGGGAATCAAAAAGGAAGCTGGTTGTATTGGCAGCATTGATAAACTTGGCTACACGCTAGACAATGCGTCTCGATTTATTATATTGACAGGTGGAGCAGACAAGTTAGACTCGCCAATCGGAGAAGCGCATCTTTTCTATTTTATCTATCTCTGGCACGATCAGGGATCAACGATAGTTGTAATTTTCGCCGCTCACTCGACAGGTTGCCACAATTCATAAAGAGAGCGCTCCTTTGGCGACTTTTGTCATCGATAACATTTTTTTTAAAATTTTTTTGAAAGCAAAGACTGAGTTGTCGATCCTCTTCCCAAATAAAACTGTGAAAATTAACGATAGCTTGCGCTTTCCTTATAATTTACTACTTTAATAATCAATTGTATCTAAACTATAATCGTCAACTGTATATATAAAATTGGAAGTCCGTTTGTTTATTTGAATCTTATATAATTTCACATCCCTTGAAAGATTCTAAAAAAAAAAAAAAAAAAAAAACTTTGGTACACATATTTTTTAGCATTGAGGATGATCGATTGTACTATTTACAAATTTCTACAACTTTCTAGAAACGGTAATTGAAAGATTATAAGCTTCCCGCTATAATTTTAGTATAAATTATTCACACAAAACAAAATTTTTATATTGCTCTAAAATGCAAAAAATTGTCGTTATAGCGACGTCAATTTCAATGACGTTCTTTTTTTTAAATTCTATTTTCAAAATTAATTTAAACATAGTTTTTATCTGTTTCGATTTTTTATTTTTTTCATTTTGTCGAAATAATTATATTAAACCTATTTTACTGGTTTCATTAAATCGAATAATAGAATGCTAAACCTATTTCACTACTTAATCACATGTATGGTTTGTATGCTTCTGTAGTTGATAAGCTGCTTTCTACAGATATTTCTATTCTTATTTTTAAGACTTAGAGTAAAATCAAAAATTTTAATAGGCATTTTCAGCAACTAAATGCTATCATTAAAAATTATTGTATTTTTCCAACTATTTGATCTAATTTTGTCTAATATTTTAGTACATTTAAAATTTTTAATGCGTCCAGTTGGCATGCCATCTTTTTATTTATTTGTTTGAGATCACTGAATGAGGTTTTATTTTACTTGATAAAATCTCATTATTAATGGTTATTGCATTATTATATGATAAATGGGGAAATTAAATTTTTTATCTTTAAATAATAATTAATTAATTATTATTAATTTGGTTTTAGAGCCCTAAAAACTTTTAACGGATTATATATAAGAATTTGGAAATTGTTAATCATAAAAGAATATGTGTTTCGCTTTTTCTTACAAACAAATAGAAAAAATAAATGCAGACGAGTTATGCAATATTTCATAAAAAAATGCTTATCTGTCATATTTTATTTTACATTTCTCATGTTAGACGACACACAAACAATATTTTGAAAGCAATGAATAAAATATGAGTATTTTAGTTTGACGAAAAGAAGCCCTGATATTGTACGAGCCATAATTGTCTTATTAGTTGTGATCTTAATTTAAATCTCAAAAGGGGTTAGAATATCTGTTTTATATAAAAATTAAAAGAGGGTTACATGAAATTATTAAAATTGAACTTTTTTCAGGTACGTTTTTATATTTATATGATAGTAAAAATTGTAAAATTTTTATAAAAGGCCGCTAATTTTGTATTTTTTAAGCTTACTATCGAAATGCTCTATTAAATACCTCAGTTATTCATAATTAAACCCTTATACAGGTTCTTATTAGACTTAAATAAATTCATTTTATATAAAGAAATATGAGTCCGTATGATCTAGACACTATTTTTCCATCTATTTTTTAATATTGAGAAATATTCTGCCTAAAAACTGGTGCATCCTATCTTTCTGAAGTTATAGGTTTGCATTTGATTCATAATCTATACTTATAATAAAGCTCAATGTGTGTGTGTGTGTTGGCGCTCTACAGGCCAGATCCTTCAACGTACAGCTACCAAATTTGGCAAGTGTATACCTTGGAGGCCGGGAATGTGCACCTGGGGGTTATTTTTTCGAATTTTTAATTAGAATTTTATTTATTTAAAAATTAAGCGAAATTTTGGCGTGTTTCTGCTATAACTTCCGAAAATATTACCGCACAAAAAAGATTTTTACATCAAGTTAAAGATCAAAAATTTATCTTTTAAATGCTACCAATGTTTTAACCTTAAAATTAAATTTCTGTTTTTAAAGAATTTTTAAATAAATATTTTAACTCTATTTTTCAACAATTTCTTTCGTACAAAATAAAAATAAACGTTTCGCATTCCTGGGGAAAAAATAGCATTTTTCAAAGTGTTGCCATCACATTGATTAAAGCACCAATTAAAAATAAATTAAATCTTTTTGGAAATGAAATCTGCAAAAATATAATTTTCGTCACGTGTCTGTAGGAAATGAAACAAATATGAAATATTATTTTTTCTAAAAAATAAATTCAAGAAAAATTATTTTATGATCTTTTACACTCTCTATATTATTAATCCAATAAATAAGTTTTATTTTAAGGCAAGTTTTGTTTAATATGAACAGAATATAAATTCAAATCATGGCCACACAGATAATTTGTAAACCTTTAGTAAGACACAGATCTGTTGCGACATAAATCGTAAATATTTTATTTAAAAGTAGCAAACGATTATTTTAAGAATTATAAATTTTATTTTGTAAATAGTTGTGAAATTCAGATTGGCAACAGTGATATTTTTGGAACTTGCTAGAATTTAACGATGCTAGAATTTTGAATGAAAATAAGTTGATGTAAATTTGATAATATTATCTACAATGTAATAAGATTTAGTTTCATAATAAGTTTGTCTGCATTCTATTTTTGTTGACGCACGAACACAACAAATATACTAAAAGGGTTTAAATAGAAAATGATTATATTTTATGTAACTTAATTCAATAAATGCTCTAATAAATAACAAATTTTATTTTACATAAAGCTTCTGCTGTGGAAATCACGAATAAAAAAATGTTCTTGAAACACTAATATTTTAAATAAAAAGAGTTAATTTCCAATCAATTAAATCAATCACTTACACTGACTGATTTATGAAAATTTGAATATCACTATTCAATAAAAAAAGGGATAATTTTAGATTTTCTATCGACCGTTTCAAAGAAAATACGCCAATCAGCGCGCAGGTTTCTCAAGATTAATTGGCCTAAGATTCTGAAAGTGTTGAGTTTTTCTAAATGTTTAACATTCAAAACTTTATAAATATGTCTTAGTTGATCGTGGAAAATAGAAACATTCATTCATTTATTAAAATTTGGTGTGTCCAGAATATTTCTCAGAATATGATACCTTACTGCATTAAATTTAGACTTCATAATTTTTGAAATATATTTATAGGCTGGAACAAAATATTATTATTCATTTTATTTCAATCCTTTTGAAAGCAAAACTAAAAACTGAATTTTATGCTAAATCTGAGAAATTTTTGTTGAATTATTCTTTGAGATATTACATAAATTATCAAAAATATTTTGTAGTTCACATAAGACTTAAATACCGAGATATTCTGTTTGCAATACTCATATTCAATAATAATAGTAATAAATAAATGGCAATAAAGATGATAAATAAAATTGGTTTTATTAAAAAATATCTTTATATTAATTGCAATTTCATCATTTCCACTTTAAATTAAAGTTGACGTTTTACCGGAAATGACAACAAATTAGCAAAATATATAGAGTAAATTGAACGAAACGATCTAAACAACAGTGTAAGTTTGGTATGACTATCAAAATTTGAAGATTAAAATTGCTTTGTTTGAGAATCTATTAAGAGACCAGTTACTTAAAATATTTAATTGAAAATTGTAGTGAGCGATAATACTGGCGAACCGGCTGGTCGCCAAAGGCGGCTAGTAATTTAATAATTGTGATTTTTGTCACTAATGATTTTCCCGGGACCTTCACAAAGTTTACACTTACATAAATGATTCATACAAAGAGTATCATTTATTGTTGCGCAATTGAGGATAGAAAAGAAATAAAGAACTGCAATAACGATTACTGTTATTAATCTGTCGCTTCGATGAAAAATTCCTGCAACTGTCCTTTCCCATGGATCAAATATGTTAAATAAGACCATCTTTTTCTTTTTCATTTTATTTTGTTTTCGGTTTTTAAAAATACAAAGCAATCGATTCATGATCATTTGATACCTATCTAATTACCCCCGGCCAATACTATGACCAGTTTTGAAAGGAATCTTGAAGACAGTGAAAGCATTTTAAATACATTTTACTAAATTAGTCACATTTTATTTTTTAACTGGTGATCCATTATTATCAATTGATGCTTGGGCTTATACTGGGAATTTATCTCGTAAGAAGTCGGCTTATAAGCGCATGAAAAATCTGTGAAATCATTTTGAATTTTCTTTGACCTTGTTGCTGAAAGTAGCAAGTATGTCGTCGCAGCGTATCTTAAAACAGATTACAAGCAGGTATTAGGTAATATGGTCAGTTTCGTTTCTTATGTGAAAATGATGTCATGAGAATTTTAGCATTACCTTAGTACTGTTTCAAATAATAAATATTTTTGCCTCAATCTTATGCAAAAATAAATAAAGAAATGGTGAAGAAGTTATAATATCTAATAAATTCTGAGTTTCCTGCATTCTTTAAGGGCAGTTTTAAAATTTAAAAATGATATTTTTTCATTAGAAACTATTTCTGCTCATTCATTAAAATACACCATCAACATATAGTTTTAGTCTATTAATAACGAATGATTAGAATAATACACATTTCAGTTTTGTTGTATCTATTATTGAAATATAGCAATCTACAGGATACAAAAGGTATATTATTTTAGAAACTCTTAAAATATCTGAACAATAGATGTTTTAATGGTATTAGTGAATTTTCTTGATATTTCTCGACAATTCCATATATATATATATATATATATCAATTATTTAAAAAAAATTGATCGTAAAAGTAACAATGAAATATACTCTTCTTGTTTCTTTAAAAAAAAGAAACCATAATGTATTTTTTTTTTATCATCAAATTATTTTTTTGCGATCGTTATTATCATTTTCATTTGAATCTTTTTTTTTCATGTAAAGAAACTAATTTATGGCAAATTTTATAATAACTATTAGGTAATACTAAACAAGTTATTTTTCAAATGTCTACACATAAAAGAACAATGCATGAATTATATTGTAACTATCTTATATTGATGAAAAGCGAAATAAGTAATTTTTCTGTATGTTATTTTAAGATTGTAAATGACATCATTTCTGTTGTAGAGACTTTTTTTCAATTTCTTCCTTCAGATGTTCATGATAAATTAGATTGTTTTTGAGCAGAATTAAAAACATTTTTTTTTCAATGCGCTCTTAAAAGGCAGTGTTGAAAAAAAATTAGCTGCTTATTTAATTCTTCAAGTTTAATTTCATGCTCAGATATTAAAAATATCTTTAGTTAAAAACATTAAACATGATAATGATTTCCTCTTTATTACAATAGTTATTTATCTAATAACAATTATTCCTTAAAAAAGAAAATAGATTATATAATTCCAAAAGAATTTCAGTTTTTTAAATAAATAATCTTTTACAGTATTTAATAACATTATAATAAATAAAAAATATATGATGCAGAATAAGTAGGTATTAAAATGTAATTAAATTGCTATACAAACATTTAATTGACTAACAGATGTTATTTAAATTTATATTAATTTTTGATTATAACAATAACAGCAAAAACAATTTTACATATCAAAGCCCAAATAAAAAAGACAAGAAGTAGAACTTTTAGTTTTTTCAGAAATTATTATTTTCAAAATTTAAGATGCTCAGACACTTTTTTCCCCCACGTTATTCTAATTTGGAACTCATAAGTAATGAAGGCGTGGTATGGAAATGTGCTGTTTTTTGTACATTCAGAGTCCAATGTCATTCTCGAAATGTGTTGATTCAGAAAAAAAGGTACTGCTTTCTTAAACTGGCCGGTGATGCAATTGCTCATATCATAAATACTCCATTTTCTTATAAAAAAACATTTGGAAGTTCTAGCATAACTGATTTATTGTACCCTCTATAAGTAAAAAATAGTTTAACATATTTTTATTTGCCAATGAAGTACTATTTTTCCTTTTGAAACAAATTTTATCTTTACAGCACCAAAATATAGTTAAAAATTTTGCATAACTTTAATATTTTTACTATTTATTATCCACTGTCTCGTATTATATTACTGATGCTGAATTCTTCCGAGTTTATGTCATAATAATATAATTTTTGATGAATCGTTTTTCTGAATATCATACTGATAGTTCTGCAATATTGGCTTTTTATTAGCCAAAAATACAAAATTTAAATACGGATTTCGGTGCACGTCAACTCAAAAAGAAGAAGAAGAAGAAGAAAAAAGCATTTTTATATCTATAATTGACACTTTGGGAGGTTTTTAATTTTTTTTTCACGTTCTCTATTTTATTAATTTTTTTTAATGTATTCTGAGAGTGGACACTGAAAACTACCTTTTTCACTCTTTCCTGATACCGGTAAAGAAGTTTGTGTATTTTCACAAGTTAAATTGCGAACCAGCATATCAAAGCATTATAGTTTAGTAAAGCAACAGTAGTGATAGTTTCAATATGAGCAGATCTAAATAACCTTATCTAAGATGAATATTGCTTCTTTAATTTAAAATAATAAATGCGAGTGATTTTCAGCTCATTCTGTTACACTTAAACCATATCTAATATTAAAAGGAATTTCACTTCCTATTGAGAGTTTTATTATTTCATAAAATGTCACCTTCGCTACCCGCCTCATCAAAAAAAATCTTTATGAGATATCCATTTTTATTTGGCGCTAATCTTCCTTGGCATCATTTCAATCACAAATAATTGATAATCTTGTGATGATATTGCATTACCGTCCGGCAACCCTCGGCCAAAGGAGAGTTTCACAATCACTCTGGAGAGATTTCCCGATTCGCCAATAAAATAAAACCGCACCCGGTGCGTGCTAGAAAGGGGGGAAAGGGAGATCAGAGGACTGTCGAGAGATTTTGAGGGGGAGGTGAGCGAAGGCGCGCAAAATGTTGCTTTTCTGTCCTCCCCGCTCGCCCGCTCTGTACTCATATTATCCACCATCCTGTTTCCTCTGCCAAAAGATCGAACTGTTTGTAATTGCGGACAAGTTAATCATGCAACTCGTAATCTATTTATTTACGCTAGGCGTTTTAATAGGCGCAGGGTAATCAGGCTGCCTATGTTAATGAATCTACTTCAGGCCTGATTATCGGGTTCATACAGGCGGATGGAGAGAAAAGAGGGTTTTGCGAAATGGGAAAAATTATTTCATACGGTGTGCAATAAAAGCGATATTTGATAATTCGTAGCACTGAGTGAGTGAGAATGGCGGGAAAAAATATTTAATGCATCGGGCATAATGATATTTTTGTCTGCCGAATAAAGTAAAGAACAATTATTTCTATATTGTCATGTTTTCGTGTAAGCTCGAGTAAGTTTTTCAGTAATTAGGTCGAAACATTTTCTCTGAGATGTAGTAATTATTTTGTTTCGATTGCTGCTGTGCACACGTTGGTTTCGATTTCTCCAATGCAGGTGTCAGATATCAACTATCCTTGGAAACGGATGGGGAACGACTAATAAATATCAAAGTATCGAGTTTTTGAAAGTTTTAAATTAGTTCGGTGTGGGTTTTAATTGATATAATTTCCACCATTGTATATTACTGCTTTCTTTCTTTCTTTTTTCTTTTTGTATTTAGTATTTCGTTTTAAAAAAATCGATAATACTAAAGGAAAAATCTAAAATAATAAGTACATTGAAAT
Source organism: Argiope aurantia (assembly GCA_026543865.1). Taxonomy (NCBI): domain Eukaryota; kingdom Metazoa; phylum Arthropoda; class Arachnida; order Araneae; family Araneidae; genus Argiope; species Argiope aurantia. The sequence continues at coordinate 234,613 of JAPMOR010121535.1, read as the reverse complement.
TACTGAGGATAAATCAAATATAGGGAAGTTAATTTTTCTTCTTTAGTGATTTCATTAACGCAAAATCGACCTCGATGTTCCATTAACGTCATCTACTTTTTAAGAAAATGGAAACTCAATAAATGTGTTTGAAGCTTTAATTTTTTTAAGTGATTATTCTTCTGTTATTGATTTACGTTTCTGCTAAATATTCATAGCTTGATTGATATGGAATAAATAAAAAAAATTATTTGTTCAAAAAATTATTTGTTTGTTATATAAATTTGATCACCTAAGAATATGAGAAGAATTTCGCAATGGGAACGTTTATAGTTCCTATATATTCAGCGTTTCTTTGCATGTTAATGCATGTTATTCTTTGCAAAATAATAAATATAAAAACATATTTATTATTTTGCATTAAATAATAAAATTTCTTATCTTGAGTTTTTTGAATGCTCATATTGTATGAAATGAATCGTATGCGCTTAAAGTAATTCTCATATATTTCAATATTTGAATTTATGGTATGTAAATATTTAAGAATTTATTTATTTAATTATTATTTTTGTTACCATCTTTTAAGTTTAATCTAAAATTCAGTACCTTTCAAGATAAACTCTTTAAGTTTTGATGAAAATTTAATAAGTTCATTCAGTTCTGTTTTTGTAATATCCCTTTACATGCGGTTTCTTTGACGACTGATTGGTTTCTATTTTTAATCAGAAAAATCAACACAAGAATCCGACCTTTTTAATTCATATTAACTCAAATTTCTGAAAAATATAGATTTCTTGTAATTTTTTGAAAGGGCAGCTATTGAATTATGTAACCTTATTACAAAATGGTATTTTTACAAATGTATTTTCAGACGCATATACAATCGAAATGCAAACTTAATGTAAAGTTTAACAAATATCTTAACAATTAAGCGAGTAATTAATAAATTAAGTTTAGGGATTACTTACAGGTGAGTTATTTTATTTTATACTCTGCAACTTAAATGTTTACGAATATTGAATACTTTAATGACTAGAAATGTCTAGTTTTCAAAGGCTTTTATGTTTTTAGTAATATTTTATAATTCTTATTAGCCAACCTATTTTAACCAGTTTTCATAGTTCTTTTCTTCTAATCTGAAAATTTTGGCCAACTTTTTTTTTGTATGAAATATATTATTATTTTTTTTCCCTTCTATAAATTTCGATTTCTTTTTTAAATTGCCATAAGTGTATTGCTTATGATAAAATTGTGAAGTCTTTTTAAGACTTTGTAGTTATAATTATTTTAATGTTCGTATTCTGTTTTTAAGGGTTTATGTCTCAAGAGATATAAATATAAAAGCCAGCATTAATTAATTTTTTTCTGCTCCTTTAGCAGAATATTATCACGTATGGTTTCTCAAGCATTAGAAAAAGACGCTAATTTGTTTTTAATCAATAATTATTCATTAATATTCGTCGGAAGTGAAATATACTATTCATTCTTTGTGTAGTGATAGTATTTCGTTATGAATTAATTTTTAATTATAATTCAAAGCGCATAACATGACATTAAACACTTGAAAGATTTTACTTCGAAACTGCATATTTCTTTTTAAAGGTGTTGAATCTAAAATCTTTTTATTATATTCATGAAATGAAACAAACATAAACTATAAAAATAAATTCGTTGAAAATAAGAATATAAGATTTGCTTATTTCGTATGCGTTTATTATTAATATTATCTTTTTTGTCTGAATTTTTAATTGATTTTCTTTGAATTAATCTGTTTGCTAAACCATCTTTTCTTTTCAACAGTTCAACATGATAAATATCCTTCCTTGTTGACTTCTTTGGTGGTCCAAAAGCAACACGTTCTTACTTTTAAATAAAATAAGCAGAATTTCTTGATCTAAAGGCATTGCCAGGTGCTTTCTGGAAGGTTAAAAAAAATTAAATAATAATAATAATGCAGATATATTAGGTGGGTTTTTTTTTTTCAATTTATTATTATTTTGGAGTTGTTATCTTTTTCTTTTTTCATCATTTTGTGTATGTCTAAAGAAGTTAAAAAAAAACAGTTAACATAATTTTCGGTTAGCAATATTTAATAGCTATGAAAGTTAAAAACAATAGCTATGAATTAAAAAAAAAAAGGTGATGGAAAATACTTATTTCATAATGAGAGATCTAAATAAAATATACTTAATTTAATAAAATCTTTTTAAATAATTTCCTTAGGGTTTCTAAACATCTAACTCTTTCTTTAAAAATTCAAACTAGAAAATTTTATAAAGAATTTCCTTGGAAACCACAGAACAGTTTTTTCAAAGAATATCATAAAATTAAATTTTCAAGAATAAAGATGATGATATGTTATTTATTTGATTTTGTTTCAAAATCTATACAATTCATTGAGCTGTTAAATTCGTATTTGCTTATTGATGTTAGTTTATATGGGCAGTATTGTAAAATATTTAAATTACTGCATTCAAAAACATGCTCGGCAATGAAGAGTTGTTTAATACTGATTCCTCATGTCTTTCATATCCAGGAAGAATCGAAATATTTTGCTCTGAAATCAGTCAGTCATTTTTTTTACTCCTTTAGTACTTAATTACTTTTTCGGGTTTTTTCCGAGTTTATTTTACTGACTCGTTTTACTTTTTCACATTTTAAATTTTCATAGATTTTTTTTAAAAACTCTGTTAGAAAGATGTACTCTCTTTGACCTTTTAAATTCCGTTTCAAATTTTAAACATGTTTGTAATAATGTACTCATTTATTTTTCTATGACTTTTTTTATTATAAGATTTTATCGGTTTAAAATATAGTACGGTCATATTTGCAGTTTATTGTAGTAGCATCCTGTGTTTGACTTTATATTGTCATATCTGGCTTTTGAGCCACTAAACGCCAAATATCTACCAATCTGAAATCAGATTACCCAAAAGGTATCCGGTTTTATTCTTATTGTCAAATGGGCTATCAAATATAAATAATTTTTCAATTGTCTATTAATATTTTTTAAATTCATTTAAGGAATAAGGTGGCAAAAGAAATTTAAATTAAAATTTTATGTTTTAAATGTTTTTAATTATTATTTCCTTTATATTTGATCTTTGTAATTTTATACCTTACTAGCTGGTACCCTGCACTTGCTACCGCAGAAGAAATAATTTTTTAATTATCATTTGAAATAACTATCTTGTTTAATTGGGAATGATAGGAAAATTGATATTTATTTTCTTGTCGACTATGAATACATTCATTGAAATTGAATGATGTATAAAGTATAAACAGTATTTATTCTATTTTTTGTCTTTATTATTTAAGTGCTTTAGGGTAGACAAAATTGTGTGTGTGTATATATATATATATATATATATATATATATATATATATATATATATATATATATATAATCGGATCGGTCCGCAATCGGATGAACATATTTGTTAATGCTTATATTGTTAGCGATTCTCACTTTCTTATTGTTACATTTGAAATATATACAGAGTAATAATATTTAACTTTACAGTTGCAATTAGAGAGTTCGCTATTCAAATATTGCAAATCCAACCATTCTTTGCCGTTGAATAAATCCAAAACCGAATATTTCATCTGATGAAATTTAAAAAAAAAATATGCAGTTGTTTAAATATCTTGTGACTGACTTTTTTGGTTACTAATGTTTTTAGAAATACACCCCCCTCATATGTTTTTCTCACATCATAATATGTTTATTATAATGGATTAATGTAAAAAGAAATTTGACAAATTCGTCGAAATGAGGTATTATTCATGTTACGTTCTTTAATTTATTAAATTTATTTTGTTTTTCTGTCTGTTTTTTTTTTACTAAAGCACAGTAAATGAGCTGCATTTTACCATTAACTCAAGGATAATCAATCGTCATCACGGTATGCTTCAGAATTCTTGGAAAAAATGCGAGCTCTACTAATTCAGCCATGACGGTCAGGAAAAGTGTTAAGCGCTAATGTGCGAATTTGCACAGGTCAACGTTTGTCTCATGGCGATTGGTAGAAGTGAACCGAACTAACCAATAATTGGTTGGTATCATCTGAACAGTTTTTACTTTTTTGCTTGTCTGCTTTTATTGTCTAGTAGAGACGATCTTCTTTCTCTGTTTTTTGGGGTACTTTAAGTCGTCTGGGAAAGATCTTTATTCGTTTGGAAATCCCATACTACTGTCCTGTTACGTTTGCTTTAAAAAGCGGGTTTTTCGAGATGAAAAATCTTTTGTTACATATCTAAAGGTAGGTAGTATTGTTTAGTTTTTTTTTAAGCTGATAAAAATTTACTGAAAACAAAATGATTGCAAGTTTACCTGAAAGAGATAGGTACAGTTTCTTTCATGTTTGTTTAATCGCCCTGGTAATGAAATATTTTTATAATTATTCGATTAAATAATACATGGTAACATAACAGAATGTCATAATTAATAAGTTTATTTGGATACAAGAATATAGGTATAAAAAAATACTAATTATACCGGTATTATTGACTGATAAATGTATTAAAGAATACACTATATCAAATGGTTATTAAATGAGCATTTTTATATTGCATATTAACGACAATACCATACTTTAGTTTCTGTCCCATTTTCCATAAAAATATTAATTAAATCGATTAAAATATTAATTAAAGATTATTAATTAAATCATCATCAAATAGAATGATATTTATAAAACATTCATTTTCCGGGCCTCTTTTCATATTTAAATTGATATAATTTAATCACTATTGAAACCGTAGATTAATAAACATTAAAAACTAGTATTTTGAAGACTACAGTGTTGTTTATTACTTTTCTAAGCAATTTTTTGTTGTTGATGGTATTGAAATATTTTTATGACAGTTAGCATGACATCTATTCCATCTATTTAAATGATCTCATTGTCAGTAAAGTTGCCATATAAAAAGTTGCTGAAGCCTCCAAATTAGTTAGTTTGTTACTAAGTTTTGTTTATGCATGGATGAATGCTAACGAATAGTATGAAGTGACAGATTATAAAATATTCCATCTTTTAAATAATAATAGGAGGTTATTCGAAGAGTAATTAAGTGAGGTAATATATTTTCTTAACACAAATAATATTCTAAATGGAATTTTAAAATTCTTTTTCTCCCCTTGCGTGTGTGTGTATATGTGTGTGTCGATATACCCGTTATATAGACCTAGTTATATGCTGGTATACGGGAATAGAATTTTTTAATGCCTTAAAATTTGCTTTAATGGGATTAATGCTTCTTCTTTTGAACGTTTTGTAATTTTTTTCGGTGAATGCTGCTTATATTAGTGTGCTATTTAGCTTATAATTAATTAATAGCAATTTTTTTCTTCTTTAAACTGCTTTTGGAGATTGAACATTATGCATATATTGAGAAAATACAAAACTGTAACGTAAATTTTTTTAATCGTAAGAGGATTTGATTTCAAACCTCGTTATTATCATACTAAAATACATTATTGTTCAATCAATCGAATTTCAGCCAATAATATGTTTGCTATACCACACCTCAAAAAGTCCTAAATCCAAAACACAAACCTCGCAAAAGCAATTTTCTGGTCCCCCTCATAAAATCTTCTCATATATGGAGATGGCGGCCATGTACATGGAGCAGAATAAGAGAGCAAGGGATAAAATGATGTATGGTCCGAAGGGGTCTCGGCCTATGATAGATTAGGACGTCTCGTCTGACTGACTAGATGACAGCTGAAAAATGGTCCCCGACCGGACAGAGGACAAATCCTTGGTACAGGATATTTTGCTATGACACCCTAGATGTATCTGTCATGTGATAAGAGTATGCCGAGGCCAATCGTAATCCTGCGTTTGCCTTTCCTGACGGCCCGCGTATTCAAGGAGAGTGATTAATATCGTCGATGGTTGTTTTGTCGTTTGTGTTTCCGATTTTGTTTATTGGGGTCTGAGGACATGTTGGATGCTTTGCTTATTGATGGTTCCACGCTTTCTTATCTCCGATGAGATGAGGTGTTTACAAGGCTTAATGTAAATGTCGAAACGCAAAAACAACCATTTGTGCGGGGTTGCTGTAAATCATGTCTGCCGCTTATTTGTGGCAAATATCTTGTTTTCATAAAATAAGTTCATTTATCTATCGCCAACTTACCGATTCTTTTGGTTTTGAGAGAGTGTATTTTTATTTTTGCTGCATCACATAATCCGGTTCTGAAAACATGGGATATATTTTAAAAATAATTGTGTAGATTCCTATTAATTTATTATTTTGTGATTAGAAATTTTGTGAAAATTCAGTATGGCCAAGTCTTATTTAATATTTATAAATATTACAGTTTAATTCAAAGACCAGTAGCGGATTTAGATATTTGTGACACTAGGCAGTTATATTATGAGGTTCCTCATTTAAAAATTTTAAACTAAAATCAGTCGTCAATTTAATCTCACATTACAATATATTTCTAACTTAAAGGCTTATTTATTTTATATTTTAGTAATTTCTTTTATTTTAATAACTTAATAAAAATGAACATGTTTTCTTTATTTACTCTAACTATTAACTAAGCCAATCAGCATCATCCATCTTTATGCATAATATTATTGAATTAGATGCTTGGCGTTTATAAATATTAAAATAACTAAGTGAACCTAGTGAAACAAATAGGTAACTGCCAAATTATAGCGTTAACAAAGTCGTCACATTACTTTATAAATCGAGAAAAATTTGTATTCTTTTTTACAAATTTATTTATATGGCAGTTAGGTTAAAAACCTCTTTCAGATCAACCTCCATGCGGATCCACTTAAATCAGAGGCCGTAGTTAGTAGGTAGTTGCTTAGCTTGCCTAATATAAAATCATCATCTTCATATAGGATATTTATTGCAGTCTATTGGCCACCGATTGAGGTCCTCAACTACATTCTGTGAAAAGTTAAGGGTTTTGTTGACTGTGAAATTCCGTTGCATTCAGAAAAACAAGTGCAATGCGTTAATTAAAAATTAAGTTTTGTGAACAATTTGAGAAAAAATAAATAAATAAAAATAAAAAGTAGTTAAATAATATAAAATTCGTCAATGTTAATGGATTTTTATAATTTAACTACTCAATTTATTGAATATTCACCTTCTTTGAGATGGAGATTATTCAATAAATTCATACATCTGCAAGCGAACGCATTAAAAAAAGATATTGAAAATTTATCCAATTATATTGTTTTGTTTATAATAAATAAATTTCAAATGCTGACATTCAATAAGTCCTTTGCTGCGATTTAACTCTACAAACGGCCGAGGTGAAGAATAATTTTAATCTTTGTTATTTGCAAAGCAAGTAAATATTGTTTAATAATGATTTAACCTTTAAAAAATCTCCTGAAAAAATTTAGAGAATAATAAAAAAGTGTCATTCAAAGCGTTAGAGCTTTAAATGGCATTATATTGCTTGCCAAAAATGTGTCGAAAATAGATAATAATATAAAATTTTGTCATTCTTGATCAAAACTAAATATTAAGAGTTATAACTTTTAAATATGCATGCCTCAAGCTACTTAAGTTGTAATTATCAAAAAGAAAATTTCAATTTTAAAATATACTGTTATGTTAAATTGAGCTGTTCAAAAACAGAAGCTAATGAATGCTAAAAAGCTTAATCCAAAAACACGATCTAATTTTATTCAAAAACTGAATATATAATAAGCACTCTGTAGATTTCAATTTTTGCTTTTAAAACTTAATTTCTAGGTATGGTCTTTTTAGAATTTCATAAAAGAATTCTAAAGAGAGAAATCAAAAACAAAAATTAGAAAATAAAAAAAGGGAAGAAAACATCTTTTCTTAATTCTTTTGAAATGGAATTCATAAATTTCCATTTCGTGTTGCCAATGCTACGCACACGAACTTTATTGTGAGAAAGGGCATCTTCTGCACATTTCAAAATGATCATTCCAGCAATAATTATTCATCCGGAGAAGGGAAAAAAATGAAATTAGTATCATTTTTAATGCATGTCACATAATAATTAATATCTTATTCAGACATTTTAAAGGAACCCTTTTCTGATTAAATTCATTATTTACAACTTACATGTCTCCCCTTTAATTAAGGCAAGAAATTTTTTTAATGGAATTCGTATCCAACTCAGTTTATAAGTATATTTTATAAGAAAGTAATTTATGCAGGGGCCTTTTTTTTATTTTCCGTTTATTTAATATTTAAATCTCACCCTTATTTGCATTACAGATTATTTTTTGCCCGTTGCGAGGTATCAGTCATGGTCGGAATTTCGCATTTTACTTCAAATCGAAATGTCAGGAATATTTTCCATTATTATTTCTCCTTTCTATTCGTTTCGGATTAGCACGAATCAGGTCTTGGTAGAAAACTGATACAAGTCAAAGATCAGTTTCTTTGCTATTTTTTTTTTAAATTCTAATAATTCGTATGTTATAAGAAAAGTATACCGTTCATATCACCTGTTCATTAATCTTTAAATTGTACAAATTTTTTTTAAAGAGTTACATGTCAATCAAGAATCATCTTGTCTTATTTGTTCTTATTTCATTAGATAATTACTTTTAAATAATAGAAATACATTTATCTCGTATTTTGTAGATGAGATATAAATGTATTCCTGTTATCTTTTATTTTGTATGATAAGAAATAATAAAGATTTTTTTGTTTTTTTGTTTGTTTGTTTTTGTATAAGGCGAAACTGAGATTGAATTTTTTGAATCTAAAATTCATAAGTCATGGAATTTATTCTGTTACTCCTTTTATTCCTGCTCCTGTTATTACTCCTTTTTTTGAAATCAGACTGGAAAATTAAATTCTTACAAAGTGTTAGGTATTTATATGAAATATAATTTGTACTATATTCCTTCCAGTATATGTTTACTTTGTGGAAATTGAAACTATCTAACCTAATACACACTATCGTATTTAAATCAAGAAAATTCTTTATTTCTCACATAAGTCTCATTATTCATTACGAAGAATAGTTTCGAAAATGTTTAAGAAATTGTTTGATCAGAAAAAAATTTCTGAAAAGAATTCATAGCTTTCCGCACAAACCATTACTAGAAATTTATTATTCTATTTCCTTTTTATATATATATATAATATAATACAAAATAAATTCATGTGAATATTGCTTCTGGAATATATGGGTATATATTTTTGTTTGATGCATCATTTTATACAATTTATATGAATATATACTATTTTACATAATTGTTTTAACTTATATTTTTAAACTTAAAAACATTTTTATACGAAATTCTTTTAGAAAAATAGATATTATGCATGTGGAAAGAACATGCACATCGCTATTGCCTTTTCTTTTTTTTTTAATAAAACATATGAGGATTTACTCTGCACTTCCAAACCTAATCTCTTCAAATATACTCCGAATTTTTCTCTAAACACTACTTTCTCGAAAAATTAAAAGCAGAGCTTAGCACTTATTTCATTTTTCCTCCCAGTCGCACTTTCCGTTTTTTTCTCACGCATCCATGTTTTTCTTTCTCTTCTGTTCTAATCCATTAATTAGTGACATTTGGATGATACCTTCATTTGCGATGATGTATTCATCAATACACCTTTAATTCCCCTCCCTTTTCGGATTGAAGAAGAGCAAATAAAAGGGCGCATAAAAATTTTTCTTATATTCCATAACTTTATTATACATGAGCAATTGAGTTAATTAATGAAACAAAAATTCACCCCCCCCCCTTACGAGAGGTAAAAAAAAATATTAAAATGAAATGTAAAGCTTGGAAATTCCCTTTTCTGAATTAAATATTCCGAATTCATACAAAATATACATTTTTTTTCTTCCAAATGGAAAACTTTTTAACATCGGGAGCAAAGCTCTCTTGTACGGTAAAGCAAATTCGTTGATTTCCACGACAGCGGCATTAAATATGTATAATCAATTTTTTGTATGGATTTCTTCCTTTTCTGCGCTTCTTAATACAGTGTGCTAATTACTTTAAGATTTGTTGTTTAGGTTTGTACATATTCTGCCATTCCTTTTTTGCGCTATTATTCTTGCATGGCGTTCTAATGCTTGGAACGAAGTAGAAAAATCTTTTCGTGTTCATTTGTAAGAGCTTTCGAATATTAATTAGAAGTTTTCTACAGATGACTTTTTTGATTGAATTTGAAATATGGAATGTGAGCTTTTACAGAATTTGTTATTTTTCAGCTGATAATAAATTTTCAGTTGGTAATGAATATAATTTGATTGGATGTGAGAATGCATAAACTGATACTGAGAATTTAACTGATTTTAATTTATTTCCAATTTTCCTTTATTTTTGTTCTTAAAAAGTATTTCCCAGTTTTATTAATAAAAAATTATTTTGGTTAGACTAAAAATTTAATATAACAGAAATCAAGATTGCATATCTAAAATTGTTTAAAACATACTTTCTTCATGTTCAAATAATTCGTTATTTATGGAGTAAAAACTTTTAATTTTTTTTCATGTAATCCTTTACATAAGCTTCGCTTAATATTGCGCTGATACAAATGGATACATTGGGACAATAATAATTTGATTTGATTTCTCTGATTAACTACGAATTTAAAAGTTAAACAAGATTATTGAGAACGGATCTCTTGATTTGAATTTAATCTTTATCAAATGAAGTCGTATTTGAGATATGCTGTACTAAGGTTAGAAAATTAACTCATGATAATAATTTAATAAGCAAGTAAAAATACGATGAATGTTCCGTCTTCTGTATCAAAACATAAATGATTTTCTATTTAAATACAGCGGAAATCCAGCATTGCCAAGATTAAATTTTATTTAGTAATACGAAAACCATCGCCTAATTAACAACAATTTTTTTTTCATTTGTTAAAATATATACGTCTATAAAATTATAAATACTTGAACTTCTCTGAAATCCTTTTTGCCATTATATGACTCTTATATATATTTTTTTTCTGCATTCAGAATCGTAAAAAATATTCCGACCGAAATTAAAAGTTGATAAAAAATATTTTGTTTGACTAAGGCATCATGGGAGGAAAAAGATAAAAAGTTTTCTATTTTAATTCTAAAAAACAGAGAAAAAAATTCCATGTTTCTAAAATATGAATATAAATTTACTTTTTAGCATATAATTATTACTCTTTAACAACATAATTAACTTTTAAATTGGATATTCTTTAGAAGGCAGAAGAAGCGTTTCGTTGTATCATTAAAAGCCATTTTGCTATGATTGAATATCAATTTTCAATTTCATTGAAGAATTTTGTTCATTTTTTAAAACCATTAAATATATATATATATTTTTAATCTTTGGAAAGAAAAAAAAAATGCACATTCCTTTCGTTATTCTATTATTTTGAGGGACTCCCCTCTCACATATGAATGTGATGGATAAGGGGTAGATGATTGATTTCTCAATTTTAGATATCAAGATATCGATCATCATCTTTTACAGTCATCTGCAACAGTTTTAATTACTTTTATCGTTTTTAAGTTTGTACTCAATATATACATAATATCTATGTCCATAGATAGCAAAGTACGAGGCATCTTGTGTACTATAAACCAATTAGTTGATTGCATTTTCTGTGATTTATAATTTGACTTGAGCAGATTATTTAGGCATTTTTTTTTAAATTATTGAAGCAAATTGTTTACTGTTCAGTTTGACTTGAATGGAGTGAGAATAGTTATTTTGATCGTTCTCTCACTTTATTTAGAGGTTTTCATATTAATATGCTATTTTAAAATTTAGAAAATCTTTGGTATTTAATTAGGATTTTATATGCTTGAATAATCTTTATCGTTTTTATTTATTTTGAACTTTTTATTAGTCGAAGGTATTGTTACGAAATGCTGGATAAAGGTATGAATGCTTATAAATTTTATTTTCTCATGGCTTTTTCATTGATAATTTGTAGCCATCTCTTCTGTTTCGGATATATATATATATATATATATATATATATTAAAACGAAATTTATATATTAAAGAACTTTCATGGCAATGATCAGTATAAAACATAAAAAAAGCGAAAAAGAATTAAAATAATCACTATGCATTTCAAGCAAAATTCTCTCTTTCTATTTAAAATACCGTTTTGATTCAGCATAAAAATTTTTAACACAGGAAATAACAATTTCTGATATTGCTTTACTATATAAATTTTTTTTATCGATATTTTATTTTAAAATTTTATCAGAATTTTTTAAAAATGATTTTAGATTTGTAAACTGCTTTTGGAAGAAAAAAAAATATTTAAAATGAATTCTTTTTATAAAAGGACTGGCAATGTTACAAGAAAAACATCTTTTAATGAAAATTCATTCTTGCTCTATCAATTAAAATTAAACTCTTAGAATATAAAAAATATGTCTTTATAACAATCATGATATAAAAATATATTGTTATAACATTTTGATAAAGGTATAAAAAAATAAAATTTGTTCAATTTATATAATTTAAAACATATTTTAAAAATATTTTTAAATTATGTTTAAAAATGTTTTTAAAATATATTTAAAAATATTTTTAAAGTCATGTTTTTATTCACTTACATACAAAATCTCTTTTTACAAGAAAAAAGAAATTAATTTCCACTCCTACTTAGGGAATTAACACTCCCCCATTTGTATTTGGGTCATCTCTATTTAGTTCTTTTCCAAAGTAAACTGTTAAACAGATCTCATCTCTTTTATTGAGAAGTTTAGCCGGCTTCCCAGCTTAAGCGGCTTAGGGATTATAACACCTCCCGCCTGAGCGTGGACCGGCTACGCTCGCCAACACTGCAATCCCGGCACGTCCGTATATAAAATACGCAATTTACGGACTCGTCCCGGGTAACTATTACCTTCTTAGCCATAAAATATATGGTTTGGTAACTCTTTGTATTCCGTCGGCGTCCGAGTAACAGGCGATTTCTATAGATCTCGGAAATATATGGCATCTTCCGTGGATTCGCTTCGAGATGGATATTTAGGCTCTGAGCCGGCTGGGGACGAGGCTGTTTAGAGTTCGGGATGGCAGGGGCGCAGGAAAAAAGGCCTGGTAAAGTTGACCATTCATCAGGGAAGGGGGTGAGTGGAGATCTGGAAATGGAACGGGGAGCGAGTAGAAACGTTGAAAGGAGGCTAGCGTAGGAGGCTAACGTCGAGTAGCGTTAACCTCAGTATAGCGTCATTCTTGATGATGAGACTTTATATCTCCTCATCAGTTTTGTGGGCATTAATTTGAACAATAGTTTCATTCGTATTATAATTCATAAAATTTTAGTTTCTGCATTTTAATTATCTATCTCTGCGACTACTATGTATTTTTTAGAGCACTAATCTCGACTATCTAAACCACGATTATCTGAGGTTGCTTATTATCTAAACTCTTGTCGAAATTACACTGAAAAGAGTTTCGCTCAGATTATCTGGATTATAAAAGTATTATCTTATAGTAGAAAAACGAAGATTTTTTTAAGCGATTTTTCTGATGCTGAAGCACTTCAAATATTTCTAGGATTTTTTTTTTTTTTTTTCGATAGCAATACTGCCTTTATTGGGAAATTGGGAAAATAAGGTTATAAAATTTTTAATTAAAAGACATTTTTAATTTAAAGAGGAAAAAAGCAACGATAACTTACTCTTTGCGAAAGAAAAAAAAAAGAAGAAAAAAAAAGTTATTTTGTGATATTGAATGTTAAAATAAGTATTCATCGTTGGCTGAAATGAAAGTTTTTTTTTTTTCTTTAAGAAAATGAAAAGCATTTAAGTATTAAAATTTTATGTATAAAGAAAGGATAAGCAGGAATTCTAATTATCAAGCAATAAAATGAATTTCGGAAATGGCCATGATCTTAGGAAAACATTTTAAAGTTTAGAAACTAATATGTAAAAAAAAAATTCATTTCTTTATAAAAAAAAAAGTTTTTTTTTTTGGCTAATATGGTTTGATAAGAATTCTAAAAATCTTGAATACGTTCATACATTGCATCGTAGTTGATCTGTATTAGCAAAACGAATAAAAAATTTAAAACGTGAAGTTAGTTTCTTCATTGAAATCAAATATGAATACATTTAATCTTCAATTCTTTATTTTCTCTATTGTTTATTTTCCGCAAGGAACTATTTTACTTTGATATTGTTGGTACGGTAAACTGGAATTATATGATTATTGCCACGATGGCTTATTTTCTGTTTGCTTTTTATCAAAGATTTTTTTTTATTCATAACTTAAAGCCTTCGTATTTGCTATTAAAAAACTAGGCAAAGAATTTTGCAAGTAATTTAATTAATACGAAGGATTTTAATTGTTGTTCGAAATTTTATTGAATCAAAATTCGAGATATTTCCCTTAAGTGTATTGAAGTTTAGATTGATTTCGCACGCCTAAGATTTCTCCTCCAACATCTAATCTGAAAGTATAAAAGCAAAGAGTTTTCTTTTTTCCTTTACTGAAGGTTTCTTACATTTTTGATCAGAACTTCGTTTTATTTAACATTGCACTAAAAACTTCATGGCCTAAACTTATTTTGCATAGAATCAAAACATTTCAGAACCACTTGCAAAGTGGATACGACCCCTTTCCATCCGAAAAGAGTGGGTGGCAAGAGCGGGGGAGGGTGGAAAAACAGGAGACACTTGTCAGGGGAATGACGGACGTGAACCGCAAGACGAGTGCCTCACAAATTCTATGCGCGCTACTTCTGTAGTATCTAAGAGAATAAATAAAGAAGCTGGAATGGCAATTTCCTTCACTTTTTCTCTTCCCCCGTGATGGCAGGAGTGAAATAGCCCAACACTATTTATGTAAGAAACCATCTCTGGGCTGGACAGTTGGAACTGCCTCTGCTTGCATGAATCAGTCTCTTCTATCTCCACATACGCATAAATAGAAGGCATGGATTTGCCATTTCACTCTTGTCTCTGCTTGGACTTGACGAAGTTAATCTTCTGGAGTCCTCGTTTATGTGGGACAAGGCTTGTCACAGAATCGATATTAAGCATGTTGCATTTTGAATACAGATCCAGAAATCGTGGTCCATAACTTAACTTGTTGAAAATCGTGCGTATTTATGGGGTCGACATTTCATAGACAAGAGAATGGATTCTAGACAGTTTTAACGTTATTGCCTTTTTTATTTTTAAATAGGGCATGTTTGTCCTTATATTCAAATGCTCACTGATTAAGTTTTATTGTTTGAAAAATGATAGTTGCAGTCAATGCGATATTTAACTATGCAAGTACATTAAGTTACAAATCTGTTATACTAAAGGAAATAATTTTGTATGTAACAAAATTTTCTGTCCACTAGACAATCTTTAATTTTGTTGAAAGATAAAGTCTTGATATAAAATTGAAATAATTATTTTCATCTAATCCTCGAATCTGCAAGGCAGTGAAATTCAATTACTTCGAATTGTTTTATTCTAAATTAATACAAGCTATTCGTTAAATTGCATTACTTCAACATAAAATAATCTTGATTGCAGCAGTAATTAAATATTTACCATTTCATGTTATTTTTCACATTAAATTAGTGTCAGTTATAAAAACAAGTTCAGAAGGTTTCAGTATTTTTTCAATCAATACATGGTAGCATTTACATATACATTTTACACTTTAATAGTATACTTATATTGAATAAATTCTAGATTCTTTGTCAAGAACTCGGAAATAATTACAAACATCTTTGTTTCGCTTCATTTTATTATCATGTGTGTCGATATTATACATCACATTTAGATGGAAGTTCAATGACTAAAATTACTAAAAATTGGAAAAACAATGTTGATAAGTACAATTTTTATAACATCCAATGATTTTCTTTGTCACATTTTGATTAGATATAGAAGAGGTAAATATTGATGAACACCGTTTAATATTTTCTCATAATATGATTAAATTGTTTTATAGTAATACTTATATGAGCGGAGGTTATAGGAACGAAAGCGTAGTTTCATAAATTATCTTTAGATAATTTTTTAAGCAAAATTTCTTTACTATTTTTTCTAGTTGGGGATTCCCAGTCGTTCTCTCGCTCCACTTAGTTTGATTAGAATGAATTTTCTTCATCTATAACTTGAAGTACTTGTATCCTATTTCTTCCATACTGTCTCTATTGATCATATAAGAATAAGATTTCAAATACATCTGCTCCTTTCGTTTGTTTTATAAAACATTTAGCTATATAGTAAAGTTCTTAATCGCTGTTGGCGATCTGTCTTTGGCGCCTTTAAATTGCTTTTTTTTGCCTCTGAGCATCATCACTGGCTTTTCCTCGGCAACCCTAAGGCCGAACGCATCAAGCAAACTCCGTCTAAGATGGATCAAAAGACAGCGGGTGAGATACAGATCCCACTGATTCAGCACAGCACACACACACATACGCTCAAGACACACTTAATGAAGACCTGCCCAGAAGCCAGATTTATTTCCGCCATTCTCGCGCTGAATTATGGGATGTATCCGGTGTCCTCGGTGCACCTCCCCCTCACCCTTTTCCAGTTTTATTCCTTCCATCTCTCTTTTCCGAGTAATGCCTCGTTATCATTCGTTCTCCTGGCCGGGATAGGCCTTCGGCTTATAAAGTTCCCTAAGTGTGGGCCAGGACAGTATATCCTGAATGCTTACGGACGAAGGACGATATAATAATTTATATGTGAACTTATTTTTCATGAGTGATCTCTTAAAAGGGTTTGAGAGGACCCTTAAGGTGGTATTAAGTCTTGGGAAGTCGGAATGTCCCCCTGCTTGAGTGTTTATAAACAGAGATGTCACTCTTCTTCTCCCACGAGAGAAAGGGCTTACTTCCTTCTCCAACTGCCGTGAATGTCATTTAGTTCAGATTTATTGACGATGCAGATAAAGAAAGAAATTTCGCCGTGGAATAATGTACACTTAAACCGCAAGTTGGAAGGCTAAAGCTACTTAAACATTTTGTGAATTCTGAGCCTATAAACGCTTGAAAGGTAATGTCCAGTAAGTTATATTTAAAATAAAATTTGAAATTTTGTTCGCAATATATATTAGGTAAGAAATTTATCGGCAAAGTATTGAATATTACAGGAATCTATCTGCTTATAAAGGTAAACTTATCAGATTTTTATCGTTCAGGATATTAGCAATGCGTTTGATAGTAATAAGTCTGAGTTTTGAATATATGCCATGTATTTTATTTTTGAATCTAAGCTTCTTCAGAAAATGGATATTAGCTTATAAAAATGACTAATATACTGATAGTTGGTAATATTTAAACTAAAGCAATCTTTTAGTTCAAAAGGTTTTTATGGTTTTTGTCTAAGTTGAATAATTTGAGTAAGAGCTCTAAGCTCTAAGTTTCCATATTTTCCTAAACATATGTATTCTCTCTCTCTTCCATTTAGCAGAAAAAAGTTGAAATCCTTTTTTTCTTTTTTACTTATTTTTCCAGTTCATTTGTTAAAAAAAAAAAAAAAAAACCCTTCAATTTTATTGCTCCTGGCACAATTCTTTTTTAGAAGGAGTATTATAAATCTGATTAATATTTTCAATAGAGGTATATTTATATTCAATACATTTTGCTTAATATGATTAACATTTCATTTTGGAGCTACATTTGGGCTAGGTTAGGACAGAACTCGTGATTTCAAACTATGGTCAGATGACAAAGAATATACCTTTTCATTGATTCATGCCATATCAGAAGAGCTCTATAATAAAGAAAACTTCTATTCATAAAGAATTTGTTTTTGTTGTATTTTTTTTTCTTGAAGAATATATATGCTGGTTAACATATATTTAAGCATTAGAAAAATAACCTTATTTTGATAATCATAAAAAAATGTTTTCAGTAGCTAACCAAGAGTTCTGCTACTTCTTCTGGTATACAGACGAGCCCCCCCCCCCCCCCCCCACTGAACGAAGCAGTATCGACAGCTCCGATACTATGAATTAAATGATTAAAGATATTTTCTTATTTAAATTATTATTGATATAGTATTAAAAACATTCTATGGTTCAAGTTACTTTTGTATTAACTCCCGAAACACATGTCTCAAGACTGGTTCAGTAGAGCAAAAATAGCACTTTTGCCAATAAATTCAAATACACACGAAGAAAAACACTACCAACAAAGGCGAAATAGTGACTTTAAATCAAAAATCAATGCCTGATATTTAATATCAAAATCTTTCTATAACAATGGGAATCTGAACTGTTCCAAAAACGCAAAAGTTCGTTTTCCGGA
This sequence comes from Argiope aurantia, assembly GCA_026543865.1. NCBI lineage: Eukaryota > Metazoa > Arthropoda > Arachnida > Araneae > Araneidae > Argiope > Argiope aurantia. The sequence goes on along the minus strand of JAPMOR010121535.1, from coordinate 216,425 downwards.
TGCAATTCCTATCATACATAACTTTTCTTTTTATATTTATGCTTTTTCAGAAAATCAAACTTTGTATACATTGCTAGATATTATCTTAGGTTTCTTAGAATGCCAGTAAGACAATTATCTTTCAATTAGATCAATATGATATATGTACTCCAAACAACCATATTTGCTTTTTATCTATTGCTTTTGGTCATGCATGCTTAAATCAAGGCCAATTTAAAACATATTTAGTTCATCATTCTTAAAGTAGGTAGTTGGAAATAAAATAAAAATCTCATTCTAATTAATTAAATGTAAAACATGATCTTAGATCTTCATTAAAACTACAAGTGAAACTTTCACGATTTCAATTTTTTCACATGAAAATAACGAGAGCAAGCAGCAAGTGAACGAGTTCTCGACCTGTAATCGTACAAGTGCAATTCACGCAAGTACACGAGTGATCTTCGTATATCGTGGGAAAAAGGCTCCGCTTTCTAGCATTGAACAACTCTAAATTACCATTTCGCTCTACGGCACCAGGGGACTTGAAAGAAATACGATCCGAGCTCTCGGCAGGACAGCGGCGAGTAATTTTTCCTCGGCCGTGTATGCGGCGTTGTCTCATCATCCTCATATCTATCAGCTCTGGACTCGCCGTTTTTCCTGTAACCTGAATAATGCATGACTCGCGGATGGTGACTTATAGCTCTACAACTTCTCACTTTTCACCTCCGAGGCCGTATGTCTGTCCGACCATTGTATTGTCCATCCACCAATGACTTGCATCTCCAGACAGGTGATGGTCTCTTGGCTTTTTTTCTTTTCTTTTTCCCTTTCTTCGGTTCTTTTTTCCCTTTCTTTCGTCCCTGTACTCTTGCAAAATGTCTGCTTGAAATATTATTTCGGAGTCTTTCTTTTTAAGAAGTGTAAGATTTTGTTCACCACAGACTTATTGAAATCTGAATTTTTGTTACCGCTTTAAGAGTATTGCTTATCCAGCTTGAAGTATTTTAACTATTCTCTTCTTTTTAAAAAGTATAGATAGAACATTACTTACTAAGGGCTTTATCGGATTCTGTTTCGTGTGATACGGCCACCTTAATTAGATCTGAAAATGACTCACAAGTTATGAAAATCGACCTGAATATAGAAGTCACTACAACACTCTGCATATTGAATTAAGTATTTGCTTGAAAATCCTTTAAAAGATTTTAATATTTCACCTTTCTTTCTTCCGAAATTTTAACATAATAATTGACTAAATATTTATTCAGCTCATTGTCACATACACTAGTCTAAGAAAATTAATTTTCTCGATAAGTGGGTTTATATGAGTTAAACTTTCCTTTAGAATTTATCTGCTGTAATTGCCGAATCACTTTTTTTTACTGCAAATATAGTTTCTGGATATATTTTCCACAGAAAAAAAATTCATTTGGAGTAGCAGTTTTCGAAATCTTTGGTAATTTTCAGAATGGTAATTTTTTCAAAATTAAAAATACATTTTATCTTCTGTACTATGAATCGTATGCTTAAAAAAATGATTTATTTTATTTTATTAATCTGCACATATTTTGAAATGCATATAATATTAGAAAACAATTGAAAAATGTGCTAAGTCAGCAAGTATTAATTTCAACTTTATTTAGGTTGTATTATATTTCAAATAGGAAGACAAGGTAGGTTCCAATGCGAATACTACATCATGAATAGTCATCTTGATCTAATTCCATTTAACTGCTAATTTTTATTATTTAAAAAAATTCTTTTCTCAATTTGCATTATTTGATATAAATAAATAAATGAAAGCAGAAATGTCACTCGGTTTTGAATAATTTCTACTTTAGGATCATTCCTAGAAAATCATAAAAAAGTGCAAAGTATAAAGCAAAATTATTTGTTGAATATATCTTTAATATTCGGAGAAGAAAATAGAGAATTTAATTTTATGGCTGGAATATAAAGATATTGTGTCTGATATTCTATTATAAAATCCATTGTTTCTTATAATCTAAAAAAAGATGCTCATAGTTACTTTATAATTAATTTCAAAAATGGATATTTCTTGTCTATTTCTATACTTTAAATATTTACTCAACATTTCATAACGAACCGTCAAAAAGAAATTTTAATTTTTATTAACAGTATTGATTTTGTTAAATGCTTTGAGTTAAAAATGAAATTTTTTCAACAGTCCGTGAAATTTTCTTGAGAATATTATTTGATCATAATATCAGTATTTTATTATCCTTTTATTTGGCATGGTTGGTCAGAAGCAACATATATGCTCTTATGAGAGATCTACAATTCCATTTATTGTAAGCATGCCTTCGCACATAGATTTCTGTGTAGTAATGAAAATAAATTTCTAAGAATCAATTAACTTATAATTAAATAATTAATTAAGATGGATTTTTTAGAATTGGGTAGTAAATTAATTAAAATAACTACCTTAAAAAAAGGTTATTATCTTAGACATACCTTACTTACTTGGTATGTGCTCCCAAACATTTTCTTACTATATGTTTCCATCATTTTGTAATTAATTAAGCGATATATTTTTTAAGAATTATGAGCTTTAAAGAATTAGTATTAAAATGATAAAAATTCAAAAATAATATAAGGCACAAGTCAATGTATGTTTTTTTAATATCACAAATGTTTATAAATTTTAACACAATATTTTATATTATTTTCGATATTGTGAATATTTATAAACATATTTAGTAGAATAATATTTTTTCTCTCTTAGAATTTATAAATTTTAGTCTATATTCAACTAATTACATTTAAAACTATTTCTTTATTATGACATCTACTTTAGTAAGTCATCGCTAATAGTTTATACTTTTTGCTCGAAAAGTTTGACATGCACATTAATCTAGCATTCTTTCAGATCCTTGGATAGTAAAATATTGTATTACTGTATTATTAATGAGAAATATTGTTAAATTATATAAAAATTTACTACGAATTTATAAGTATAAATATTGATTTTGATTTATTGTTGAGTCTGTGATTTACGTCTTGTTGGGCTATTCATAATTTTCTTTAATTTATTTGCTTAAAAGTGCTATTATTTAAAACAAAATTCCGATAAAAATTATAATCACTTGAAAAATGAGTTTTTAGTAGCACAGATAAAATTTTCTTACAGATTTTTTTTATATAAAAGTAGTACTACAGCGAATGTCCCTTCACTCCTTTGATACATATTTTCACTTCCTCTACATCAATTCGACAGTGTATATGCTTAAAGTATCCTCATATATTCATGCTGCGCTGTATAAATTGCATGAATTATATTTGGCTATTATATACGTTTACGATTACTTGATTTATTATTCAAATAATTGCAATACGATACAACCATCACTTGTACAGCTGCGTAATTCAAGCATTGTGTTTAGTACAGTTGTAATACATTTCTTGAAATATGGCTTTCATCTCGGTACAAAAGGAAAAGGATTCTGTTACGAAAGAGTGATTTTCCCTATCCGGGCCCGAGAAGGGGGGGGGGACGTTGGAGAAACGTGACGTCACCTCTTATTCATGATATTTCCCTCCGACTGAAGAGTGACGTTTGGAACGACGTCGAGGATTTATTGCTCACCAGGTAGCTTCAAAAACACGGTCTTAGGTTATCCCCAATTCTCCCACGAAAAATTCTATCCCTGCCCCCCCTTGACTCGAAAAAAAGTGTCATTGTGCCCATTCAGAGGTAATTTAAGACCCGGATTTACGTTTGGCGTCGAGTAAAATATAGATATCGATGGCTTTGAGTTCTCCTCCCCACCGCATTTTTTTCTGTATTTCTTCTTCTCTTTTAATTTTCTTTTTAAAAGTTGGAGGACAAGACAAGCCGATTTATAGCACGATTCCTGTCTTTTCTGTGGGAAAAATTGCGCCTGTTTATCTTTTGTATTAGTGAAAGAAAGATCTGGAATGAAGAAATCCTAGAACTCTCTCGACCGGGGTCAGAGCGCTTGATTCCTTCAGATTGAAGCACTTT